>SZWC01000987.1:237568-264572 GCA_023375785.1 Penium margaritaceum
TCTCTCTCTCTCTCCTCCCTCGCTATTTCGTGCTCCCGTCTCTCCCCTGTCCCTCCCTACTCCCTTGTTTTCCTCCCTTGTCCTTTGCTCCCCTCCCGTCCTTCGTTTCCCTCTCTCCCTCTCTTGCCATTGGCTGTTGTCCCGCCTCCCTCTCTGACCTGCTCTCTTTCCTGTCCCCTTCTGTTGTCTCTGCCATGATCTTGCGCCTCCGTTGTCGTCTCTTTCTCTGTCTGTGTGATGTTTAAGCTTTCTGCTTAGGGCATCCACCCTCGCTTGCGCTATCATGTTAAAGTAGTAAACACTTGTTGTTGCTTACGGTAGCATGCCTAGTTTATTCCTCATACTCTGTACTCGACCTGTTGTGTCTCTGTGACTTAGATTCTTACGAGACGTACGTCTCGATGTGTGAGTGTTCCTAGGCTGTGTTGGGCGTTTTCCCGAGCGACTTGCACATTCTGTGTGGTTCACCACACTTTGTGGCGAACCACGCGTGCAAGAGCAGGTGACCCGAAAGGGGTCAGTCTCGCTCGCTCAATTCGCTCACTCTTTTCCAAAAAAAATTCCTAGCTCTTTGCCTCGATCTCCGATCCAGTCTAAGTCCCTCGCCTCGATCCCCCCCTCACAGCTCCCGAGTTCCCTCCCCCTCAAGGCTCTCGAGAGCTCCCTGCCCCTCACACCACCGAGAGCCGAAGTTGGCCCCGCGGCTAACTCTCGACATCTCCTCTCACAAGAACCGAGAGCCATCCGGCTCTCGATTGCGATTAACTCCCACCACCACTCTCCTCCTCTCTCCTCCATCCTCTCTCCACCGGCCTCACCCTCCCCCTGTCCTGTTCAACAGAATGGTCCATTGTTAAGGCATCATACGTGAATTTCCCTTGGAAATGCTCTCCATTATTTCCAGTTAGAGTAGTTCAAAACCTTCTGAGATCTCTACAGTTGAATCCAACCACCTCGAGGATTTTTTCATCAGCCATGTTCATGTGGAAACACCGTAGTCATCCTCCTTTTCATAGATAATTGTGGACATTACTGATCGGATTTTCTCATAATTGTGGTCATGCTGCACGTCCAAACTACATGTTAACAACAATTGGCATTTTGTGTGTGGATGATGGATGTCGTTCAGCCTCCCAATACAATCATAAGTTTGAAGGCCACTTGATTGACCAGATGTGATGTTTCTCGTTTGGACTAGTCCATCCAAATAATCAATCGAGGGGTAGGTTTGGTGAAGGAAATCCCACCTAAGTATGATCCTCTGGTTTTTCCTTGGACAATCCATTTCGATTACAATGGTGTGTATATACAGGGTCTACAATTTGACTGGCTTATGAAAGCAATGGAATGAGAGTCTCATGCCAACTTGTTACCCTCAAAGACTCTTGGTTATGGATTTGATTCCAATGTTTTTCCATGTTTTTTATGAAAATAACATGAGGAGCTCCTTCTCCACTTAGCTCTACAAGCATGTATCTTGCATCATAGCCTCACAACAAAGTTTGATGCATTCACATTATAAGTCCCTTACATATCCCTTGTTTACCTTTTCAATCACCAAAACAATGTATCAAGGAACATAATTATTCAAGTGGATGATTTTTTTCCTAATGTTTGGTCAAGAGTAACATTATCCACCTTTATCCTTAGTCCTTTGCTGACTCTGAGGTTCAATTTTCTAATAATATCATAATTTTACCCTGTTCGTGTTAGTATCCAAAATTTTCAGGCCAATGTTTTCCTATGAACCGAGGGGCACCCAGCGTGATGGTCACACGCCGATCCCTTAGGATAAATCCCCCAACCCTCTACCCTTTGGTGTGTGGGCCAACCCTTGAGATGTCGCACGACCCTCTCCTCGCAGCAAGGTCACTGCTAGTGGCCGAGGTTCCAGCAGTGTAACTCTCCCGGCGTTGTTTGTACCAAGGTGGACTGCAAAAGACTTGTGGGATCGAATGGATGTGTGCAAGGCAATGTTTGGTAAACAAAGAGAGTTGGGCAAGGAATGAATTCTTAGTATTCATAGATCAGTACAAGGCAATGTATAGAGTCTTTGGGTAAGATTTGCATGCCTAGAGCAACCCCTAGGCCTCCTTATGTACCAACTCGTGTGAACAAGCAGAGAGCCCCTCAGCACTTTGAAGCCCTCTACTTAGGTACAACCATACAAATAACACATGCATCATTTATTATACATTGCGATCTTTCCAATGCACCAAAGAATATCCCAATCCGTGGAGAAGCGACTGAGTTATGTCTGTTTGAGTGCTCCACGCGTGATTGCCGCTGGTAGCACCGCCAGCGGGGTCACGGCCGCCCGAAGCGTCCTTGCCTACGAATGCAGCTCCAGCCACCATCCCAAAGCACCCATGGACCCCAATGAACCTTGCCTCATTGTCTAAGCATCCATCCAGGGGCGCTTTGGCTCCAGTGGGCGAGAAAATCGCTCCGCCATGCTCAGGGTCGAACCGTTACGTTTCCTGTTTTCTGGAGGTGCGCCTCCCACCTTTTCACTGTCGTAACTTTCTCGTCCCTACACCGAATGACCCAGTTCTTGGATCTATTTCACACGGTTTTTCACGTAGAATACAATTGAAGTATCAAAATATGCATCTGATTTCATCATGATGACGTAATTACTGTCTCGACCGGCGGCTTCCATAACATTTCCGATTCATTTCTTAGGGCAAACCTATCCGAACTACAATCTTTGTACTGTGCATGATGCGGAGTGAGGAGGCAAATTGCGACGATAGCAGGTGAATTTTTCAACAGTGCATGATTTAGGAATGTCAAGGACATGGTCTGATATATAGAATGTGTTGCACTTGAACCACATCGATCTCAAAGCCCACTATCCCTATCATTTCTATCTGCATGTGCCAATCTAACGGCTATGTGCAATCGTGGAATGTTTTTTCACAAGAATGACGGCAATGAATTTGCTCCGCAATGATTCCCACTAAATTCAGCTGAATGCAAAGCCTTCAGAAAAACAGAGATCAAAAACAAGGAACCGGAAATAGACACTTGATCCCAAATCGAGCATAAGACATGGCCATCCATTGATTCTTTTTCAAAGGAACCCTTTCCAGCTTTTCAACAAGATTTTGATGAGCCAACCGTCTGATCTTCGTCTTTAAAGGCTTGTGGTTTTTCAAATGTGATTTTTTTTAGGACACATGATTTTCCCTTTGGTTTCTTTGTTGCTGGGATCTATGGTGTAAAGCAAGGACTAGGTTCTTTGCTTGTACATAATATTTTCTTGTGCAAAAAGCTAGTATAAAATTCAGCATTTGGACTTTGGAGACAGAATCTGACAGCAGAAGACATCTTGATTGATATCCGAAGTACAAGTATGAAACATGAAAGACTTATAGCCTGGCAGAGGCTGCACATAGAGCTCCACTAATGCTCCTCGTCCATGCAAGGGGCAATACCTTGCTCGGCCATCAAGGCCATCAACGCAAAGGTATTGGTCCAGCACTGTCTTCCAAGAGGACTACCTGATGGAAACTTGGGCAGCCCTCAGGGAGGTGATCAGGCTCACCAAGAGCCCCTAGGCAAGACCAACTGTTTGTGAGAGGGAGTTGCAGGTAGCTCAGACAGAAATTTTGGTGGTGAATGTATGTTTTCTGAGAATTAAAATGACTTAAAATGACTCTTTAGTGAGAATTTCCATGATCACAGCTTTCTAACAAGCCCTTATATACCTCATTTGGCTAAGGGAGCACTGGGATAGTCTCTAACAAATTTGACCCTCTGACACACTCTCCTAGCCGAGCGGGATGAGCGGCAGTCACCTTGTCACACATGAGAATTATGTCTCACACGACCTGCACGGCCAAAAATCGTGGTCTGCTCCTTCCTTGAAGTCTTTTGGAGGTCCTCCAACCGGCTTTTCTCCTTGAAGGCCGCTCTCAACCGTCCTGGCCAATAATCCTGCATCCTTTTGAGCTCAAAGTACTCAGGTCATCACTTGAACCCTACAATTGATCTCCGAACTTTGGAAATCCATATCTCACTCAAACGGACTCCGAATTGAGTTCTTTAAAGTGCGTTGGAACTTGTGAAACATGCTCTATGAAGTTATTATACCAGATGGTTTTATCAAGCAACCTATTTTTGTCAATTTCTGGCACCCTCATGTTCATCATTCTCCCACTTTGCGATAAGAAAAATCACACAAGTTTGCACTGTCCCCTCAGCTGCTGAAAGCGGTCCGTTGCCAGCGGCTTGGTCAGGAAGTCTGCCAACATCATTCTTGAAGGGCAGAACTTGATCTGCACCACCTGCTTCACCACGAGCTCGTGGATGAAGTGTTACTACAGATCAATGTGCTTGGTGCAGGCGTGAAACTCTGCGTTCTTGGTCAGTGCAATGGTGCTCATGTTGTCACGGAAGATGGTGCTGGATGTGGTCTGCTGGTGTCCAAGGCTTGCTAGCAGCTCACGCAGCCACATGGGTTCTTTTGCTGCTTCACTCAGGGCGATATACTCTGCTTTGGTGGAGGAGAGAGCGACACACTCTTGTTTCTTGCTCCTCCAACTGATTGTTCCTACCATGAGCACAAACACGAACCCACTGGTCAACCTCCTTGTGTCCAGGTCACCTCTCCAATCTGCACCACTGTAGCCGATGAGGATGTGGCTGTTGTTGCCATTGAAGGTGAGGCAAAGGCTGCTGCTGCTGTCGAGGTAGTGCACCGCACGCTTAACCGCCTCCCAAAGCGGCACGTCTGGATTCATGCAAAACTTGTTGAGCACTCCCACTGCTTGGCTGATGTTGCGTGCCAAATGCTGCGTATATGAGGCTCCCAACTGCTGCTTGGTACGGCACTTCTTCCATGCGGCTGCTCTCTTGCATGTCGTAGGGAGTCTGCATCATGCTCAGCTTCGCTCCCACTTCCAGTGGCGTTGCAAATCCTGCCATGTTGAAGTGCTTGAGGATGTCGCTCACGTACGTTCTCTACAACAACTCCAAAGTCTGTTGCTACCGGTTGCACTTGACCTAAAGACCAAGGTAGTAGCTGAGTTCTCCCAAGTCTTTCATGTCAAACCTGGCAGCAAGGGACTGCTTCACATTGTCCAAAAGAGACTTGGAGTCAGATGCAATGAGCAGATCATCAACATAGAGCAAGATGATTACATGTCTTGGATCTTGCACACGCCCATAGACTGCATGGTCTGCTTCACTGTGCACAAAACCAAGTCCAGCCAGCTGTTCATCCATCTTTTGGTACCATGCTCGCGGTGCTTGCTTCAGGCCATAGAGGGCCTTCACAAGCTTGGCTTGCACACCAAATCCTCCTTTCCCTCCACCATATACTCCTCGGATTTCTCCATGTGCACATCCTCCTCGAAGTCACCATTCAGAAATGCACACGTCACAACCATTTGGTACACCTTCCAGTCCATAGCAGCAGCAAGAGCAAGGATCTCTCAAATGGATGGGAACTTTGCGACAGGTGCAAATGCCTCATTGTAATCTACACCCTTGGTCTGTGCATATTCCTTTGCAACCAGCGGTGCTTTGTACCTGAGCACCTTACCATCCGCAACACACTTGTACCTGAAGACCCACCAGTACCCAATCACTCGGCTGTCGCGTGGAGCTTCCTTGAGGGTCCAGGTACTGTTCTTCATGAGCGCACCATACTCCTCGTCTGTTGCGGCATGCCAATCTGCCGCCTTGGCGCTGCACATGGCTTTGGTGAAGGTGGCTGGGTCACCGGTGACGGTGAGGAAGAGGAGCTCGAGGTTAGATGACTACGTTGGTGGTAGAACGGTGCACAGGTTCAGCCGCTCCCCTTGTTGCATCTGCTTCTTTGCAAGCCTCTCGGACAGCCGTAGCTGCTCCCCACTGTCCTTCACACCTTTGTTGATGCGTGCAAACCGTCGTGGCAGCTGCTGTTCGTTGCTTTGCTGCTCTTCCTGCTCAGATTTGGCTGCTGGCTCCTCCTTCTCATCTCCCTCCACCTCCTTGCCATTGCCGCTATCACCGCCATCTTTTGCACCGCCCTCCTCTGCTACCGGTTCTTCTCCCACTTCAGGTACAAATGTGGAACTGCAAACATAGGGCTCCAAGTCCAGCCCTTTACATCCTCTTGAAAGACCACGTCACGGCTGCGGATGATCTTGCGAGTAGTGAGGTTGTAGATGCGGTATCCCATGGTGTTGTAGCCAAAGAAGGCAACCTTCACCAACTTTACGTCTAGCTTGTTGCGGCTGCCGGTAGGTATGTGCACAAATACACCAAACCCAAAGACTTTCAGGTGCGTCACTGTTGGCTTATGTCCCGTCCACGCCTCCTTTGGTGTCATCAGTGGCACGGTGCACGTAGAACTTCGAATTTTTAGGTACACGGCAGTGTTGACAGCTTCCACCAAAAAGGTTGGCGGAAGTTCCGTGTCTTGGAGCATGCTGCAAACACGCTCCCTGAGCATGCGGTTTACATGTTCAGCCACACCGTTCAGCTGCGGTGTTCCAAATGGGATCATCTCGTGCCTGATCCCACGATGTTCGAGGAAGTTGCGGAAATTATTGGAGAGGTAATCTCCTCAACCGTCGGTGTGAAGCACCTTCAACCGCTTGCCACTCTCATTCTGTGCAGCAGGACTCCACACCTTGAAAGTATCAAAGCACTCATCCTTTCCAGCCAGGAAGGACATCCATGGCTTCCCGACTTGTCATCAATGAACGTGACAAAGCACAACTTGCCTGACAAGGATTGCGATGGCATGGGACCACACGAATCAGATTGACCATCTGCTGCATGGAGATGATGGTGCCAAAGCCGAGGTGACCGAGCCGGCGGTGCCACAGGCCGATGTCGTATTTTCCCTCTCTTACCGCCAATGCTGAGTCGGCCTCCTTGTCCGATGCAACATAGAGGCGGTAAAGGTTTTCCTCCTTGTCCCCTGTTGCAAGCACACGGCCTGCACGGGCAGAGATGGTGCAGCCACCATTCTCAAAGCAAAGTGACATGTCTTCGGAGATGAGAGATGAGAGAGAGAGAGAGAGAGAGAGAGAGAGAGAGAGAGAGAGAGGAGGTTAGCTGCCAGCCCCGGAACATGGAGGACCCCCTTCACACAACATTCCACGTGCTTGCCCTCAATGGAAGCATAAATCACAATCTCACCCTCCCCAACTGCCTATTGCACATCATTGTCCTCCATGTACACCCGACGGGACTNAGAGAGAGAGAGAGAGAGAGAGAGAGAGAGAGAGGAGGTTAGCTGCCAGCCCCGGAACATGGAGGACCCCCTTCACACAACATTCCACGTGCTTGCCCTCAATGGAAGCATAAATCACAATCTCACCCTCCCCAACTGCCTATTGCACATCATTGTCCTCCATGTACACCCGACGGGACTCTATGGCGGTGTAGACAACGAACCACTCCCAACAACACGTCATGTGCCACGTGGCTCCCAAGTCAATGACCCAGAACAAGGCGGTGTTGTCGGAGACGTGCAAGACCCGGTTGGTTGTCACGAATCCACTCTTCCAATCTGCTATGTTCACGGAAGTGTCGGATTGTTTTATCGGAAGTGTCAGATTGTTTTATCACAAGTTCCACCTTCTTCTTCCGGCATTCACAAGCCAAATAGCCTGGCTTCTTGCAGTAGTGGCAGTTCCCCTTCTTCTTCCCTCCTCCGCCATTATCCCTGGTTGGTGCAGCACCACCCCCATGACCAGAGTTGGTGATGAGAGCGACGTCCAGTCTGCTTCCGCCCTCCACTCTCTTACGCCGCTCCTCCTCAAACAGCATGCACTCCTCCACATCATTGAGGTATTGCTTGTCACCATGCTGGTCCAGGGCAACAATGAGAGGAGTTTAGCTACTAGGAAGGCCAGAGAGGATGGTTAGCATGAGCTCACGCTCCTTAACAGGGATCTCAATCGCAGCAAGCTGGTCAGAGAGAGACTTCACCATGTTGATGTAGTCAATCATGGATCTGGATTCATCCATCTTCACATTGTGAAAGTGACGACACAGCTGCATGTTCATGAGGATTGAATTGGAAGCATAATTGGAATCAAGAATTTTCCAAACCTCCTTTGGCGTGAGGATGCCACAGACAAGGAGTTGCTGTCGTTCGGTGAAGTGGAGGTAGATGGTGGCGAGGGCGCAGTCACGCTTCTCGCGGTAAGTATGGGCCTCGCCAGGAGAGAGGGAGCCTTCTGCTGGTTCCTTCTCCTTCTCATCCACCTGGCTCCAAAGACCCTTCTTGACCAGAACCATCATCATGTTGTTGCTCCTGTTGAAGAAGTTCTTACCTTCGAACTTGGCGATGTTGACGCCGGCCACCACCGAAGGGGATGTCGCCATGGTACTGCAACGTTCAGCCTCCAAACGACTCTCTCACACAACAGGGTGCAAGGAATGCCTCAAGGATGAGGCAAAGCCTTGTTTTAGCTCTGATACCACTGATGCAACCTTGGGTAGCCCTCAGGGAGGTGATCAGGCTCACCAAGAGCCGCCTAGGCAGGACCAACTATTTGTGAGAGGGAGTTGTACGTTACACATCCAGAAATTTCGGAATAAAATGTAGGTTTGCATAGAATGCGAATTGACTCTTGAGTGAGAAGCGACATAATCACAGCTTTCTAACAAGTCCTTATATTCCTCATTTGGCCAAGGGAGCACTGGGATACACTCTGTCAAAGTTGACCCTCTAGCACACTCTCCTAGCCTAGCGGGATGAGCGGTAGTCACCTTGTCACACATGAAAATAATGTCCCACACGACCTGCATGGCCAAAAATCATGGTCTGCTCCTTCCTTAAAGTCTCCTGGAGGTCCTCCAGCTGGATTTTCTTCTTGAAGGCTGCTCTCAGCCGTCCTGGCCAATAATCCTGCAAGCTTTTGAGCTCAAAGTGCTCAGGTCGTCACTTAAACCCGACCCATGATCTCCGAACTTTGGAAATCCATATCTCACTCAGACGGACTCCGAATTGAGTTCTGTAAAGTGCGTTGGAACCTGTAAAACATACTTTATGCAGCTGTCATGCCAGATAATTTTTATCGAGGAACCTTTTTTTTGTCACTTTCTGGTACCCTCATATCCATCACTAGCCTCCAGTTATTTAGGGTTTCCTCCCTCCTAGGCTAACAGAGTGTTGCCAGGCTTACACGGGTCTCCAGGACAGCCTCCAGTAGAACCTTGGTTTGAGGAACTTCTAGATATTGATTGCTTCAATGTAACCAGACCGTTCAGTCCTGCTCATTTAATGAGATATGCTAAGGCCGCCTCATTCTATCCTTATGGCCCTGGCAAGGTGAAGTTTTACCGTAACCGTGGTTCTTGAATCCTGGAGCTTCTTAAAAATCTGTGAGAGCCGTAGATCACCGTAGCTGCAATGCTTGTGTCCTAGTCCTTGTTACAGGTGAGTGAGAGTCGTAGATCTCCGTAGCTATGATACTTGCTTTCTGGCTTGCCATGTAGCCCTTCTGGCAAGCCAAGAATCATGTTGAGTCGTTGCCACATACTTCTTGTACAAATGGCTCCCTCCCGGAGATCACACATTGTCTCATGCTTCAAGCTGAGTCAGGACTGGACCTACCTGACCGTAGTGCTTAGTTGCATTGTACAACTACTAGTCCCTGCCACACTAGAGCTACGCACACTTGCATGCGCATGCTATACACTATTTTACAATCCAGGCCCTTTAGGCCTGGATTGTACTGGCCTGAATTGGACTGGCCTGTACAATGAAGAACTGTCCACGGCTCTACTCCCAAGATCCATCAATAAAATTCCCACTCCGCGTATATGTACTGGATTGCAGATCCTACTGCACCATGTCATGGCATAGAACCAGTACAGTCATTACACCCATTAACATTCCACCTCGATGGGTGCACTGGCGAAGAGATCATATCAAGCTTGGGTGTTAATGAAAAATCATCGAGAGACTTAAAAACATTCTCGTGGAGAAACTTTACCTGAGAATCTTATTCGGCGACCGGTTGATCGAGGAAATCCTTGACGCCTTGTACTGTGTTGAAGAAAAAACTACCCTACTGCTCGTTAAATTCGATATTAATGGTTTTGGATGGGGTCAGGTTTCGACAAATTTGTTTTTTCGACGAATTTGTTAGAAGCACCATAATGATTTTTTTTGCACGTCGATTAAAAACAAGCACAGCCCGGTGTCAATAAACGGTGTTTTGTGGCTTCGCTTACGCCTTGTGTTCATTCGTTGCCCACATTTTTAAGCAAGTCGCGGGTGAAATTCAGCATCCCACACTAAGAACGCGTAACAGTCATTGGAAAAAAAACTTTTTTAAAAGAAGAGGGAACACACTACACAACCTCATCCTCGGCACTAGGGACATCATTAAAGAACAAGAGCTGGCCGGCAAAAGGTGCGGCAGCACGCTAGAAAGTCGGCTCAGACAAACGTGGGAAGTTCGTGGGGGCCCAGGCATTCTTCACTGTGGGCTCCGCCTCCTTCACATACATCCAGGCATAAAAAAACCATGCACATGTTGCTTCTTTGATCTCCTTCATGCCCACTTTCATGCTGTCACCTGCCTTGGTTCGCTCAACCCCCCATGCTGAAAAAAGCTCTTCGAGCTTGCTCTTGAGAGGGCGGATGATTTCCACATCCGCGGGTTGTGCTTTTGGTGTGCAACCTGCGGGCACATGCACCGTGTGCATGTATGGGTAATGGTTCTGAAGCCACTCCTAGAACGTGCCACTGCACTGCGGTCTCCATGTGTCCAAAATGAGGAGCATGTGCGCATCACCCTCCTTTAGGTCGAGTGCGCGGCACATGCGCTTGTAGTAGGATACCACGATGTGCTTCACCCAATCACGAGTTGTGTCTGCATTCGCCCAGTGGGTCTTCGTCTGCGTCAGATGCCATCCGTGATTGGTCAGTCTCATGGCATGCGGACCCCTTGGCAGGCTGCGAACTGTCCCCCCTCCAAATATCAGCTGCATGGGGAGGAGGTCTCCTGTCATGGAGCTGGTTACGAGCGCCGTTACTGCGCGCTTGTCATCTAGCCCCAGCATGCCCACTTCGTCACTGCCACATGGGGCGAAGGTGTGTCCAGCAGAAGGCATGAGCTGGACACCTGTATGGTCAGCATTGATGACCATGAATGGCTTGATGCCATACAGGGTCACCATGCACGCACTCCGACGATGGAATGTGAGGACCTGTTCCTCCCAATCGGCTGGCACCTTCTGCACCGTTGTAGTCCCACTCCTCCATGACCACCCCAGCTGTCGGCGCACGAAAGCTCGGACCCACGGGCATAAAAAGGCTTTCGGCCCCAGGCTTTGGAGCTCATCGGGGGCGTGCCGTGCGATGATGCCACGAATCTCGTGGCGGATAATCTTGCTGTCGAGCGCATGACGAGCATCGCGGCTGTCGTTCAAAGCTTTATTTATTTCAGCGACGATGTCTGGACGATCCGCCAGCCAAGCGCGTCTTCCTCCATACCCTTGCTTGTGCTTGCGGCTGCTGACAGGCGCCATTGACGGCTGCGATCACCGCCTGCTCGTACTGCTTTTTAAGCACCTTTGTCCCCTCCACAAACCAGCCGGACACTGTGGACGGTGCCAAACGATCGAACACACAGTAGCCATCCGGCGTCCTGAACGTAATGCGGAGATGTTGCACGGCTGCATAGGCGGTGTTGTGTGTTTTGTATGCTTTGTAGATGGCGTTGAAGTGGCCCGAGCCAAACCAGTCCACGTATTTCTTCCTCTTACGACGGACACCAGATGAGGAAGGCTCATTGCTGTCCGTGTTCTTGGATGACATGACGATGGCAAGACACTCAGTGTCCGTACCGTCATCCGAGGATTGCTCTTCGGATGACGATGAAGCATCGTCAGTCACGTCCTCGCTACTGCTGCTGCTGCTTTTGCTGCCATGCGTGGTAGCGTACTTGCCCTTATTGCTGACGAAGGCACCCATGCGAGCACGTGTACGCACCGGCTTCGTGGGGGTTTTCACAGGGCTGAATCCGTTTTCGGGGTCGATTGTGATGGCATTCCCCTTCTCCGTGGCCGTGGTTGGCTTGCGTGGCAGTGGAGGTGAAGTTGCCGGCGCATGACGTGACGCAGTTTCTGCCTCGTGCTGCCTTGATGTTCCTTGACCGGCGAGGAGAACGCGGTCATGCAACTTCGTCTAGAGATCTGGAGGGGAACAGTACACCAGAGGGATGGTAGACGGTAATGCGAGGGGAGAATCAGCATTGGTCGGATGCTCCGGATACAGGGAGTATGCTCCAGACGCAGTCATGCGAGAGGTTACAGAGTCATTGACGGAGAGTGTGATTGGCTTCCTGGGACGTCCGACAGGCCGACGAGGAGGGGGAGGGCGAGGTGGTGGTCCCTACCTCGTCGCGTGCGTCAGACGACGCAGGCGCTTTTCGGGTGTCACTTTCTGCTTGAAGCGGTCCATGTTGACGGCGTTGATAGCGAGCAGCTGTTGATTGACAAGTGGCAGTGACTGGTGTAGTGACTGGTGATCTCATTGGCCCTAAAATGACAGAATCTATTCGTTGAGCTGGAGAGCGCACAAACAGCCGCAGACGTTGACCTGCTGTCAGAAAAGGATTTTGTCGACGCGATGCAATCCTGTCTGTTTTGCAGCGCCGATAACTTTTGAACATTCGAATCGAGTGCAGCGTTCCGCGGAGAATTCGACCCATACCCGGTTGCCGAATTCAATAAGCACATCCTCCGTTTGGACGAATTTAAACCAATCACCAAAATAATTGAACCCGGTCAAAAATTGAATGAATTTAACGGTCACCAAATTACTAAAATTCAAAAAATAGAATTTAACGAGCAGTAGGGTAGATTCCTTGATGTCAAATCCTTCCACATTTGGGACTCTGAAGGGCCTGATTCTGGTTCTGTCCCACTTGACTCCGGTAAATCCAAGAAACTGGAAATATTTGGGTCAAGATTAGGCCATTCCAGAAAGTTTGAAGTTGTTTCCTTCGGAAGGCAAGCTCTCTGGTGGCTTGCCTGGCTGATGGCTTTCATGTCCTGAAATCCCCTCCTATTCTCTCCTATCCCAACTCTGCTGGTGGAGACTTGTGGACACCTCCTTGGAGTCCATAAAATAATTTCTGGCTCTATCTGTGTTTCTTGGAATGCTGGAGCTGTATGAACAGCAAAGTGAGGGCATATGAGGCTCACTTTGCCGTTTTCAGTTATGCTCAGGAGATTTTATGCAGCCACAGATGATGCTTTGTTAGGTGTCACCTTATTGACCTGCTTTTTTTCCGCCTGTGTGCTAGTTTATTTCTCAGTTACCCGGTTCTTCCTCAAATTGTCTAGAAACGCAATCACCATCAAAACAGGCACTTGCTGATTTTTCCCTGGTGAGGTATCACACCGCAGACTGCGTCCAAAGTCAGTACCATGTGGTCAACATAGGATCCTGTGTTGATATTTGATGCTGCATATGCAAGGAGACGCTTTACACAGGTCAATCTTGTTACCAAGAAATCGTTGTCGTCTGTTCTGTGTGAAAGCCTGCCTGCAAGCATTTGCATCATCCGCCTGCTCGCGATTTTTGATTTTGCCAAAATGGAACACAGTGCCGCATAGGTACTCTCTGTGCCGCTCAAAAGCCGAGGACAAATTCAGGTGTCCTTTTTTTGCAGACCCATTCGAGTCCCTCTTGAGGTGGAAAAGGGATTGCTACTTGGGATCTTAAGAAAATTCCTTCTTTGACTCCTCCATTTTCAGAGTGATCCCCCTCTCTGTTGTTGTAGTAATTTTCTCACCCACTTGCATCATAAAACAGGTGATAGTGGTCAATATGTTGAATAAGGTGCTAATGAAGCGTTGTCTGATCTTTGACTTCCACGTGCCATTTTTGTCGCCATCTTTCAGGACGTACTACGAGAATGGGCTTGTGGAAATTCTACACTGATGCAAGAACCTGTAGATAATGTATTTGGAAAACCTCTTTATCAAAAAGTCGGCAGCTTGCCTTGTCCCCGACACGTGCGCGAGTTGAACCGTATTGTGAACCGAGGGGCATCTGGCGTGACGGTCACACGTCGAGCCCTTGGGATAAACCTCCTAACCCCCGACCCCTTGGTGTGTGGGCCAGCCCCCGAGATGTTGCATGACCCTCTCCTAGCAGCAGGGCCGCTGCTAGTGACTGAGGTTCTCGCCGTACAACTCTCCCGGTGGCTTTTGCACCAGGGTACGCAGCGAAAGACTTGTAGGATCGAATGGGCATGTGCGAGGCAATGCTTGGAAATCAAGGAGATTTGTGTATGCAATTAATACTTTGAACTTGATCGATTGGTACAAGGAAATGTACAAAGTCTCTTCGTAAGATTGGCATGCCTAGAACAATCCCTAGGCTTCTTTACGTACCATTCCGAGCCATCTCAGAGTCCCTCAGTGCTCCAAAGCCCTCAGCTTACATCCAATCACGCAAATAACATATGAATCATGTAGCAAGCATTGCGAGCTTTCCAACGTACCAAAGAACGCCTCAATCCCTGGAAAAACATCTGAGTTATGGCTGTTTGAAAGCTCCACACGTCATTGCCGCTGGAAGCACCGCCAACGGGGGTCACACCCGCCTGGAGCACCCTTGCTTGCGAATGCAACTCCAGCCGCCATCTTGAAGCACCCATATATTCCAATGAACCTTGCCTCATTGGGTAAGCATCTATCCAGGGGTGATTTGGCTGCAGTGGGCGAGAAAGTTACTCCGCCGTGCTCGGGGTTGAACCGGTACGTCTCCTGTTTTCTTAAGGTGCGTCTCCCACCTTTACACGGCCATATCTTTCTTGTTCCTGCACCAAATGACCCAGTTCTTGGGTCAATTTCACAGGGTTTTCTATTTAGAATAAAAATAGGATAATCAAAATATGCATCTGAATTCAGCATGATGATGTTATCACCGCCTCGACCGGCAGTTCCCATAACACGAACCATGTTGCACTTCTGAACGGTCCCAATGACCGCTCATATTGATGTGATTGGTTTGACTCTGAAGTTTGGTCGAATTCGCAAGGTCAACTATGGAGTTTTTTTCCATAAGATCGTTATCAACTTCTCTTATAGAAAACTGATGTCCTCAAGGAGGCTGCTAAGGTACATGATCTTTTGTGCAGATGATGTAACATCCACATACTGAGCTTCTGCGGAGCTAAGTCTGATTGGATTTTGCTAGTTTCTTGTCCATGATATAGCTCCACTGACGAGTAAGCACACAAATCCTGCCGTGCGGCATTGTTCCTCCTCATTTCTACAAAATTCAGCATCCACATAATACTCTAGCTCCATATCACTTGTGGTGCCATAACTCAAGTTGGCATCACTTGTGGTTTGGAGGTATTCGAGGGCCCGGTCAAGATCCTTGCACGTTGCCGCTAACCATGTCTTGACTACGTGCAAGGTCGCTGACTGTATACTACAGATCTGGTCATGTGCAGCTTGTAGTATGCATCAATGAGCCGACTCTGCTGCGATAGTCTGTCTCACTCCTCCCCCTTCATCCCTGATGGTTCAGCAGCTGTTGAGGAAGAGGAGTTGGCGCGTGTTGATTAGGCACATCAAATCGCTAACAGACCTTTGTGGAATTGATTTATTGGATTAACTCAAGCGTCTCAGCTATGCGGTCATTCTTCATGTTCATGCTGGTGTAACAATCAAAGCTTTGCATGAATGTCATGTTTACCTCATTCACCATGTCCGTTGCCGTGGCGTTGATGAATGCGGCTGATGGGCCGATGATCAAGATGTCGTTGACATTAAACTAGCTCTTACTAATCTGGTTTCACTTCTTCTGACAGCCAGTAGAGAAAAATACATTTTACATAGGCTGATGGTCAGAAGCCGAGTGACTCCATAAGACTTTGGAGTTTCTGGTGCCGCAGAAGTGTGCTTTGTTTCAGGTGTATAAAATCTTCACCAAATTACTTGGTTGTCCACTTCCATCATCGTAGCCGTCCTGTTATTTCCTGTTGCTTCACATCAAGCTGCTGCACTTCATATTCCATCCTTGCTACGATGACCAATATGATACGAGCTATGTTTTAGTAGCTTACGTGGGCGTAATTCTACAGAAATAAAAACCTTCTACTTGCAAAAGACCCTTTGTCACTAGACGGGCTTTGAACTTTTCGATGCTACCATCATCTCTTGTCTTGATGCATAAGACCCACTTGACTACAACAAGTTGTGAGCCAAGCGGTTTTTCCATGAGCTCTCATGTGCCTTGCTCCATGAGACTCCCATATTCCACATTCAATGCAGCTTTCCACACAGTTGCATGCTCTCCACTGAGATCTTCTTTTAGATTCCTTGACAGTTTTTTGGTCAATTTCAAGAGGGGAGTGAGGTGGGTAGTTGTGATGTTAACAAGAACGTCTGTGTCATTTTCTTACATTGAACATGCCATGATGGCCATGTTATGCTCTTCCTCCTCCTCCTCTTCTCTCTGTTACTCCAACTACTACTACAAGAGGCATGTGAAACTCCTTTCGTGGACTCTGCCTAGAGGATTCTTCTTCCACGTCGCATGCAGACCATCCTTCATAGGCACTATCTTGGTTTCGCAATTGCGTACTACAGCCAGCTCATGATATTGGAGGACGCCTGCTATGTAGTTTCAATGGAGGAAACATGTCTTTCCACTGCCTCCCCATGTACCTCATCCGGATCCAAAAGGGTGAGTGACTCTAGATTTATATCTTCTTCCTTCAATGACTTGTTGTAGGATTCGTAGAACGTCTGGAGGAAATTTGGAGCAGTCCTTTGCTTTTCCTCCCATGCTTGGCGCGTCAAGTCCTCAAAGAAGATTGTATCATGGCAGAAAACGATATGAGTCAAACTCGTACAACTCCCAGTCCTTCATGTTGGGGCTCTGTCCAGGAAACACTCCCCACAATTCTTTTCATACCAGCTTCTTGCGGCGCTCCTTTGCTACATGGAAAAGTACCATGTACCCAAAGGTTCTTAGCATGGTCACTTCAGAATTGTTGCCATGTCACGTCTGCATTGCTTTTATGCCAGCCAGTACCACGTGTTGGATGTGATTACGCACCGAAACTGCTTGCCTTAGTGCAAATGGCCACCAATTACTCCTGGTTTGAGCGCAAAGAAGCATAGCCTTCAGCTTCCCTAGCATAATGCGATTGGCATTTTCAGTCACACCGTTCTAGAGTTGTGTGTAGGCTGTTGATAACTGTTGCACGATCTCCATGTCCTCCAAACAAGACATGAGTTTCCCCGCTCGTGTACTCTCTTGCAATTTCCAAGCATAAGACTTGGTACCTTACTTTACTTTGCCTCTTCACCATTGCCATCCACTTGAAGAAGTAGAACGAAGCTTTATCTTGGGTGCATGGAGGATAACTCCACATAAATTAAGTTACATCACCAACAAACAGAATGAAGTATTGGTGTCATCCGTGGATGGTGGCTTTTGGTAGTGGTCCACAGATGTCTGTGTGAACTAGCTTCAAGTTCCGGCTGGCATCACACTTTATGGCAGAGGAAATACCTCTCGTGGAAGTTTTGTACGGACTTAGTCCTCACACGGCTGTGTAATTTCCTTTCTTCCACTTTCCTTGATGTCGAGGCCCTTGACTTGCTCCTTCTTGTACATTGACTGTACAAGCCAATTGCTTACGTGGTCTAATCATTTGTGCCACATAGCAACGTCTTCACCACAGACTTGGTGGAGACTTGCTGCTGTGAAGGAATTGGAGTACGTTGGAGGCGGTGCCTAGTAGGAGGCAACCTTCCATGAAGGTCTCACCTTCACATCTTTTCAATGTAATGTGTTTTTTGTTACTAACAATGTGTGCATCCCTCTTCGTCAGCTGTCCTAGTGAGAGGAGATTGGTAGCAATCTTAGGTATATGCAACACATCTTTAAACATGACTTAGAAACCTTGGTACCTTGTCACTCTCATTTACCCCTTTCCTAGCACTAGAACTTTCTTGTTGTTGGTAACTGTGACAAGCCCTTGGAGCAGGATAGGATTTCATAAGGGAATGTTGTATCGAAACTAATGTGGGATGTTTCTCCCAATCTCCAGGTACCACATGTAAGTTGAGAGAACCATCTCATTTTCTTTTGTGTTTGATAGCTGAAAAACGGATCACGTATGGTCATACTGCGTGCCTGTGCCTCCCTCCTGCTTTTTTTACCCCTTCTCTTGCTTCTCAGCTTGCTTCACTTTTTCATCACTCCTTCTCTACATCTCCTCCCAAATTACTTGCTTTCTCCTCATCCCACAAACGCCTTTTGCAATACTCCTCGATGTGTCCTGGCCAACCATAATAATGGTACTCATATCCGGGGTGTGATCCTGACCACAAGACAGGCGAGAGCCGCCAGCTTGAGTTTGGCTTGGATTGGGCAGAAGATTGGTGTGAGGCTGGCTTCATTAGTACCTGACTCTTTTGTGATGGCTGAGTGGAGGTGACTGAAGTGTTGACACCTTGGTATGTTGTGTTGCTGCAAAAGCGCTCTTTTTCTTTTGCTAGCTACCAGTCACATTGCTCAGTGAGGAGAATCTTGAAGATGTATACTTAACTCACTCTCATGCTTGAAATTAAGCAATTTTTGCATGTCTTCCCAGTCTCTGATCAGGACGTTCAGGAGGAACATGACAAGGTCAGGCTCAGATACTGGTGCATCTGACACTGCAAGTTGGTTGCACAGTGATCTGGCTTTGCTGATGAATGCTTCAGTGATGTCGAAGCTGTTGAGGCTGATGTGTGATAGTTCTGTCAGGAGGTGGAATTTGAAGGTGGAGTCGCCAGACATGCAGGTCTTGACAAGCTAGGACCATGCCTGCTTTGCAGACTCTGCCATCTCCTCATACATCCGAACTTCTTGTTGGAAGTGATTGCTCAACTGGTTGTTTAGAGTCACGAATACAGCTTGTTTGAAGAACTTGTATTCTGACACCACCCGTGGTAATGAATCCAAGGATGGAGGTGCATAGTTTTTGGTGTAGAACTTCCAGGTGTCGTGGATTTGGGCAACCTCCTTGAAGTTGTGTGTCTATTCAGGGAAGTTATCATCATCAAACTGGCCAATCTTGATGTAATGTAGCTTCAAGGCAACAGCTGCTAGGGGCACGGCATCCTCAAGTCCTTGGTAGGCCTTGACATGTGGAGGCACCTTGGGGGCCTTGCACGTGGAACTTATATTACCGTACTGCTACATGATTTCGGCCTTTTAAATATTTTCCGACCTATAGTCTTACTTCGTCTTTGGGAATAAATATTTGTTTGGACTTGACTTTGACGAAATCACTTCACTTTGTTTTCCTATTTTTGTTTTTTATGCCGTCGAGTGGCTTTTTTCAGCTTCGGTGCGTGCGATTTCCAGTGTCGGTGCATGTTCGACACCGGAAATCGTGCGATCGCTTGGCCGTTAGTGGACACGCAAGCGCACTTTGGATTTTGCTCGGTCTCTCAGAGAAAAATACGAATTATTAATTAATAAACCATATTCATTTTTTTGCGAAATAATTTCCAGATTAGAGCCAAATAAATGAAATCGTCGTCCCCAAATAAATACCGCACTGCTACATGATTTCCCCCTTTTCAAATATTTTATGACCTTTAGTCTTACTTCGTCTTTGGGAATAATTATTTGTTTGTTCTTGAATTTGACAAAATCACTTCACTTCGTTTTCCTATTTTCGTCTTTTTATGCCGTCGAGTGGCTTTTTTCAGCTCCGGTGCGTGCGATTTCCGGTGTCGGTGCATGTTCGACACCGGAAATCGTGCGATCGCGTGGCTGTTGGTGGCCACGCGAGCGCACTTTGGATTTTGCTCGGTCTCTCAGAGATGAATACGATTAATTAATGAATCGTATTCGTAGTTTGCGAAATGATTTCCAGAAAAGAGCCAAATAAATGAAATCGTCGTCCCCAAATAAATATTTAACAATGAAATCACGTAGCAGTAGGGTATTTAATAACAAATTCACGTAGCAGTAGGGTAATTGTAAGGCTGCACACAAATCCTTGGATTCATGAATCTGTTTCACGAATCCTGAATACCGATCTAGATTCACAAATCCGGATCCAGGGTTGGGTCCCATTTTGGAATTTGGGAACCTACCAACGAATCCTGGAAGGAACACAGGGTAGGGGGGGAGTGGATCTGGTCCCGCTCACGTCCTACTATTTAACAAGGACGCCTATGAATTCATCTTTTGAAGTTTTGAAACCTTGGAAGCTGGCGGCTGCGCTAACTTGCGGAAATCGTGCATGTGCCAGGTCCACAACTTGATACTTGCACGGACTTGGCGACACAGGATTTTCCACTCACTTTCACGTTTTCCACGAGCAAGCGGCAATTTAGTGCGCTCCACTCAAGATCTTGCAGTAAATTTGGCTGGGATACGAAGTCCTGACTCATGTCCATCAGCCAAGCCAGGTCACCGCAGCCTGGCGTTGAGCCAACCAGGTGTCAGACCTGACTGGCAGGCTTCACTTCTGTAGAAATCAGGACACTGCCACATTGCTCATGCAAAGAACGGGGGTTGCACCAGGGGTCATTCGATATTTGTTTTAGCAGCCATATTTTATTGGCCATAGAAATAAGACCACACCAAAGGATTTGTCAATATTTGTGAATCCACAAGGATTTGCGAATCGTGGATTCGGATCCGCGAATCTGGATCAAGTAGTGGATTTGGAATCGTGAATCTGAATCCAGCTTCAGATTCATGAACCAGATTTGGTGTGCAACCTTAGTTTCATGTGTGTTGTTGAATGAACCTAGAACTATGGCACGAGTGGCGCCATAGTAGGTAGTACCATGCATGCTTGTGGCAGAGGTGCTTGTCATGCTGGTTGAAATTGTGCCGCGAGTGGCACCATATGAGCAGCTTGAGGTTGTTGAGCTGCAAACTGTTGTGACATGCGTCCTTGGACAGGTTGTACATATTGTACTTGAGGAGGGATGGCCGGTTGCACAACTGAGTGAGGACTTATTTGACGCAGATTTATGGATGATTCTTAAGATCCTTGTTTCCATTGCATCTGTTTTTGTTCATGTTGCTGAAGGTACTTCTGCTGAAGCTACTACTGTTGCTGAAACTATGCCAGCTGATGTTGAAGTTGTGCTATCTATGGGGCCTGAGCCGCATGTTACTGTTGTAACTGCTTTGTGTGAGATGCTTGAGTGGCATGTGTCAGCTGCTCTTGTTGAAAGGGGAGCTCTTGAGCTCTAATTTTCTGCCTTAGTGCCTCCCTCTCGCGTTCCAAAGCTTGACGAGTAGTGGCTTCTTGTTGTGCCATGCATTGTGCCTCTTCTGCTAAGCATTGTGCTTTTTTTGCTTGGCGTTGTGTGTGGTCTGGGACATGGCATCCTTGATCCTGACCCATATGCAGACCATGCAGAACAGAGCAAGGGAACCTGTCCTCGGATCCTCCATCTCCATGTCGCTCATTGATCTTGATGCTCTTGTCTTGTGCACGCCGAACGTCGCAAAGGCCAGCCGCGCTGTACGCTTAGGAAAAGGCGTCAGTGACTCCTCAAGCTTGTACGGGGATGGTAAAATGCGGCTTCACCAATCCGCTCTACTGCTGCTTCTGCTAGACTAGCTCAATACATAGCCTAGAGCTCTCATACCATGTTGGGATCTATGTAGAAAGGACTAGGTTCCTTGCTTGTATAGGATCTCTTGTCTTGTAGCAAGCTAGCAGTCAAGTTAGCAGCTGGGCGTTGATCACTAAGAATATGAAAGTGGAAGAAATCTTGATTGATATCCAAAGTACAATTATGGTACATGAAAGGAATTACTACCTAATAGAAGCTACACATAGAGCTCCATCATTGCTCCGGTCCACGCAAGGAGCAACGCCTTGCTAGGCTGTCAAGGCCATCAACGCATGGGTCCTGGTCTAGCACCGTCTTCCAAGTAGACTGGCCTCCAGTTAGTCAGGGCTTTCTCCTTCCCAGGCTGGCAGAGCGTTGCCAAGCTTACAGGGGTCTCCAGGGCAAACTCCATTAGAACCTTGGTCCGATGCGCTTGTACATGCTAAGTGCTTTGATGTAACATGAAAGTTCAGTCCTGTTGAATTAATGAGATAGGTCAAGGCCGCCGCCTTACATACTTGCGGCCCTCACAAGTTGACTTCCTTGCTTGCGTGTAGAAGCTTCCTCAGGTGCACGGCGAAGGCTCGCCATAAGCGTGGTTCTTCAAATCACACAAATCTGTCAGAGCCGTAAATCACTGTAGCCTTAATGCTTGCAACCTAGTCCTCCTCATAGATAATCAAGAGCCGTAGATCTCCGTAGCCACAATCCTTGTATTCTTGTTTGCCATGTAGCCCTTCTAGGAAAGGCTAATGCTGGTAGTATGCGTACCACAATACATTGCATTTTTCTTCCATGGTATTGCCGTACCACGGTACGGTACTTTTTTAAGGGTACCGGTATGGTATCGGTAATGACTTGGCAGGGTGCCACTCTTCCGTACTGCGGTACCATACCGCGGTAAAGTACCGTGGTATTAATAGAGTAAGACAAGAAAACTATGACAAGTTACAGTAATGCGTTGTCAATAAGTCAACGTTGTAGTGCAGATGAATGTGCATTCATATGCTCAAGAATTAGAGATAGATAACATCAGGAAAAATGCACTACTGACAGCAAAGGATCGATCTTTTTTCATAGTTAAAAACTGGAAAGAGGATTCTGGAAGGCAAAGTCGAATGTCGAGCCTGTGGATCATGTGGTTTGCGTGTGGTAAGGGTTGGGGAAGACGTGACTGGTGTTCATGTTGTGCGTCTGTAAATGGAGGAGTGTGCCCATGATGGTGGACCACTCTCTACCTTGCCCCTGTTGAGGAAAATCATAAACAAGGACCGCCGCAGTTCCCCATTCATTTTTTGCCGTAAAAGCAGCCCCTACACCTAGTAACCTACTAAAGTAAGGGATTTGAATATTTTCAAAATTCATGTTTTTCTCACAAGTACCCTTAAGAGTGGGAGATCTTTCTCTCAAGCTCCTTCATAGGTTTTGATTGTAAATATAGTTCGTTGGAAGCAATCTCTCAATGGAAGTACCTATGTATTCTCTGAAACTCATTTGTCATTCTACAATACATTCATGTATGTCAATTGGGACAAAACGCAGACGTGGTTGGGCTTTGATGGACTCCCAGACAACCCGAAATTTTATGCCCAGCTTTTGCTTGTCGATAACATAAGAAGAAAGAAATGCATTATGTGTATAACAAAAGAAAGGTTTGTCGAGATATTCACGGGGCAAAGACCGCATCACATTCCACTGCCCCTTATATCCGTCATATCTTCCGTGGACGTTATCCTATTTGAGAGAAATCAAAGTGTGTCAGACAAACAGGGAAGGCCGTCGACGAAAAAGAATAGACCAGTCCGTCCCGTGCCGATAGGGTGGTATGTACATTTTCTTCAGCATGTATGGACTAAGAACACGAGACACTATTTTGTACAGTTTTGTGTGATGTGCACTGTTATTGTTTGCCGTGGTAAGCATTAAGTTCCGTGGTTAATGAACGGTACCGTTGCTACCGTGGGATTGTTACCAGTTTAGTACTAACTTCCTAAGAAAGTAGGATACCGAAGTACTAAATACCGCAGTAGTCTCCTACCATTGTATTCTGTACCCCAGTATCCAAATAACACGGTTGTTGTGCTTCAAATATTTGAAACACTGATGTTTGAACCTGGGGTCAGGCCCGCCAATTGTCTTTGCTCCCCAACGCGATGTAGCATTCGGACGCAAGGACAATTGGCAGGCTTGACCCCAGGTCAAAAGTGGGGTAAGTAGGCACCTTGCAAAGTTCTATCATATATTTTTTAATGGCACATGGTCATATGGATTGTCACTGATTTTTCAGACTTCAAGTGCATGCCATAATTCATGTTCCAAGTAGGAACCACAGTAGAAGAGAGTTCGGTTTTGGTGATCTTTCCATCAACGATGTTGCCACAGAATGTCCGTAGTTTTCCAAGAGACCTGCTCACATGGCCACTACATCATCTAGTGAGTGTCCACTTCTTTTAGCCCGCTAAGTCATGCCGTAGACAGACATGTTTAACATGCCCATGATGTTGGTGGAGTGAGAAAAAAAAAAAAAACGTATTCGCGATCCATCATCCTAAACAGTGCGACCATGATCTGGCCATGTGAGGCTGTGGTCATAAGTGGGTCCGTTGGATTCCATAACCTCGTGCTTTTCTTGGATTTTACAATGTAAGAAAAGGAATTAAATAACGTACCCCTCAAGGAAGAAGTAATGAGGTCATCTAGTTCCCATCCATGTTGACCACAACATCTTTAGTGAAGCACATCCCCAACGCCGCCAATGACATATGAACAGCATGGATGGAATATAATAGGATCTATTAAGTGCATTCAAGGAACCTCCAAGATGTTAATGTTTTGTCTCCATGAAAGCTAAAGCACGAGCTCAGGCAAGGAAATTTTTTGCCATATTTGAGTTCACTTGTTGAAGCAGGTGGTTGTTGATCGTTTCGACGAGTATTATTTTTGGAGGAGAAATTTCTTATCGACCTGTTATCTCACACCTCCCATTGAGCCTTGTAATGTAGAATGGAATGGTAATGGCGGTGATGTGGGAGAGGGGGGAGCATTACACCTATTTGATTCGTTTCCGATGTCGTTGTGGCATTGTATGGACCAAACTGTTTGACATGGAGCATGTGATTCCCATTCATGCTCCTGATTGTGAGTTAAAGGGAATATTAAGCCTTTGGACCTCAGTTGGCCAGTTATATGCCTTTCGCTGCTGCCATCACTAGGCGCGCTTGCTCCAAATCATTGATGCCATCTCATGGTAACAAAACTTTGACGGTGAGATACGCATGAGGAACTCTGTGGAGTCTTTAGCAAAGGTGATGTACCATGCCCTTTCTCTAATTCCACTGAATCACGATGAAAGAAATTCAAATGAATGAATGTTGGTGTACATTTATAGGTTGTCGAAGCAATGTGTCTGAAGGAACAGGGAGATAAAAGAGATTTTCATTAGTGCATGCACTGCATCTTTTTCCAATGTGTGAAACCACCCAACACAGCTTCACAACATCTACACAAGTAATAATGTAGTGCCAGGGTCTCAATGAACGATTCACTTTGTTCAGTTATGGCGGGTGTGACAGTTGAAATAATAGGTCAAGAGTGAAGAAGCACTGGGAAGTTGGGGGGCACGAGATTCACAAAGGAACTCAAGCTGCCATAAATAAGCTCATACAAAAGATAAGATCCATTCAAGAGTCTCTTGGGTGTCCATTGAGAAAATGGCCAGAATGTCAACACGGAGCATCAGTTGCTTGGACGTCTGGCCACACAGGAAGGAAGACATTGCTTGGTTACATTGTATCGAAAATATGGACAACGGCCACATGGTGGGCCATGGATTTAGGGAAAAATTGGGCTACCAACTTTGTAAGGAATTTTTGCAGCACGAGAGTGCAACACGTGTGATTATCAGGACTTTGTGACCCACAGTCCATACACCGCCCATGTCGTTGGGCCACACGCGTTTAAAGTTACACAGAGGAGGTTAAAATGTATTATTATTAAAATATACCACGGAATCGACCACAAAGAGCACCTTAGTTGAAAGAACGAGGGCAAGAAGGTTTAGGGAGGGAGGGAGGGTTGATGTTTCATTGGCTTAATATATATATATACATATATATATATATATATATATATATATATATGGGGCAGATTCCTTTTTACCCACCATTTGAAAAAGTTCTGCGCAGGTCACCCACGTTTTGGGAATCGAGACCGGATTCCCCACCTTTTGTCCGGGTATTTACGCATTCCCCACTTTTTGCTCTTTTAAAAAAAGTTAAAAAAAAGTTGAAAAAAGTTGCGCGCGTTACCCACTTTTAACCATACGACTCCGATACCCACTTTTGCGCGCAGCAGGTCCATCCCGTACACATCGCAAATATTTTCAAACGGACCCCCAGTCGCTACCACCCACTCCTCGCTGCTTTTTCTCTCTCACCCGCATCTACCCTGCACGTACTATCTCGCTTTCTCCCCTTGTCCCTGCTCACAATCGATGATGAGGGGGGGGATGCGAGGGCGAGGGCTCAAGGCCATCGGCCTCGAGCCCTCGCCCTTGCGACGTTGCAGATTCGTGTCTTAATCGCTGGCCGTCGGCCAGCGAGCTGCTGGCCGTCGGCGAACAGCTAGCCGTCGGCGAGCTGCTCGGCGGGCAGCTGCTGGCCGTCGGCGAGCTGCTGGCTGTCGGCGAGCTGCTGGCCGTCGGCGATTTGCTAGCCGTCAGCGAGCTGCTGTCCTCCGCATTCGCGGGGGAGAGGGCCGGCCCAGCCCTTCCCCCCCTCCCTCCCCCTTGTGCTCTGCTTTGGTCGCGCGACCGATTCTGCCAACGTCCATTCGGTGGCAGAAATATCGGTCGCGCGACCATATTCCAGCACGATTCTTTGTGGAAAGACGCAACGACGCAAAGTCGTCATTTTATAAACATGACATCAGAAAAACTTTCAGAAAAAGCCCCCTGCCAAAATCATGAGCAAAAGTCAACCATATTAGAATAAAGTGAAAAAGGTTCCCATTAATGCACACAGAATGACGCCTCAAAACATAAAGAAATAAAAAAAGAAGCAAATATCGTAAATTTCAAAAAATGTGAACGTTATCCCCACTCGGTGAGAAAATGTGACTACAATACCGGTATTCTGTGCATGTTTTGTCAAATGGTGGGCATGGCGTTCACGGTTAGTCACTATTTACACTTTGTGGGTATAGTGGTCAATGATGGGAAAAAGTGGGTATTCTGGCAGGCCGATGCTCAAATGGTGGGTAAAAGGGAATTATACCGTATATATTTATATATATGTGTGTGTGTGTGTGTGTGTGTGTGTGTGTGTGTGTGTGTGTGTGTGTGTGTGTGTGTGTGTGTGTGTGTGTGTGTGTGTGTGTTTGTGTGTGTGTGTGTGTGTGTGTGTGTGTGCGTGTGTGTGTGTGT
>SZWC01000987.1:303008-313843 GCA_023375785.1 Penium margaritaceum
AGCACACGCAAGGCCCTCGTCGACCGAACGCACACTCTCACCTCCCTGATCACGGAGGTGATGCTGGTGGATGGCGTGAGAGAGCGCAGAGTCCAGCTGGCGCTCGTCCTCAGGGGGT
Organism: Penium margaritaceum; assembly: GCA_023375785.1. NCBI lineage: Eukaryota > Viridiplantae > Streptophyta > Zygnematophyceae > Desmidiales > Peniaceae > Penium > Penium margaritaceum. The sequence goes on from SZWC01000987.1 coordinate 303,127, forward strand.
CCTGTGATGAGTGCGGTGGAGGTGTGTAGCTGCTGGGGACCAGGAGTGCGGGACGCCCATGGTGGAGGTGAGTAGTAGCCGGAGGGAGGCCCGAAGTAAGCAGGACCTCCAAATCCCGGGGGCCAGCCCCAGGGCGCAGGTGGGGAAGGTGTAGAGAGGACAGTGCTGTAGGCAGCTGCTGCAGGGGATGGAGAAGGCGTGTGCATGGAGCCACGACTGGACCCTGCGGAGATGGAGGAGCGAGCAGAGTCTCCTCCTGACCCTGAAGTGCGTGCCCAGTGAGCACGCATGGCTGAGGCCAGGCGTGCATCATCTGGTGGTTCAGGGCACTTGGGCGCTGCATGACCAGCGGCGCCACAGTTCCAGCAGGTAACAGTGCTGGAGGAGGAGTGAGATGCCGTGCTATCAGAATTGCGGCCTTTCCCCCCTTTCCCCTGTCCTCCACCGCCTGAGCCACCTCCTTTGCTTTTACCTTTGTTGCCGCCTCCACCACGCCCACTTCCATGGGAAGCAAGGGAAGTGGCGGTGGTGGTGGAGGTGGAGACGGAAGATGAGCTGGAGGCTGATGAGGTAGAGGAGGAGGGAAGTGCGGTGGTCGCTGCTGCAACAGCTGCGCGGTGTATGCGTTTGTTCTGCAAGGAGCTCCACCAGTCAGTGAGGCGCTGGGAGGTGAACTCCCACAAAGCCCCAATCCCAGGGGGTGCGTCAGCGGGAACAGGCACTGCCGCCAGACGCTCCAACTCTGTGGCCTTCACTTCACGAAAGATGTCGCTGAGTTCAGGGATGAGGCCGTTGACGATGGAGAGGACAACGGGGAGTTGGCCTGGGGCGGCTTTGCCGAGGTCACGGAGCAGGCGAAGGCTACGAGCCCAGTAGGCGTCCGCAGTCTCGTCAGCACGCATTCAGAGCGTGTTGAACTGGACGGTGAGGACGCTCTGTGCCGCGTGGCCAGTGACGGTCGTGCGCCGCTTGATCAGGGCATAAGCCCCAACCGGGTCAGCGGGAGGGCGGCGTGCAGTGTCAGCATTGTATGATCCAATCTCATCAGTGAGATCGTCTGGTCCAGCGCGAATGAGGGCTCTGACTGCTCGCGCTGACTCAGACTCGACAGGCACAAAAGGTGGAACAGCGGAGGGGTTTGGTTCATGGTAGTATTCCCAGAGATGTTCCCCTTGTGCCCAGGCACTAAAACGAACCTCCCAAGAGTGAAAGGTGAGACTGGGTGTGAAGTGGGGTGGAGTAGAATCAAAGTCAGGCTTGCGTTGCACTGTTGGGGCAAGCGCTTTGGCTGCAGCAGCGCCAGCAGCTGCGGCGACTGCAAGTGGAGCAGAGGTAGATGTGCCAGCGGCAGTGGAAGCGGAAGCGGGGGAGGTGGAGAAGGCGGCAGCAATGCTAGCGGACTGAGTGCTGCGCAGTGTTGGCTGCAGGCGATTCAGAACCAAGTCGGCGATATGATCGGCGAATGTTTCTTGATCAGCCTGCTCAGCCTTAAGTTTTTCCTCAGCAGCCCGCTGAGCACTGAGAGCTGCCTGTAATGCAGTGCGCTCACGCTGAAGCTCAGCCTGAAGCGCTGTGTATTGGTCATCGTCGACTGGCATTGTGCCAGCGACGTGACTCTGTCGAAAAATTTTCGGCAGAGTTTCCCTTGCCCGAGTGGGCGTGGAAAGTATGAGATCGGTGTTGAATGTGGGCTGCAAGGCAACAACCTGAACGCACGAACACGCCAACACAGGGAAGGCAGAGAGTACGGAGGGACAGGCAAGGCAGGCTCACCAGGCACTGCGGTGCAGAGAGAACAGTGGTGGCAGTGCTGCAGCGGCTGAGGAGAAGACGGCTGCGACAAAGGACGATGCGGTGACGACAAAGCAGGCTACACCTGTGAGTGTTGCACCTGACAGAGCGACGATGACAGCAGCGACCAAAATCAACAGTTGTAGGTGGCGAGTGACTGATGATGATGCGGATGACAGGGAGACCGCCTGTGTTGTGGAGGCGTTAGCAGAACCAACTGCATTGGAGAGTGCTGTGGCTGATGAGGCTGTGGCGGATGCAACTGAGTCTGCTGCTGCAGCAACCTGAGTGGCTATGTTGACGGCAGAGGCCGCCAAGGGTCCCTGGTCAACCGCTGCAGTGTATGCGTCAACGGCTCGACCTGTAGCAGTGCTGGCCGGTGCACGTGAGGCACGTGCTGTGGCTGCAAGGGTGGTGGCAACAGCAGCGCTGGACGAAAGGATAGCTAGCAATGCTGAGAGAATATCAAGGGACGGAATGGACTCTGCAGTAGATGCAGCTGGGGATGCAGCACGACGCGGAGCAGAGGTCTCAGATGCTGCTGCTGTAGCAGGTGGAGCTGGACCACGAGAAACAGAACGGCGGTGTTGTAGGCGCGTCCTATGGGAAACGGGTGGTCTTACCGGAGAGTGAAGAGGTCGGTGGTTGTTCTGTGGTGCTGTGGCCGACCGGTTCAGCGGCGTTGGCGTGTCGTCGTCGGCTGACTGACAGCGCGTTGCGTAATCTCTCGCGTCCGTCCACGCGTAGTGATCAGCGGGATCGTAGTCTTCACCGGGATGATACCCCGGACTGTTGCGACGCACCCTTGACCACACCTCTCTCTCCCCCCTCTCCTCGTAGTATGCAAGCTCCTCATCATTGTTTGCACCGTCCTGAGCCACTATTGACGACGGAGGTGCTGGTTCAGTCTCAGGTGGAGACGCCAGTATAGAGATTGATGGGCTGCCTCGGGGCAGCCCGCGGAGGCTGAGGGACGCTGGACTCAAGTCTGACTGTGAGGGCAGCGGCTGCACAGAGTGGTGGCTGCTGCGGCTGTCCGGGCCCCAACTTAAGTTGCTTCTCGTGCCAAGCGGCTAAGCGGCTAAGCTCAAATGGCTGCAAGGCATGACCGCTGCTGTTGCTGCTCGGGTTGCTACGGCCTTGCGCTGTGGCACGTTAGGGTTCCCCGTTCATCAACGTCAGCCGCTCCTCAGAGTGACGGCTGTTGCTGCCGTCGCTTGGTTCGTCATGGTCCAAGCCTTGGAGGTACCCGTCGGTTGATGGCAGCGGCTGCCCAGAGTGGCGGCTGCTGCTGCTGTCCAAGCTGCGGCGGTCGTGGCTGACACCTATGCTGCTGCTGCTGTTGCTTGGTCCGCCATGGCCCAAGCCTCGGAAGTACCCGTCGGTTGATGGCAGCGGCTGCCCAGAGTGGCGGCTGCTGCTGATGTCCAAGCTGCTGCAGTCTAGGCTGATACCTACGCTGCTGCTGCTTTTGCTTGGTCCGTCATGGCCCAAGCCTCGGAAACACCCGTCGGTTGATGACAGCGGCTGCCAAAAGTGGCGGCTGCTGCTGATGTCCAAGCTGCTGCAATATTGTGCTCAGATCTGCGAGCATGACGTTAGATCGTCACCTACGCTGCTGCTGCTGTTGCTTGGTCCGCTATGGCCCAAGCCTCGGGATCAATCGTCGGTTGATGACAGCGGCTGCACAGAGTGGCTGCTGCTGTTGCTTGGTCCGTCACGGCCCTATGCCGTGACTTGAGCGGGGTTGTACGTCGCTCGATATGAGAAGCTGCTCAGAGTGGCAGCTGTTGCTGCTTCCTAGGCTGCGAGACCTCGTGCTGAGATGCACGAGCGCTATGCAAGCGGCTGTACAGAATGACCGCCGCTGCTGCTGCTGTTGCTTAGGCTGCCGCTGTCTCGCACTGTGACTTATGGGAATCAGCGGGTTCGTGAGGTCCCAGGGCGTCGCGGCGGGAGGGAAAGCCCTCTTGCTCTGATACCAGTAGGTAGGCGCAGTTGCTGTACTAGCAAGGAAGTAGGTGACGAGCAACAGAGAGCGCCATGGAACGGAGAAAGCTCACGACTTAGAGAAAAACGGAGTCACAGCTTGACTTACGAGAGTGAGTGTGAGCGAGGTGGTGAGAGCCGGTTGACCGGGCCACCCACGCGAGAGACTCGTCGTGGGGCCCGGACGCCACCCAGGGATNTCCAGGCGGTTTCTCACACGTCGGCACAAGCCGGACGTGTGGTCCCAAGGGATCAGCAACCCGGTTCACCACTCTGGTAACATGCAAGGATGCAATCAACTAACAAGCATGCATTCTCACAAGTTGTATCCCCTTTCAGTATGAGAGTATTACTAAACTAAGGCATGTCACAAGACCGGTGCTGACGCCACAACTTGGCAGCTTGAGGGAGTCACATCCTCTGTGTTCTTCATGCTGCACCACAGTCTTGCACCAGCGAGCCTTAATCCAGATTAATCACCTGCAGTGGTGAGATGTGTGTGTGGATGGAGACAAGAGGGCACTTGCGTGTGTTCGTAACAATAACCAACACAGGTCACCCTTATGCAAGCCTGTCGGTAGGTACCTCTTCACATCATACGAGATACGGTCTCGATGAGCAACAAAACGAAGACAAGGCGGCAGGCTGGGGCAGCAGCGTTGTTGATGTAGCGTGCGAGCTTCCACGCTCGTTGTTTAAGTCTGTTGCCCCCTCAGTCTGCTGCTCTAGAGACTAAGTCTGGAAGCTCAAGGTTTGTTACTCATAAATGCGCGCGCCACTGTTGGCACCAGAAAGCAGCTGAAAACTGAAAGTAACTGATTAGGAATGAAGAATAAGCAACAATGGGAGACCCCTCCAAGTTCTAGCTCCCCCCCACTAGTGTAGAACTTGTTACTCAGCTAACCAGCCAATCAGAAAATAGTCCTTGAAGCGGGAGGGCCGGTTCGGCCCTCCCTCCTCGCTGAAGCAAGGGGTGGTTGCGCACCACCCCTCGCGTCAGCGAGGGCTGGCCGGCGGCGAGCACTTCGCTGGCCGCCGGCCAGCTCGCTGCCGGCCGGCTAGACGGCCGGCGGCCGGCCAAGCGACCGGCCGGCCACCGGCCGGCCAGCCGCCAGCCGCCGATCGCGGCCTCAGTCCGATCGGCGGCTGAGAGGCCACGAGGGCCTCGAGGGCGAGGCCTCGTGGCCTCGTTCCCTCGCCCCCCCTCGCCCTCCTTGCAAAACAAGCAAGCGAGGACGAGGGATAACGGGGGCGAGGGTGAGGATGAGAGGACTGGCGCGAAATCGCCAGCGTGCCTCGCATCCGACGATTTTGCGCCAGAACCGCAAAACGTAAATCGAAGTTCGTTCGTGACGAACTTCAACATAAAATAAACAGAATAACTCGTGCGAACACACGAGTTCGAGGTAAAAACCCCCTGTTTGGGTCCCAAAACCAGGGGTTTGGTTAAAAACGGAAGGGCGAATATGTGCGACTCGCCTAGACGCGAAGTGACGAGTTCAAATCGCGACGATAGTAAGGGCCTGTTTTGAAGGCTGGTACACAAAAAATGTATTGTTCAGATTCTGATGTCTCGTTTATGCCTAATTCCAAGCCGCATATATACCACGACCTGCTATCGGTAGAAACCTGTCTCCCATGTACTAATGTAATGACCGAGTAGACAGCGATGCTTATTGATGGCGACAACTGTGCATGTTGTGTAGTTTCAGCGAATGTTCATGTAGACAAGTACTCGCATGTTATAAAGAAACAGTACCCAAAAATGACGCACCTGCGAGAAACATCGAAGCAAGCATCATGCAAGATCCGCTTCTCGTCTCTTATTGGCCTGCGGTGTGTATGGCGCGCTTCTGGTTCGTCAAGTAGTTTCGTTGTTACATTTGTCGGTGACGGACAAATCAATGCCACCATTCATCCGTTTTGCTTCTCGACAGTCCGCATTTATTTTGAGAGCCTTAATCATGTACATTCTCCCCCATCACATGGACATACGATGGGAGTCCGCATCCGGAATAGGCCTCTCCAAACAACTAGGAAGCAGTACGTCAGCATCCAACTATCAATCCCAACAGGAGGCAGTTCGCGTCAAGAGGGGGGTCGAAGTCGGCACCCGGCATAATTTTCTCCAAAACGGAAATGGGCCTCCGGAGACTCGAAATATTCGAGTCTCCCTGCCCTGGGTCGTTGATGACGATTGCCCCTCAGTCCTGCGAAGGGAGTAAAGCCCTGTCACGGACTGAGAACGCCATTCTGCGAACTCCGACGACGACTTCAGAGCAGGAGCTGGAGACTCAGCCCGTTACAGTGGTTCTCAGAGCCAGACGACCCTCGCGACCAAGAGTTCGACGGAAACGGCGGCTACGACATAGATAAAACGCCGCCGACAGCTACAAACAGCAGCAGAAACGCCAGAAGGGACTACGGACTCTACGCTTCACCGTTTGAAGCACCGTAAAGTGCGTTAGGAAGCTAGAGAAGAGCTCTATTTTTTTGGGGCTTCTTATCCATAGTCTCTCCTCACCTCCAGGGGACCTAAGGGAATTTTGTGGGACGGGGTGGGGAGTGCCCACCCCCAAACCACCAAGTTTTCCCCTCTTTTCAAGGTTCCCTCCTTCCCTCCTTCAACCAAAAATTGGGACAACACTTCTTCCCAAGGCCAGGGGCTCTCAAAGCTTGATGAAGCCCTAAAAAGAGGGAGGACAACACCTTGGAGACTTTTGGCGGCTCCCCAAATGCCGCCGGCTCAAGGAGGACGCCGCCAAGGGGCGCGAGACATGCCAAGAAAATGCAAGAAGAGACCAAGGAAGACCAGAAGACAAGAAGACAAGAAGACAAGAAGAAAAGTAGTCTTTTCGTTCTTGACCTTGTACTTTCTTCTTTTCTTGCTCTTTGTCCTAGTTTTGTGAGCGGTACTCACACTTCTTGTTCCTCCCTTGTATTGCTATTTTCTGTTTTCCTAGATCCTAGTTGCTACGAAGTGCCATGAGTCACGGCTTAGGAGGACTAGTTTCTAAACCCACGACCTTGTGCCGATGTGGCGGCCTAGGAAAATAGAAATTTAAATTGAAATTGCCTCACCGATCGTGAGAACTAGATTGTAGGAGACGATTCCTCCTTTAAGTTCTGGGGTGATCCTCATAACGACTTTCAAGTGCTAGTTGCACGAACGACGAGATGGCAAGTGCCGGTCCGTGCAAGACCAACAAGGGCAAGGTGGTGACGGCCTCACCACGAGCTCTCGGCGGACTCCAAATTTTGGGAGCCGCCGCCGCGCGCACGGTTGCCAACCCAAAGACAACCGTACCACCTAAGGCAACCGTACCGCCTAAGGCAACCGTACCGCCAAAGGCCACCATACCGCCTAAGGCAACCGACGCCAACCTCGGCGACACCGAGAAGCGTGCGGAGGCCCAAAAAGTACTCGACGAGCACGTCGACGCGCACGTGGGGGATTCCCACACGACGGACGACCCAATGGAGGAGGATCTCCTAGAAGGGGACCCCGACGAAGAGAACGACGCCGGCGATAGTGAAGGCGATGAGGATCGCGACCATCATCATCGTCGTGCGGCGAACTCGAGCCGATTGCTCGAGAAGGATAAGACGCCCACCGCGTCACCTGAAGCTACTGATGGCAGCGAGACTGCCGAGAGCAGCAAGGGCGCTGAAAGCGGTCACACGGGAAGTTCCCACGAGAACGAGCCGGACGACGACGCCGCGAAGGCAATTCGTGAGGACCGTCGTAGGCTCGCGGATTTTGCTGCTGAGGTTGCAGGCCGGCTCAGGATCACCACCGACTGTGGGGATACGGCACCACTCGGAGGAATGGGGACGGACCCCCCTTCCTACGATGCGGCCGCAATGGGACAGGGTAGCGCCCACTCGAGCGTCGTCGGCGACAATAGTCTCCTCCGAAAGGTGAGACTCCTTGGAGGCGTGTACGCGAACCGTACCCTCTTGCAATGGGTAAGGGTGCACAGACAATGCGAGGCCGTGGAGGCTATCGTCGATGCTCTGACGACATCAGAGCTCAAGTTCGTGTTCGTCAACCTGCTGGCCCACGTCGGACAGAGTATCACGGACCTCGATCGGGATCTCCAGCTGTAGCGCATGGCCGCCCATGAGGCAAGCCGCCAATGCAACGATCTCGACAAGGCGTTGCAGAGTGTGACCCAGGTGCGGATGCAACAGCCAGAGCAGCATGCCGCAGCTACGGATGCCACTGCCGGTGGCAGCGACGACTTGCTTACCTCGACGACTTCGGGGTCGGTCATGAAAACGTCCTTCCTCCATAGTGTGGAGATCTTCCGGAAGGACGTGAAGCTGACCGACTGGCTGAACCGCATGGAGCACGTTCTACGTGTCCACAAGGCTCCACTCAGTTAGTGGGGTGACCTTGCCCCGATGCGGCTTGAAGACAAACTCTTCAAGTATGTGGTCAAGGAGTGGACTGCGTAGCAGCCGCACCTCGAGTGGCAGCCCATGCCGTGGGAGGCCTTCGGCGCGATCATGTGTAAGAAGTGCACCCAACGTGAGGAGGCACTGCGCGCTTTCCACAAGATCAAGGACTTCAGGCAGCTGGGCAGCTCGTTCTAATCCTACTTGAGGAAGGTCGCCACACTCGTGGAGGAAGCCGAAAGCTTCACCGAGGGCGATGGGACTCAGACCTTCAAGTACCCGGAGTGCATTCTGCTGGAGTACTTGCGTGATGGTCTCGCCAATGAGAAGCTGAAGGACAAGACCACCACGACAGCCACTGGCCAAGCTTGGACAAGCTGGAGGGCGTTGCGCGACTACATGAGCGAAGTGTATTCGGCGAACCCAAAGCACTACTCTGATGCACGGCCGAACGCGCATGCACAGCAAGGCCGCGACATGCGCATGGACGCTGCAGGGGCTGTTGGGTCAGCTGGACAGCAAGACGGGGCCAAGGGCAAGCAGCCTGCAAACCCTCCAGCCAAGAAGGCTGGTCGATACAAGGGCCCCAACAACAAGCGCAGCCGCGAGAATGACGAGCTGCAGGCGGCGCGTGAGCGTCGCAACACATCCTTCCGCGAAGGGCTCTGCCACAACTGCATGCAACCGGGCCACTTTAGGGCTCAGTGCCCTCAGGCTACTGGTGGTGGACAAGAGGCCGCGACATTAGCTGCAGCAGTAGCACCTCGTGGGGATGGTGCAGCAGGAGGCCGCGGACAGGGCCGTGGACAGGGTCGCGGTCGCGGCAATGGGCCCGGCCATGGTAACGGACAGGGCCGTGGGACGGGTTTTTCCCACCCCTGAGTGACGTCAGTGGGGACCACTCAGGGGTAAAACTGGATCACAAGTGTGGGTTCATGTTTTCAGATGAGGGTGTTAAACAATTTGAGTTTTTGACGAGTTCAAATTTCTCTGTTGTCTTCTCTCCTCTTGTTGAACCGCATTTTACACTTGCTGACCGACATTGCCCACTAAACCTTGTATCTCCGGACGAGATGCATGATCATGCATGCTTAGTGGTGGCGACACCGACCACTGTGCAAGAGTTGTGTGACACAGTGATTGAAGCAAACGCCCTCAAAGCAATGAGTTCAATCACGTTCGCAGTACCTTTAGTCGACGATTTCGACCCAGTCAAATTTAAAGACTGGAAGGTGCTAGCCGAATTCACACGTGCCCACAAGATGTGGACTCGAGTAGGTGAATCATGGGAGTTGCGACGGCCGTCGTACAGGTTCCGTGTTTATCACAAACTCGGCTTGCCGTCGTCGAGTCTGTTCACTCGAAAGAGTGGAGGCAACATGACGATGCAGTTCAAAGGACACCTAGCTGGTGCTCCCGTGAACATACTTGCTGACACTGGAGGAGAGGACTCCTTTGTTAGCCTTGGATTTACCCTACAGGTTGGCGTGAAGTACGAGCCATTGAATGGTGCAGTTGTTGTCGGTGACAACGTACGGTACCCGTGATCGGTACTTGTAAAGCAAAAAATTGCATTCAAGGGTGCACACAGAGTGTCACGTTGAAGGTACTCAACCTTCTTGACCCGTTTGACGTGGTGCTAGGCGATTCCTGGCTCCGTGAGAACAAGGCTCTAATGTGCTTTGAATCAAAGCGTTTGATCCTCCAAAAATGATAGCGCCGCTTTACGTTGATTCTGAGTACGGAATTATCACCGACCCGACTCAAAGTCCATGCCAGCTTGTCTGCGATGCAGGTCAAGAGACGTATTCGACAAGGTTGTCGATACTTCTTGGCTCATTTACAGAAAGTGGAGGAAGACATGAAGGAAGACACACCACAAGAGATCAAATCTCTATTGGCGGAGTTCTCGGATGTATTCTAAGACCCACCGGCTGGGCTTCCACCAGAAAGACACATGGGCCACACAATCTCGTTGCAACCGGAGGCAACTCCTCCATTCAGACCCATGTATAGTCCAGCAGAAAGGCGAGAGGCCGAATGCCAAATCAAAGAGTAACTTGCAAAAGGGTGGATCGAGCCCAGTAGCTCACCGTACGCTGCGCTGATCCTTTTTGTGAACAAAAACGATGGTGGTTTATGCATGTGCGTGGATTACCGGGCGTTGAACAAGCTGAAGGTGAAAAATCGATTCCCCTTACCGCGGATTGAGGACCTTTTTGACCAACTCCAAGGCACAGAAGTATTTTCGTCCTTGGATTTGTCTCAAGGGTACCATCAAATCTGCATAACGGAAGATGATGTGCCCAAAACCGCGTTTCGAACGCACATGGGACACTATCAGTTCCGAGTGTTATGCTTCGGGCTTACAAATGCCCCGGCAACCTTCCAAGGAGAAATGAACCGAACGTTCGCCAAGCAACTCGGACAGTTTGTCTTGGTTTACCTAGATGACATCTTGGTTTTCTCCAAATCAATGGAAGAGCACATAGAACATCTGCACGAAGTTCTCGTAATCCTTCGGGAACAGAAGTTC
>SZWC01000987.1:314410-327491 GCA_023375785.1 Penium margaritaceum
TTTTCGTCCTTGGATTTGTCTCAAGGGTACCATCAAATCCGCATCACGGAAGATGATGTGCCCAAAACCGCGTTTCGAACGCACATGGGACACTATCAGTTCCGAGTGTTATGCTTCGGGCTTACAAATGCCCCGGCAACCTTCCAAGGAGAAATGAACCGAACGTTCGCCAAGCAACTCGGACAGTTTGTCTTGGTTTACCTAGATGACATCTTGGTTTTCTCCAAATCAATGGAAGAGCACATAGAACATCTGCACGAAGTTCTCGTAATCCTTCGGGAACAGAAGTTCTATGCAAAAGTGAGCAAGTGCAAGTTTGTAGAAGATGAGCTCGAATACCTTGGACACATTGTCGGCAAGGACGGCATCCGTGTCGACCCACGAAAGGTCCAAGCTGTTGTGGACTGGCCATGTCCCGAGAATGTTGGGCAGATTCGGTCTTTCCTCAGCCTTGCAAACTACTTTCGACGGTTTATGCAAGGGTATTCGACCCAAGTAGCACCGCTAACCAGGCTCACGCAAAAAGACGTGCGTTGGGAATGGACAACTGATTGCGAGAATGCTTTTCTCAAAGTCAAAGAGCTCCTATCCATGGCGCCCTTCCTAGCTCTTCGGGATCCATCGCAACCGTAGGAGGTTCGATTTGATGCGTCGGTAGTAGGACTCAGAGCCGTCCTCATGCAGAATGGTCACCCAGTTGCGTATGAGAGCCGGAAGCTCATTCCCGCAGAAACGCAGTACATGACTGGGGATCAAGAGCTCCTTGTGGTAGTACACGCTTTCAAGATGTGGTGTTGCTACCTCGAGGGTGCGGAAGGGGGTGTGACGGTCGTGACCGACCATAATCCATTGGTGTTTTTCCAAACGCAACCGAACCTGTCAAGACGACAGGCGCGTTAGAGCGAATACCTGAGCCTATTCTCGTTCACATGGAAATATCGGCCAGGACGCATCAATGTGGCCGATCCACTAAGCCGACGGCCTGTGGAAATTAAAGCAACCACCGAGGTCAGTGGGTGATTTATGGCCATTGCAACAGCAGCAGTACAATCACCAGACCCCCCTGTACCTATGCGGCAACCACCACGAGAGATTATCCATTATAATGGATTTGTAAACATGATCCGGATGTGATACTATGTGGATTCTTGGTTTCAAGACTCTCAAAATCTGGACAAGTACAGCTTGGTGGAGGCCGCAAGAATCTTCTGGCACGGAGAACAAGTTGTTGTGCCAAACTCGGGAGACCTTCCAGCAAAGGTTATCTCCTAGTTCCACGGCCCACCGGTCGCAGGTCATGTGGGACCCCGAAAGACCGGACAGGCACTCTCAGACCACTATTGGTGGCCTCGATGGAGTGTCGATGTCCGTAAGTATTGCATGAAATGCGACCCATATCTTTGGAATAAGGCTAGTAACAAGAAGCCTGCTGGACTCCTCCAACAACTCCCCATTCCTGGGACTCCATGGGAGTGCGTCAGCATGGACTTCATTACTGGTCTTCCGGACACGGCCCGTGGCCACAATGCAATACTAGTGGCTATGGATCTTTTGATGAAGATGACACACTTCATTCGTATAACCACTGACGTGAACGCAGAGGACACCGCTCGTCTCTTCTTTGAGGATTTCGTAAACTACCATGGCTTGCCGTTGCGCATTATCTCCGATCGAGATCGACAATTTGCTAGTAAATTCTGGCAAAAGATGCACGAGTACTTCGCCAGTGAGTCGCAAATGTCGACAGCATTTCACCCTCAAAATGACGGGCAAACAGAGCGCATGAAATGCACTTTGGAGCAGATGTTCCGCATGTACGTGGACCTTGCCATGCATGATTGGGACGAATTCCTAGCACAGGCGGAGTTTTTGGTGAACAACTCGCTGAACGAGTCCACACAGTTCACACCGTTCGTGTTGAACAGTGGTCGGCATCCAGTGGTACCCTCTTCATTGGTGAAGAGTGGGAGTACAGAAGGGCAGGTCCCTTCCGCTCAAGCCTTTGCCAAGCGCATCGACTCCTTGTTACAGGAGGCGAAGGGTCACCTTCAAGCAGCTCGGCATCGACAAAGGCATATACCGACAAAGGTCGCCGGGAGGTCTCGTTTGACATCGGTGACAAAGTGCTGCTTAGCACTAAAAACCTTCGGCTGAAGTCACCAGGGGCAAGAAAACTTCTACCGAAGTGGATTGGGTCGTTTCCCATTGTGGCACGCATCGGGCCAGTGGCATACCGATTGCTACTTCCGCCGAGTATGAAGATACATGACGTGTTTCATGTGAGCCTGCTGGCTCCATACATGGTAGACGGAACCGTTCAGCCACCGCCAGTAGTCCTTACTGCCGACGGCCAATACGAGGTCCTTTGCCTACTCCAGCACCGAGAGCGTACTCTTCGGTCGCGCGCTGTTAGAGAGTACCTCGTTTATTGGGCTGGTTGTGGACCTGAACATAATTCATGGGAGCCCGAATCTCGGTTGCCCACAGGGGTGGTCAACGAGTACTGGAGCGAGCTTGCAGCTGGCAGAGATCGACGCGTGGCAGGAGGTACCACCTCAACGCGGAAAAAGTGAACAACATTCCAACAGGGCATCATTCATGGACAGCGACAATAGGAGGTTGGGGACGCCCAACATGGTTGTCGCGCAGACGCTCCAGCCTAAAGGGGGGAGGCCGCTTGCCGTGAAAAACCTACAAGCTGCAGCTTAGGTCCAAGTTCCATGCACGTGTTCATGTCTAGCTGGTGATTGAAATTATTGATTTTCTTTCACAATGTTGATGACTCACTAACTGACAATCCTGCTTGTTGTTCATGAACCGAGACGGTTCATAATAAGAGGGGAGGAATGTAGCGGGAGGGCCGGTTCGGCCCTCCCTCCTCGCTTAAGCGAGGGGTGGTTGCGCACCACCCCTCGCGTCAGCGAGGGCTGGCCGGCGACCAGCACTTCGCTGGCCGCCGGCCAGTTCGCTGCCGGCCAGCTAGACGGCCGGCGGCCGGCCAAGCGACCGGCCGGCCACCGGCCGGCCAGCCGCCAGCCGCCGATTGCGGCCTCAGCCCGATCGGCGGCTAAGAGGCCACGAGGGCCTCGAGGGCAAGGCCTCGTGGCCTCGTGCTCTTGCCCCCCTCGCCCTCCTTGTAAAACAAGCAAACAAGGACGACGGATAAGGGGAGCGAGGGTGAGGATGAGAAGACTGGCGCGAAATCGCCAGTGTGCCTCGCACGCGACGATTTCGCGCCAGAACGGCAAAATGTAAATCGAAGTTCGTTCGCGACGAAATTTGAAATAAAATAAACGAAATAACTCGTGCGAACACACGAGTTTGAGGTAAAAACCCCCGGTTTGGGTCCCAAAACCAGGGGTTTGGTTAAAAACGGAAATGGGCCTCCGGAGACTCGAAATATTCGAGTCTCCCTGCTTTGGGTCGTTGATGACAATTGCCCCTCAGTCCTGCGAAGGGGGTAAACCCCTGACGCGGACTGAGAACGCCATTCTGCGAACTCCAACGACGACTTCAGAACAAGAGCTGGAGACTCAGCCCGTTACAGTCCTAGACCTATTTTCTGGGGTCAAATTGCCCTAGGGGCCCAGGTTCGCACCCAGTCCCAATGCGAGGACCCGCATTGCCGGATCCATCAGCGCCGGAGCCCTTATTTTGGACGGCGATAAACATGAGGGCCCGCCTTTTGCCGGCCGCGTCTCCAGATAGCCAGGCTGCTACCGGTGTTGCTTTGTTGGACGACTGCTCGCCCGATTAAGCGGTCAGCTCCTGTCTGTTCTAGCAGCATGGCAGGTTCCAATCGCATGAATTCTAAATTATTTCCTCAAGTTCTAGTAATTGAAGTTTAGCGCCTGTTTCTTCATCAAACCAGTTTTATTTCAGGCGGTTCAAGCTTTTTTGCCCCCCCATCCTCTTACTTGTTCGCTGGTAAACTAGTCGGGTCATGCCGTCGGAGAACCCGGTGTGCGAAGTCGTCGTGCATTTCAACACCGGCCAAAAGAGCCCTCAAGCTCAATCAAGCTTGAGGGCTCTGTTTGCTAACGAGAATGCTGTTGTTCTCATGATTTCCAGAAATGTTCGGAAGTCCAGGTCGTTGAGGTCTCGCAAGTTTCTTGTGACAACCTCAACGACGGGCCTCGACGTTGATCAGACTGGCCGTCAAGGCCCCAGGGTTTCTCAGATTGGCCATCGAGGCCCCTGGGTTGAGAAACAATCAAAACGGGTCCCCATATTGAAGCGCAGAAGGAACCAGGCATCCGAGGTCGAACTGCCCATTTTCTGGCAGGCAGGGTTTTCTCGGTGAGCCCTGCTAGACGCCCGACAGCCCCAAACCCGGGCGTCGTCTGTTTTGCCTGAAAACTAGACCATACCATAATACCGATACTATGAACGCAGTCCTGCGGTCAGGATCAGATAAAAAAAATAGCAGCAAAGAGTTATGGCTTCCCGAACCCAGGCAGTGCCTACGACGGTCTATGATACCAAACAGTGGAGAGACATGGCCCCTAGGCAGAGCATGACGCTGTTGATGCAACGGTACAGTCAGAAACAACGCTAGGTGCATGCAGACAGCCTCTGCGGTGGCAGTGACCGCCGGCGGCCTGACTGCCGAGGATGCCTGCCGATGGAGCTGAGCACGTCGCCAGAGGGAGGAGGCTATAGCGAACTGCGAGAGGGCCTCAGCATGCGTCAGCTCCACCGGACGACACTCTAGCAGCGTCAAGTCTCGCCGTCAATCATCTGCACGCCGATGTACACAAGTTGGGAGGACACAACATAGTACAATGAGAGATGCACAAAAAACCAGTACTCCCCCATGACTCACAGGCGTAGTGCACATGTGTGGGCAGAGACAGAGTTAACAACCAGACTCCCCCAGGGCACGTAGAGACGCAGGCAGGAACAACGAGAGCCACTTACGGACGCACGCCATCGGAACTCATGGCCTTCTTGAACGAGTCGCGCTTCAGTGCCTTGGTCAAGAAGTCAGCCAGCTGCCGTGTTCTCTCAACCCACACAATGCTGATGCTTCCGTCATACAACAACGAACACACATAGTGATACTCAATGTTGATGTACTTTGTGCGTGTGTGATGCACGCCGTCATTTTTTGCGATGGCCATGGCACTCTCATTGTCACAATGTAGCGTGATGGATACGACGGACTGATGCAACTCGGACAACAGACGACACAACCACACACTCTCACATGCGCCTGAGCCAAGAGCCACGTACTCAGCCTCAGCAGTGCTGCGTGCAATGCACCCCTGCTTGCCACTGCATCAAGACACGGCCGTGCCGGCGACCAGAAATATCCAGCCTGTGCGACCCTTCTCGTCTGGACTGCCGACCCAGTCGCTATCGGTGTAGCCCACCTGGACGACAGACGAGTGGCGACGGAACATGAGACCTCGTCGAGGAGTCAAGATGCCGTAGCGTAGTACTTGGATCACAGCCTCGAAGTGGAGGTGATGCGGCTCCTGAGAGAACTGAGCCAGGAGGTTGGCGGCGAACGCTATGTCTGGACGCGTCGTCGTCGCCAGGAACATCAGTGACCCGATGACTCGCAGATACGTGGTCACGTCAACTGGCTTCCCCACAACGGCTGGGTCAAGACTCTTCAGCTTCACCTGACCATCAGGTGACATGGGTGAAGATGCGCTTGGCACGAGGGGCTGGTCCTCGGCAAAGCGAGTGGACAGATTCTGTACATAGGCAGCCTGGTGGACATGCAAGATGCCCTGAGAGCGATCATGCTCGAGCTCCATACCCAGGAAGACTCGGGCAGACCCGAGATCTTTCATCTGGTAGGCGTTGTGTTGCAGGTGCTTGACACGCTGGACGGCAGCCATGTGAGGCGACGCAATGAGGAGATCGTCGACATAGACTAGGATAGCGGCGAGGGTCTGGCCTTGCGGGCTGACGAACAATGCGGGGTCAGCGGTACTGCGCTGAAGCCCGCCGCGAAGGAGCGCACTGCTGATCTCCTGGTTCCAGCACCGAGGTGAATGTTTCAGGCCGTAGAGGGCCTTTCGCAGCCGCCAGACTCTCCCAGTGCCGTTGTCGAAGCCTGGAGGCTGCACCATGTAGAGCTCCTCATCCTCCAATGAACCATGGAGGAAGGCGTTACTTACGTCCTTTTGATGCAGCTCCCACCCATGCTGGGCAACCAGACTGAAGAGCACCCGGCTCGTGGAAAACCGGCCTATTGGAGCAACGATCTGGTCGTAGTCGACTCTAGGGACCCTAGGGCAAATCCCTTGGCTGTGAGGCGGGCCTTGTACTTGTCCAAAGACCTGTCGGGCTTCCATTTGCGCCGAAAGACCCACTTGGCACTAATGGCCTTCCGACCTGGAGGGAGGTCGACGAGGTCATACACGTGGTGCTGCCGGATAGCAACGAGCTAGTCTGCACAAGCAGCATCCCAGTGTGCGGCCTCAGGAGAGGCGCGAGCCTCGCGGAGGGTGGTTGGGTCCTTCGGACGTGCTATGGAGCGGACTGAGAGAACGTGTGCATCTCCAGCCCCAGGTGGAACGCGTGCGAGTGCAGCCATGACTGCATGCCGATGCTCATGATGAAGCATGGCATAGCCCAGTGGAGAGCCAGGGTGAAGGTCGGCAATGATAGCCGAAGTGGTAAGGCCGAGGGCCTTGGTGCCAGGGTCCCCACACACGACCGTAGGAGTGGAAGAGACGCTTGGAGCGACAGGGGGTCGAGACGCCACAGGGCGAGGTGCTGCGGTCTGCACGCTCATTGACGACCTGGGTCGAAGGCTGTAGCCAGACCACGCGTGTACTGCGGTAGGGCAGGAGATGGCCGCAAGTCTGACGGGCCGACGGAGGTGGACGGGGTTGCTGGCTCGGAGGGGCCAATGGACGCGGCTGTGGCCGCCAACCCGGAGGGGCCAGCGGACGTGACTGGGGCCGCCGGCCCGGAGGGGCGAGCGGGTGCGAAAGTAGCGGTTGGTCCGAAAGGACCAGAGGAAGCGACTGGGGCGGCTGGTTCGGAGGAACTAGTGGACACGACTGGGACCGTCGGTACTGATGGACCGGTGGACGCGACTAGGACCGCTGGCCCGGAGGGACCGGTGGACGCGAGTGGGGCTCCTGGGTCGGAAGGGCCAGCAGGCGCGACTGGGACTGCTGGCTCAAAGGAGCCAGCGGGCACGACTGGGGCTGCTGGCTCGGAGGGGCCAGCGGGCGCGACTGGGACTGTTGGCTCGGAGGGGCCAGCGGGCGTGACTGGAGCTGCTGGCTCGGAGGGGCCAGCGGGCGCGACTGGGACTGTTGGCTCGGAGGAGCCAGCGGACGCGACTGGGAGTGATGGCTCGGAGGGAGGAAGTGATATGCCACCCGGAAGCGGTAGGACGGAGGACGGACTCACCACTTCTCCACGCGACTGGAGGGACACCGATGAGCTGGAGCAAATGAGATCACGCAGAAATAGATCCTTAAAGAAGAGGGCATCGCGGGACTTGAAGATGTAGTGTCGAGAGGGATCCCAGAAGCACCAAGCCTTGGAATGACGGGAGACCCCGAGACAGGTGCAAGGACGCTCGCAGGGGGCGAGCTTGCTACCCTGTTGCGGGACGGGCAGCCACACGATGGCTATGCAGTCCCAGACGCGAACAGGGTGGAGATCGGCTTGCTGACCACACCAGTGCTGGTACGGCGTGGACTCGCAGGGAAGGGGTCTGTGAGGAATCCGGTTCTAGACCCACGTCATGTAGGCCATGGCTTCAAAGTAGAAGCCATCGGAGAGGCCAGACTCAACCCACATGGTACGGACGGCATCGGCCATGGTACGGTTCCACCACTCGGAGACGCCGTTCTGTGCGGGCGTGTAGGGCGCGGACGTCTCGTGGTGGATACCACGGGAGGCGAAAAAAACGTGGTCTTGCCCATGTACTCACCATTACAATCGGAATGAAAGCGGCGAAGGGATCGACCACACTCGCGCTCCGCAAGGACAAGCCAGTCTTGAATGGCACGGGTGACATCGCTCTTCTGTCGAAGGCAGAAGACCCAGCAGTAGCGCGAGTAGTCGTCAGTGAGGGTGAGGACATACCGACCATGCTCTCCCACGGACTCGGTAGGGAGAGGACCCATGACATCGGAATGGACTAGGTCGAGAGGGGCGGACACACGGGAGATGGACAGAGGGTATGTGGACTGGTACATCTTGCCCTGAGCGAAATCAACGTTTTCTGTGGGACACGACAAAGGGAACATCTCTGAGTCAAGGCCCTTGGCCGGCTGGGTGCGGAGCATGATATCGACGGCAGCGGAGTGGACGTGGCAAAGGCGGTGGTGCAGGAGACGGGTGTGCTGCGGAGAGAGCGTGCTGGTGACAAACACATGGCATGTAGCGGCCGACGGGAAGGGGACAGAAGGAGAGGAGGACATGCGAGGGACGTGCCACAGGTTGTCATGGGCGATGTCGTAAAGAACGACAAGACCGGACGGACGCAACGACACAGTGCCAACACCACGTGAGTACACAATGTCTATGCTCATGCAAACTAGGGCAGTAACGGACAAGAGGCTGAGTTCAAGACCAGGGACAAAGAGGACATCAGTCAGGAAGACATCACCGGCGGGACCACGGAAACGAACGACACCAACGCCGCGGACAGGTAACACCTGGACGGAGCCTGTCCAGACACTGGAGACATCGCCAACAGGACCAAGCATACTGAAGGCCTCATGAGAGGACGCCATGTGATGTGTGGCCCCGGAGTCGATGATCTAGGTCTCGGACGGGTCCTGGATTGGAGTGGCCAGATCGCTAACGTTCAGATGGCAGTACGCAAGAGACGCGGACGTAGTGGAAGGGGGCGCGAACCGAGACTGCCAATCATCAAGCCACGCGACGTCGTCACATAGGGGGAAAGAGGAGACCACAAGAGACGGCGAGACAGATGAGGAGGCAGGACACGACTATAGCTCATTTTCAGTCATGCAGGGCGAGGGGGACGAGCAGGAGGTGATGCAACTCGCACTTCCCAGGGAGGAGGGCAAGGTAGGCCAAGCTGAAGCGCAATGAACTGCTCCAACTGTCGCTCAAGGGTGGATGGCCCGGCAGTGTAGACGGAGTGCGGAGTGACGGCGCCGGAGCCTGGATAGAATGAGGACTGCGCCGGTGAAGGGAACGGTGACGCTGACGGCTGCGGGTGATGCTGTTGTGGAGTTGGCACCAGCGGGGCCGGTGCGGCTGTCGTAGGAGAGGAGCTACTAGACGAGGTCGGGACGTCAGGGCCAGCGATACTGACGGCGGCAGAGGCGAGACGGCGTTCCCGCTGGCGACGCATGGTAGCGATTATGCGTACCTCGTCAGTGGGTAGCGGGCACATGTACCACCCGTACCCGGGCTGGCCAGAGTTTTGGCATACTGAGCCACCACCGCTGGACCCAATCGACTGCTGCTGCTGCTACTGCTGCTGACCCTTGCCCTTCTTTCTCCGGTGTTTCTTCTTCCCCGACGATAAAGAGATGGTGGAGGTAGCTGCTGCGGGGGAAGCGACGGCCACGGAGGCGACGACAGGGGAGGCGAGAGCCTCTGTGTGCTAAAGGCAAGACTCCAGGTGAGCTTCTTACCCATATGTCCACGGCATGAGGGTACCCTAGGCCGCCATGGTGGAGAGGACGTCTTGGGAGTAGTGCACGAAGACGTCCGCATACGCGTCAGTGACACCGCACTTGATGGTGAGCAGCGCGGCCAGAGGGGGTGGAGCAGAGGTGCCGAGGCAACGAAGGATGTCTTCAGCCCGCTGCCAGTAGGCGGTGACTGTCTTGGTTTCCCCCATGTGGAGGGAGTTGAACTCCCGCAGCAGACGGCTGGTCTCAGCCTCGGTGGACAGGCAATGGGGGCGAGTGAGAACGTGCCATGCGGCTGCAGGGTCTGGGACGTTGCTCGTGGTGAAATTGCCAAAAAAGGGCTCTAAGGCCACGCGGGAAGCTAGAGGACCGACAGGGACGATGTCGTGGACGGAACGACGAGCGTCATACAGCTGGTCGGCCTGGGTGGAGTCATACGGAAGAGTGTAGTACACCCACAGACCCTCACCCTGCGCCCAGATGCAGAAGTTGAGCTCCAAGCTCTGTAACTCCTTGTCGGCCTGAAGCGACGGCGGCGAAGTCTCAAAGTCCTTTTACCTGTGGCCGGCGCCCAGAGTGGGGCCAGGGACGGAGGTCACTGTCTGTCGCTGGTGCTGAGTCTGCTGTTGCGCCAGGTAATGTGTGGTGGCGGAGACAGCGGGGCTGGCGTGTCCGGGAGGAATGAACGGCGGCGAAGTACTGTTGGCCGTCTGTGAGGCTAGTGGCTGCAGTGCTGCAAGCTGTTGCATCAGAGCAGTGAGCTGTTGCTGAATGGAAGCTATGGGATCAGAGGTGTTGGCGACGACGCCTATTGGCTGCTGCTACTGCTGCTGCTGCTACTGCTGCTGCTGCCACTGCTACTGCTGCTACTGTTGCTGCTACTACTGCTGTTCTTGTTCCTGCTGCTACTGCTGCTGTTGCTGCTACTGCTACTACTGCTGCTGCTGCTGCTGTTGCTGCTACTGCTACTGCAGCTATTGTAGCTGCTGCAAAAACAGGGGGGTACCCCCCTGGGGGTCCTCCTAATGGAGGAGGACCCCTCCCCACTGGGGCTGTTAGCCATGGTTTCAGTACCCCCTCTCTGGGTCATTTTTCTTTTTGTTTTGTGTGCTGCTGATGTCAGTAGTGACATCAGCCCACGACGGCTAGCATTAGTAGCTGTTGTGGCGTGATCTGCTGCTACTACTACAAGGTTTCTTCCCCACCCTCCCTTTTGTTGTGTTGATGACGTCAGTAGTGACGTCAAAGGCTGGATGCTGACGTCAGCAACGTCTGTGGTTAGGCCTGCTGCTGCAAAGCTGTAGTGGCTGCTATTGTTGATGTCGTTGCTACAGCTGTTGCTATCGCTGCCTTTGCCTGCCGCTGCTTCTACTGCTACTGTTGCTACTGTTGTAGCTGCTGTTGCAGCTACTGCTACTGCTGTTGCTGCTGCTGCTACAGCTGTTGTGGTAGCAGCAACTGCTGCTGCTCCTGCTGCTCCTGCTACTACTATTCCAGCTGCTGCTACTGCTACTGTTGTGGCTGCGGTTGCTGTGGAAGCAACAACTGTTGCTACTGCGGCTGCAGTTGCAGCTGCTGCTACTATAGCTACTGCTGTTGCTGCTATTGCGTGCTGTTGCGACTATTGTGGCTGCTGTAGTAGCAATGGCAGCTGCTGCTGGGATGGGGGAATTTTCTTTTGCTAGTTCTGTTTTTTTCTTCCTCTTCATCTGCCAAAGCGAGCCTTGTTGCTCGTTGTAGGCAGCGGATTGTGATCAGTGAGCTCGCTCCTCACTGCCAGTAGCTCGCTGCTCGCAACGAGCAGCGGGCTGCGAGCAGCACCAGCTGTTGCTGGCTGTTGCCGGCTGCTGTAACTGGCTGCTGCTGCTGCTTGCTGCTTGCTGCTACAACTACTACAGCATGCTACTGCTGCTGCTCGATGCTACTTCTGTTGCTTGCTATCACTACTGCTACTATTGCGAGCTACTGCTGCTAGCCGCCGTTGCTGCTTGCTGTTGCGGGCTGCTGCTGCTACTGCTGCCGGCTGCTACTACTGCTGCTGCGGGCTGCTGTTGCTGTTGCGACCTGCTACGAGCTGCTGCTGCTCACAGCTGTTGTTGGCTGCTGCTGCCACTGCTCGCTGCAGCTGCCTACCACTGCTGCTGCTGCTCGCTGGTGCCAGTCACTACACATGGGTGACGTTGCCGCGTGCGTCGTCGCCCGTAGGTGTCGGACGCGGCGTGCCGCTCACTTCCTCGCGTCATGCGTGGGGGTCAGTGCTGTCACAAAAAATCCGGCAGCATTTCCCCTGGCCCAGTGGCCGTGGGAAATAATCTGACGCCGCCACCAGGCGGGTCAATGCTGCCGGAAAAAATCCGGCAGTATTTCTCCTGCACTGGCGCGTATGGTGGTCCGCCGGCGTTGTCGGGCACCTGTACGCCAGTCTTTTGCTGCTGTTGCTACGCTCTGGCTCTAATACCAAAATGGAAAAGCTAGGCAGTAGGTTGGGGAGCAGCGTTGTTGATACAGCGTGCGGGCTTCCACGCTCGTTGCTTAAGTCTGCTGCCCCCTCAGTCTGCTACTCTAGAGACTAAGTTTGGAAGCTCTGGGTTTGTTACTCAAAAATGCGCGCGCCAGTGTTAGCGCCAGAAAGTAACTGATTTGGAATGAAGAATGAGGAACAATAGGAGACCCCTCCAAGTTCTAGCTCCCCCCCACTAGTGCAGAACTTGGTACTCAGCTAACCAGGCAATCCGAAACTAGTCCTAGACCTATTTCCTGGGAGGCAGGGTTTTCTCGGTGAGCCTTGCCAGACGCCTGACAGCCCAAAATCCGGGCGTCGTCCGTTTTGCCTGAAAACTGGACCATACCATAATTCCAACGTTGCGAACGCAGTCGTGCGGTCAGAATCAGCTAGAAAAATAGCAGCAAAGAGTTATGGCTGCCCGAACCTAGGCAGTGCCTACGACGGTCTATGATACCAAACAGTGACACACAGCGAGAGACATGGACCCTAGGCAGAGCATGATGCTGCAGACGCAACGGCACAGTCAGAAATAGCGCTAGGTGCATGCAGACAGCCTCTGCGGTGGCAGTGACTGCCGGCGGCCCGACCGCCGAGGAGGCCTGCCGATGGAGCTGAGGACGTCACCGGAGGGAGGAGGCTCCAGCGAACTGCGAGAGGGCCTCAGCGTGCGTCGGCTCCACCGGACGATACTCCAACAGCGTCAAATCTCCCCGTCAGTCATCTGCACCCTGATGTACACAAGCCGGGAGGACACAACAGAGCACAATGAGAGATGCGCAAAAAACCAATAGCAACAAACATGAGTTAGTTGGAATTGTAAAGTTCATTCTGAATCATAAAAGAAAAACAAGTATTCAATGTTGCACGCAAGGCGTGCACAGGGTTACGTAGTTTACAAAACAGTTCAATGCATGATGACAGGAAATGGTGAACATAAGGAGCAGATTCTCTGTACATAAATGAGAAGGGAGGGAGGGAG
>SZWC01000988.1:46814-81726 GCA_023375785.1 Penium margaritaceum
GGGGGGAGAACTGGCTAAGTTTACCATTATGTATACTGCATGGTTGGCCACATTCCTTACACTATGTCGTCTTTTGTGCCATGCAGTTGAGAATGGATGTTACCTTTTCCCTTCTTTCCAGCCATCCTCTTAGAATGCATTGCCTTCTGCATGCATGCCTACGTGAGTAACTCACAACGCCTTGAGAGCTGTGAGGGCTGCAAGAGATGCTGGAATAGTGCCTTGGAGTTGGTTGTAGCCAAGATGCCCGCAGCTCAAACATTTGAAAGAGAAAACACTTCCAAATATGAACACAAACCAGAGTGGACAAGCTGAGAATCTGTGCTCTGCAGAACACAGGGAGTAGGACGTGGGAGGAACATTGTGGAGTAAACGAGTTGTAAGTGCAGTCACCAACAAACATGTTTCCAACTGGCTCTTCTTTTCCTTTCTTTGAGAAGGAATTTCCGCTGATTTACCACACAGTAATTGTACAACAGGTATTGGTTGCATGCTGACCTTTGTAGATTCCTTATACGTACTCCAGTTATCACAAGTGAGTAACGGAGATTGTGGCCACATGTGGCACACAACATAGACTGGCCAAGGGGAACAGCAGCCCCAGGGAGCCCAAGGGCCCTGGGAGCAAAACATCCCAGGACAGCCTTGCCCGTGAGGGCGGAAAAACCTCTGTAAAAGACAATATGCCTGACTATAGCTCCCAGTACCTTGCGCATTCGTCTCCAAGTAGAGCAGCGCTGCACGCATCAGTGTACATGCCTCCAACGTCGAGGGGACACAATGCCAAGAGGGGCAGAGAAGGGTAAGAGGGGTAGTTCAGTGTTTTTGGAGGAAGGGGCAGATGGAAGGAGGAGGATTCCCTTCAGTTTTTCATCCTTCATGAAAACATCTGGCCAGGTACCACGTTTGCCTGAAGCAGAGGCTCGTTCAGCTGAGCGTTGGGGGGAGAAGACAGAGCTTGTGTGACGTCCTGTAGCCTGCCCATGTCACCCGCCACCATGTGGCTGACGTACAGCTGGTCCAGCAGATCCTTGGCAGGACTGCCATCGGAGTAAAGGTTGCCCACCCTGCCTGGCCTGAACCCATCAGCACCAAACATCATCAGCCCAGGGCAGTCTGAGAACTGCTCCAGGAGTGCGTCCCGGGACAGAAAAGTGGTCTTTGGTGTAGAGGACGCAGAAAGTCGATGGCCACGTCCTGCCATGTCTGCCTCCTATGAGGAGACAAACAGCAAGGCGTCAAGGGAAACGTCCGGAAGTGGTGCTCCAGTCCAGGATGCACTGACGCCCTCCACTTTCTCCCCCTCTGGTATCGAGGGAAAAGAGGGGAATAGGGAGGATGGGCACAGTTCTGCAGACAGGAGCCACTCCCCTGAGGACGCGAGGTCCATAGCCTGCTGCTGCTGCTGCTCGTGCTCCTGCTGCTGTTGCACACTACAGTCTGCACCAACCAGCTCAAGCTCCTGCCTGACCGCCTCGCCGAACCACTCACACTCGGTGGTCATCCGTGTTCAGATGGGGTTGCACTTCTACATGTTGTGGCAGCGGAGCACCTTCTACACGTACTTTGCATGCCTCATCTCCAGCATGCGCCCCTTGAGAACCCTCTAGATGGCGACGCCGAGGTCGTACTTGAGCTTGCCCATGTCAGTCATTTTGAACCGACTGCCCAGCTACTCCCTAAGCTCCACAAGCTCCCCTATGCTGAAAGAGATAAGGATGAGGTCATCTACATAGAGGAGCGATCTGAGGGAGTTACAGTTGGTGGTTGCACACATACACACCGTGGTCTACTTGGAAGCGCTTGAAGCCATGCTCGCCCATGAAGTTGTCCGTTTTCAGGTACCATATGAGTAGTGTTGTCTCCACTTCGTAGAGTGCCTTGCAAAGCTGGCGCTCTACCCTTGCGTTGCATCCACCGCGTGGATACCCTTGCGCTGAATCCACCCCCTCCGGCACCTCCATGTGGACATCCTTGTCCGGGTTACCGTTGAGCAACTCCGTTTTGACATCCAATTGATAGATGTTGTAAACGCGCATCGCTGTCACGAGAGAATTGTACAGATGGAAACAATCTTTGCCACTGGTGCAAAGGTCTTGTTGTTGTGTTTGCCTTTCCACTAGGCGTATGCCTTCGCCACCAGCCACTCCTTCTACCGCTCCACCTTCCCCTACTTGATGTGCTTCTTCTCAAACATCCACTTGGAGTCGATGGATTTTTTGCCCACCGGCCTCTCAACCAGCTTCCAAATACAACTCTCACTGTGGGATGCGAGCTCAGTTTATAGCTTCCTCCCACAGAACCCCATCCCTTAAATACAACACCTCGTCCACAGTCTTGGGCTTCTCTTGCGCGAAGAATGCTGGTGCTAGGCCGATTGAAATCCATGCACGAGAGAATTGGATTTGCCTTGCTTTTCGTCCACGCCAAGCAGCCCTCGTGCTCACCGACGTTGGTGGGGAATGCCTTCACCTGCAGCTCCGTCCACCACTCCGTTGCCACCACAAACTCCTTCATACATGACATAATGTTGATCTTTATCTTGATGATGTAGAGGTAGAGGTTGTGGATGTGATTGCTCATGCAGGTGACAAAGTAGCGAGCTCTGTCCATCGAGCTCTTTAAGGGCCCACACACTTCGGTGTGTACCACTTCCAACTTTGTCACTACGCACGTCCTCTTTTCTTGTGAGCAACTGCCATGTAGCCTATCCGAGGATGCACAGCTCACAGACAGCGTTCTTGGGTGTGTTGAGGCCTTGCACCTCAAGACCCCACACCACCTCCTTCTTAACCATTTTCAACAACGTCAATGCTAATACATGGCAGAGTTGGCAGTGCTACGAGNCGTCCATCGAGCTCTTTAAGGGCCCACACACTTCGGTGTGTACCACTTCCAACTTTGTCACTACGCACGTCCTCTTTTCTTGTGAGCAACTGCCATGTAGCCTATCCGAGGATGCACAGCTCACAGACAGCGTTCTTGGGTGTGTTGAGGCCTTGCACCTCAAGACCCCACACCACCTCCTTCTTAACCATTTTCAACAACGTCAATGCTAATACATGGCAGAGTTGGCAGTGCTACGAGTCCAGGCTTCTAAGTTAGGTGGGCAGTAGCAGTCGCTACAGCATCGGCCAAGACCTTGGTGCAGAAGCGGTACACATCTTTCTCCCTCTTGCCACGTGCAACACCTCGTCTTCTCCTCCCTTCTAGATGATGGTCTCCTTCTTCAAGAGCACCTCGATCCCACTGTTAGTAAGGCGGCTCACTAACACAAGGTCTTCCCCAAAGTTAGGCATTTGAAACATGCAATAGATGGTGCAAGGGATGGTTTTCCCATCAACCTCCGTATTGATGTGGACTTCGTCCGCAACCAACTCCGTTGGCCATTGGCTACTTTCATGCGCCGCTTCGTAGCATCATAGGTGACAAACGCTGCCCGGCTGCACAGCCTGTTGTGGCCTAATCTAGAGTCGATCAAAGTGACCTCCGAATCCTTCATGTTGGCAGACTTCCGAGACATTTTCACCTGGTTCTCCTTTCAAGCCTTCCCTGGCTGGTCCTGGGCAATCACATGCGTAGTGGCCCTGTTTGCTAGAGTTGTAGCACTCCCTCTTCTTGGTGCCATCCTTGGCACTCTTCCTTTTCTTGCTTCCCCCTGGACCTTGAGTGCGGACACCATAAGTGGAAGATGATGATGCAACCACTCTCCCCCACCACAACGCATCCCTTATTTGCGCACGCACTCAGCAACTTTTGGGTATTGGAACTCATCTGCGGGCCAGCTGCTCATGACGGTGGTCAAAGGACTCTAACTGTCCGGCAAGACCAGAACTGAAGGAAGATCGTCGTTTTCAGTTGGAGAGACACCTCCCACCCGTTGGCTAAGAAATCGACAATGAGCGACCCGATCTATTGCATGACCTCAATGATGTCACTGCTTTCATCAGCTTGGAGAGTGACAAGCCACCTGAAGATGAAGAAAGCTGATTCAGGAGGTTGTTCAATTGTTAGATGGAGCAACGTTTCTTGGAAGGCTCCATGGCCTCTGTGCATCCTTGCAACTTTGCGCACTGCAGCTGGCACATGGCTATCACCAACAGGCTAAGCGACTTCTTTTTCTGCTTCTTGAACTTCTCCACGGCTTCTACGCCCTCCATTAGGGTTGATAAACTGTCTGTTTGGATAAAATCCAAAACTGAAACCAAAATTTTCAGCTCTGGTTTCGGTTTCATGCATAGGTCTCTTCCTGTGAGGAGAACCAGGTACAAAACTGAATCTGGTCTGGATCCGGTTTGGATCCGGTTTTTCTTCGAAGGTTGGTTATAGCCAATTTTTCACTCTCACAATAACTGGGTGTGACAAAAAAAACTGGAAAACCGGAGCTGGTTGTGGAGGCTTTGCGGGAGGCGTCGTGGAGCTCCGGAGCCAGCCCAGGGGGTCTGACTTGTGACATGCTCCGTGACCTTATCCTTGATGCCCCGGGTGGGCCGGAGTCTTAGACGGCCGTGGTTTGTCTCATCCTTTCTGAGTTGCTGCTGCGGGAGGCTGCCACTTTCTTGGGGTGCACTCGCCCTGTTTCCTTGCTCAAGGGGGACACCGAGGAGGAGGGGATTTCACCCATTGTTATGGGTGAGGCATTGTTCCTACTCACTGGTCCGGTCTTGCAGCTGTGGGATAAGGAGAAGATCACGAAGGTCTTGCAACCTCTACAGTTCGGTGTGGGTGTGTCAGAGGGGGCGCCGCTGCGGGTGCGAGGGGTGCGAGCCATCTTGGGTGCACATCCCTTGTTTTGGTTTTTCTGCCTCGACATTCACATAGCCTTCAACGAGTCTGAGCGCAACTGCGTGTTTGAGGCCGTGCGTGACAGGGGTCTTGGCTCTTGGGTGCCTTTCCTGCAACAGTTCTACACGCCCCCTGGGCAGCTGTTGTTGTTCAGGGTGAGTGCACCAGCCCTCCTGGAGACCCAGAGCGAGGTGCGGCAGGTTGACCCATTAGGGCCTGTTCTCTTCGACTCAGCCCTTCTGCCGGTCTTGAAGGCTGGTGCAGCGGAGTTGCGTAGCGTGCATGGGGCTGCGTTAGGGCATGGCCGGGCTTTCCAGGATGACAACACGATTTGCGCTGAGCTAGAGGCCTTGGCCAGGTGCTTCTCTTCCATGCCCCGGGTGGCCAGCGGCCAGGGGCTTCACATGTAGCCAAAAAAGTGCCTCCTGTGGCAGCGGATGGGCGGCGCTCTTCCCAAGGTGTTGGCAGGAATTCCATCGAGAGCGGAGGGGGTGGAGCTGTTGGGCTGTCCCGTTGGGTCTGTAAGCTCTCGAAGGGCCTGGGGAAAGGAGTGGTTGCGTGAGCAGACCTATGAGCTCCAGGTGTTGCCACGGCTGGAGGATGTGCAGGCAGTGGTGATGATACTTTGGCTGTGCATTGTGCCCCGGGCAGACTTCCTTGTTCGTGCGCTGCCCCCCGACACTGACTGGCTGGGGGTATCGCGGGAGTTCAATTTCGCAGTGTGGTGCACTCTCTTGGGCATCCTGGGGGTGGTGGAGGCCCCGCCGGATTCCTGGATGCCCTTCCCTGGCACTCTGCAGGGATTGTTGCGGCTCCAAGCACAAATTGTTCGCTCTAGTGGGTGTGGAGGCACCCTCAAGGATGCCTAGCTCTCACTGGTTCACGCTACCAAGGTTTGGGGCAGCCAAGGGACACCAATGGTGAAGAGTGTGGAGCACAAGGATCAAGGATGTGAGTGGGCAGAACACGTCGCATTCAGTAGATCTGAATCGAAACACTTTTTTGTTACTTAGCATAGTAAGATTACATCAGATCCTTATAGCCCGTGATC
Organism: Penium margaritaceum; assembly: GCA_023375785.1. Lineage (NCBI taxonomy): Eukaryota > Viridiplantae > Streptophyta > Zygnematophyceae > Desmidiales > Peniaceae > Penium > Penium margaritaceum. Next base: position 52,651 of record SZWC01000988.1, read on the forward strand.
TAAGCTTTCCAACGCATCCAAGCATGCCCAAAACAAAGCAGTAGAGCCCCTGCTACGGCCGTCGAAGTAACCCTTGGTGGAGCCGCCCACCTTGCCTTGCACGCTAGGCAACAGGAGGCGCTTCGATGATGACCCGTCGAAGTGCCTTTCCTTGCCCAGAAGTCAAGGAGAAGTTCACCCTGGTCAAGGAGAGTCTTCTGGTTGCTTCCTTTATGGCCCTGGTGCATTTGGGGGTCGTTGGAGACGAACTCGGATCACTGGTGGTGGATTATCGCGCCACCCATGGCGGGTACCAGATTCCACCCCCTCAACACCCAAATTTCGGGCTAGGCTAACTTTCTGAATACTCACTCAAATCGAGCGATTGAAAGCTCGATCCTGCATGGAAAAATCCAAGAACTCCAAATCTAAAGTCAGATTAGGTGTTTGACCACTTCTCAGTGGTCGAACCAGGGAGTACGCTCAACGGCACTCATGGCAAGGGGCATACCATGTCAACAATCTCCCCCTTGCACCGTAGCCTTGATGCCCTGTCCTTGAAGATCTGCCATGCTCTGCTGCCCGGCCAGGCTTCTAACGTGAGCAACTCTCCTCAGCTGCTCTGCACCAATCACAAGACATAGCGACGGACGCCTCCCTCTCCGCTGTTGTCACTTTTGCCCCCATGCGGGACTTGGCAATACCCTCGTGGCCTGCCTTGTGACCCTTGTTGTATTGGTATTACTGCTTGCCGCGACAATCGGTCACCTCCCCGAGATGACCTGGGAGCACTTGCCTCCTTGCTAAGCTGCTCTCCCTCACACGGGAGACACGCAACCCTTGCGGTGTCCTTCAGAGACCTCGGACCCCCTTTTGAGTTCTCCAGCGCCTCCGAGTGTGCCTTTGGGTGCCATTGTATTTTGAGCACCCTCCACACCTTGCAATCTTGACCCAGCGTAGTGCACACCTCCCCCACCTTGCTGTAGTGCTTCATTGGTGCTCATCTTGGCCATTGATGCCACCGCCTCTACGTGTGTCGTCTTGACCAAGCTGCTGCCGCATGCACTGCTAGCACTGGCTTGCGCTTTGTTACAACCAACCTCGTAGGATCTGTGGTGCTGCAGCTGCAACTTCTCCTTGAGTCGCCACCTGCGCTGCTGTCGTTGCCTCACTGCACGTCCCAGACGTGCATGCCTCTCCCCCTTGGAGAGGGCTTCCGATGCCGGTCCTTTGGTCTTGGCTCCCTCACTGTACTCCTCATGCACAGTCTCTCCCTTTTTAGGAGAAGTTAGAGAGCCGGAGATCTCACTCCCCTCTCCTGATGTTTGCATATTGCATGGTTCATCCGCCTCATTTGCGGATGCCGGAGATGCCGGCCTGCTTGTCGCATCCTTCGTTCCATACCCCTTGAGTGTTTTTCCCCCTCCTTGAGGACTTGGAGCCACCAACGCCTTGACCGCACCTTGCGGCCTGGTCCTCGGCTCAGCTACCACCGCCCCCTCATAGGACTTGGCAGCGCCCTCATGGCCTGCCTTGTAGCCACGGTCGACCGTCGACGCCTCTTGGAGCACGTTTTGCTCCAATGGAGAGCTCAGCCACTTGCTACCGCTCTCCCCCTGCTGCACAGCCCTCCAGACCACCTCCATCCACTTTTGTTGCAGTGTACCCGCTGCCCGGCCTTTCGCCGCGCGTTGCTCTTGGTCCTGGTCTGCTGCTGTACCAAGCCGCCTTGGCTCACTTTGAGGACCTGCCCTCTCGGCATCCTCAATCTGCTGTGTGGTCCTCCGAGCCGCCACCGATGCCTCCTTTTGAGACTTGGCGGCACCTTTTGTGCCCGCTTTGTGGCCCCGGTCCACCACCTCTGCAGCCCGGAGCGCGTTTTTCTCCGGTTGAGAGCGTGGCCCTTTACCGTCGCTCTCCTTCTCCTCAGTCCCTGAGGCAGAACCCTGTGCACGCGAATTGTCGGCACCCCATGCCAACACTTGAGCAGCCAAATTTTGGCCCTCACATCATTGCCGTAGCTGCTCCCCTTCTGCTGAGGTGTGGAGCCCCTTGTGCTCCCCTTGAGGACGCGCCTCCTTGCCATCCTTGTCTTGTTGCATGGTCCTCCTTGCAGCCACCACCGCTCCCGCATGGAACTCGGCAGCGCCTGTTTGGCCTGCCTTGTGGCTATGGTTCACCATTCTCGCAACACTGGGCCCCTTTTGCCCATTAGGAGAGCCAGGCCGCTTGCTGTTGATGCTCTCCCATGGTTGGTCTGCCACCTGGACCACTTCTCTTGCCTCCCTTGGAGGTCGTGCACCCATCATCCGACGTCCCGTTCCATGGCGTACCTTCTGGTCCAGATCTCCCGACCCAGCCCGGATGGTACCCTCCATACCATCCACGGCATCCTCAGGTTGCCCCCTCTTGGATGCAGCTGCAACCGCTTCCTTGCTTCGACGGCTGTCCACATCGGAGTAACGATTGCTCCTCATGAGGATGTTGGCACGTATCCGGTACACACCTCTTTTATGCGCACCACGTGCCACGACACGCCCACTGTCCTCCTCTTTTAGGAGGCAGCCCTTCCTCGTGAAGGTCACTTCGAGTCCCTCCTCAACGAGGCGACTCACGGACAACACTTCTTTTGCCAGGTCAGGCGCTTCGAGCTTCCTTGCCGCAGTACCCTTCTTCCTGACCAACTCCTCCACCCGCTTTTTGCCTCCTTGGAGCACATCACCTCCATTGTGATGTATGACGGTAGTCCCCGTTTGTTGCTTTGCCTTCTGTTTCCTCTTGGAGGTTGTGGAGGTTGCATGCCCTTGGCATGCTTTGTGGTCCTCGACCACATCAGCTCCCACAGCATGGAGCTGATCACTGTTTCATGGCGTGTCAATGACTGCTTCGGCCTACCGTCCTCTCCCGACACGCTTGTTGGAGTCCACGGCTTCCGCTGTGCATGTCGCCTTCCAATGGCCCCGCTGGCCACACTTGTAGCAGGCCCCCTTCTGGGACCTGTTGGAGCCTCCTTGCTCCAAACACGCCTGCCGTTCACCTGCCTCAGGTTCTGCCATCTCAGCCCCCTTTCTGGAGCAAATGAAGTCGGCGACTGCCACGTTGGTCTGCTGCCCTTCTGCCACCTTTGTGGCCAGATCCGTAGCTCCCATTGTGAAGTCCCGTCTCCAGTGGCCCTCCTGACCAAAGCAATTGCATCTCCCCTTCTTGGCAAGGTGTGGACGTGTCTCTTCCTCCCTGCGATCTCCCTCTCCTCCATGAGAGCGGACGACCGGGGCTGGTGCCACGGACGACTTCCCTTGCTCCGCCACAGTGGTTTTGGTCCACTGGTCGCACACCACTTGTACCGCCTCCTCGAACGTCAGAATTATGTCCCGTAGATCACCATCGCTGGTGATCGTAGAGGCCCAGCTGTCAGGAAGGGCCAAGAGGAGCACCGCTACTTGCAATTGGGAGTAGATGGCCCATCCCGCCTGATGACAGCGGGAGACCATCGACTTGACCTCTTGCGCGAGCTCCGACGGGTTGGTCTCCTCATCGGCTTGGAGGGTGAAAAGCCATTTGATGAGGAGGAGACGTCGCTGAAGACACGAAGGGTCATGTGCATCGCAGAGCCGTGCCCAAGCCTGTGCGGCCTTTGTGCATCCTTGGACATGCGCACGTTGTGTCGGCCACAACGCTATCGCGATCAGAGCAAGCGTCTCGTTGTTGCGCTTCTCGAACGCCTCCATCTCCTCGGCCGTCGCGGACGATGTAGGAGCTCTCTCTTCACCTCTGACCAGCTCAAGCAGTCTCTTGTCATCAAGATAGACCTCCATGGTCCACCTCCACAAGGGGAAGTCCCTCCCGTCAGCCGGGAGGACGTCTATGCTGCTCTCTTGCTCGGTCATTGTCATGGCGCGCGACGGTAGCGTGAAAGTTGAGGAGCTAGGGTCCTTCTAGGCAAGTGGGTCCATAACCCTTTGTTGGCTCTAGTGGGTGTGGAGTCACCCTCAAGGATGCCTAGCTCTTGCTAATGTACGCTACCAGTGTTTGTGGCAGCCAAGGGACACCAATGGTGAAGAGTGTGGAGCACAAGGATCACGGATGTGAGTGGGCAGAACACGACACATTCAGTAGATCTGAATCGAAACACGTTTTTGTTATTTATCATAGTGAGATTACATCAGATCCTTATAGCCCGTGATCTAAGCTTTCCAACGCATCCAAGAACGCCCAAAACAGAGCAGTAGAGCCCCTACTACGGCCGTCGAAGTAACCCTTGGTGGAGCCGCCCACCTTGCCTTGCACGCTAGGCAACGGGAGGCACTTCGACGATGACCCGTCGAAGCGCCTTTCCTTGCCTAGAAGTCAAGGAGAAGTTCACCCTGGTCAAGGAGAGTCTTCTGGTTGCTTCCTTTATGGCCCTGGTGCATTTGGGGGTCGTTGGAGACGAACTCGGATCACTGGTGATGGATTATCCCGCCACCCATGGCGGGTACCAGATTCCACCCCCTCAACACCCGAATTTTGGGCTAGGCTAACTTTCTGAATACTCACTCAAATCGAGTGATTCAAAGCTCGATCCTGCATGGAAAAATCCAAGAAATCCAAATCTAAAGTCAGATTAGGTGTTCGACTACTTCTCAGTGGTCGAACCAGGGAGTACGATCAACGGCACTCATGGCAAGGGGCATACCATGTAAACACAAATGTCGTTCTTTGCCAGGGGCATGGGCCTTTTCGCTGCGGCACCTAGGATGCACCTCGCTTACGCGTGCCCTTCGACGGCCTTGCTCCAGTGCCTTTAGAACCTCTTTGGCCGCCACCTCCCTGTGGCTCGTGAGATGGAGTTGTTGTGCCGTCTTTGGGAGGATGTCGTGGGACACCTGCCCGCTTCCATTGTTGCGTGCCTGCCCCAGCTCGAGGTACTTCCCCAGTGCACTGGGCGAGGATTGTACCAGCACCTTCGCCCTTCCTTCCACTTCCCGCGTCTAGAGTGGCTGGAGGAGGTGGAGATGGTCGGCGTTGCGCTGTTCCCGGAGGCGTGTGAGGCTATGGTGCAGAGGTGCTGGGCGGTGGGGTCCCGCGGGGCAGCTCTCTGGCTTCAGACCAGCCCTGCGGGTCCTGGCGATCGCCTCTACTTGGCCCTGGCTGACTTCCGCCTCCACGCCCAGCTTTGGCTGGGTCTGCCACTGGGATACCTCTCCTTCCATGGCGGTCATGGGCTCTTGCCAGCGAAAGTCATGCACTGGGCGGGGTCTGGGCCTGTTATTTGCGTCCACCATTCCATCCGAGACGAGTTGGTGGAGATTTGTCAGGAGCATTCCCTCCGGGCGATGGTAGAGCCGGAGGGCTTGTTGCCGGGTGGTTCCGACCGGATGTCCTTTTTCTTTCTCAGCCCAGGCCACGGTATGGGTGGTGGATGTCACCACGATGGACGCCTGATGGGACAAAGTGAAGGAGGAGCGGCAAGCTCTTCTGGCGGTGGAGGCTGCAAAGGAGAAGCACTACAGGGTTGCCCTTGCATAGCAGCCGGAGTACCAGCTGCGCACGGTGGCTTGGAAGACCTTCGGCGGTCTTGGCTTGAATTGTTGGCGCTTTGTCCGTCAGTTGGCGACGCTATGCTTGCAGAGGGGTCAGGGCAGGCGCAGTGAGTCTCATCAGCCGGGGTGGTCGGAGTGCCCAGTGTCCTTGTTCACACAACGGCTCTTTGTTGCTGTGATTTGACAGCAGTGTCATGTGCTCCGCGACTTCGGCTTGTGGCGTGGTGGTTTGGACCTGACGTTGGGAAGTGTCGTGCCTGTTGAGCTACCACGACCGTGGCCCCTTGGCCCTTTTACGTTGTCTGACCTTTGCTACACTGTGGCGTTGGATGGCAAGGAGAGTCTCCTCAATCATTGACGCTTGTTTCCCTGCTTTTCCTATCCTCCTTATTGTGCCGTGGGTGGCGGTGTTTGCATGCTTTCATACCCCGATGTTGTGTCGGACAGGAGCGGTGCTAACATGTTCCTTCGCATTAATCAAGTTGACACCCGGAAAAATAAAAAAACGGATTTAACAGGTTTTCCCAACTATAGAATTGGGGCTCGGTATCTATGAGGGGAAACGAAAACCAGACCGAAACTGGTTTCAGTTCGCTTGTTGTTCCTGTTCCAGTTTCCGGTTTTAAAAACCGGACAACCTAGATTTTGGTTATAATCGTTGACAACCCTACCCTTCGTGCCCTCAGTGGCCGGAGGTGCCTTCTCTTCAACTCAACTGGCACAAGCAAGCCCTCGTCGTCGAGGAAGACCTCAAACTACCACTTCCACAGCAAGAAGCGAGTTCCGACGAACTACAACGTGACGCCAATGTCCTCTTGCTCGGTCTTTGTCATGGTGTGTTGCAGGAGCATGAGGGTAGGAGGGCTAGCGTACGCCTAGGGCTGCAGGCCCATAATCCTTTGTTAGCTTTAGTGGATCTAGATAAGCTCTCAAGGATGCCTAGCCTTCACTTCTGCACGCTACCACTTTTTGAAGCAGCCAATACATGGCAATGGTGAGAAAGTGAAGACTAAGCATCATGGGTAGTGGTGGGGCAAAAAGGGCTACAAAATGTACTTGCTCAAGCAAAGCTTGTTTAGCTGTTGTTTTGAGTGTAATTTTAACCTCTCATCTCAGCTTTCTAATGCATCCAAGCATGCCAGAATCAAAGCAGTAAGCCCCTGTTATGACCGTCGAAGTAACATATGGTGGAGCCACCCACCATCCCCAGAGCGCTAGGCCAGGGAGGGTGCTTTCATGATGCCACATCGAAGTGCATTCCATTGCGAAAAAATCAGGGCTAGGTGCCTCTTGCACGAGGACACCTTTTGTTTCCTTCTTCTATGCCGTGGGTGCCTTTGGAACCTGCTTACGTGAAACCAGATCACTAGAGGAGGAATTTTTGCCGGTGCCGGCGGATCCAAAATTCCACTGCAATGCCACCCGACCTTGGGGTGAGGCTAACTTTCTGCACGCTATACGGAATCAAGCGATTCAAAGCTTGCGATTGCATGGAAATGTCCAAGGAATCTGAATCTCTAGTTAGAACATGCATGCGCCTGCTCTGCACACATCTGCAGAGAGATTAACTCAATCATACTCATGGTAAGGATCACACNCCTTTTGGTTCCTTCTTCTATGCCGTGGGTGCCTTTGGAACCTGCTTAAGTGAAACCAGATCACTAGAGGAGGAATTTTTGCCGGTGCCGGCGGATCCAAAATTCCACTGCAATGCCACCCGACCTTGGGGTGAGGCTAACTTTCTGCACGCTATACGGAATCAAGCGATTCAAAGCTTGCGATTGCATGGAAATGTCCAAGGAATCTGAATCTCTAGTTAGAACATGCATGCGCCTGCTCTGCACACATCTGTAGAGAGATTAACTCAGACATACTCATTGTAAGGATCACACATGACAACAGGGTGGTGCAAGGTTTGAATGGAATCATGATTGTTCATCCTTAATGGCGGGATGATTCATGGGAGTATTCCCTTCTCTTGCAGGAAATGCAGATGAGAATGGATGCTCGATGTCTTTCGTATGCAGCTATCCTACCGGGATGCATTTTTTTCTACATCCATGCGTACAAAAGTCACTTACAACCACGTGAGAGTTGTAAGGGCTCCAACAGATGCTGGAATAGTTCCGGTGAGTTGATTAGACTGAAGAGCCCTGCAGCTCAAGAATTTGGAGAAAACTACATGTCCAACTCATCCAAGGAGAACACAAACAAGAGTGATGAAGCTCAATGCTCGAGCAACAGAATGCAAGGACAACGCAACAACCTGTTCCGTCGTCCCTGTTGGAGACCAACAGAGGCAAGGGAGTCTACAATGTATAGAAGGACACAAGGGGTGGGGAAAGGGAGGACCATGAACTCACTAAAATTTCCTTTCTCTATGCTGCAAGGTTGTATAAACTCCTTTCACTCTTGTCTTTTTTCTTATCTTTTTTTTTTGCCTGTTTTTTTTGTTTGTGTGTGTGTCTCTTGTCTTTGGGGTCATGCAGATGAAAATGAGTGTTTCCTTTTAATTTCTATCCAGCCATCTTCTTGGAATGCATTGCCTTGTACATGCATGCCTACACGAGTTACTCACAGAAACTGAAGAGCTGTAAGGGCTGCCAGAGATGGTGGAATAGTGCCAGTGAGTTTATTCATGCCAAGATGCCTGCAGTTCCAACATTTGGAGGAAAAAACATGTCCGACAAAAAAAAGACACAAACTACAGTGGATAAGCTGAAAACATGTGCTACAGAAAAATACAGAGTGTAGGTCATGGGGACGGGGGTGGTGGAGGTCAAATATTTTGCGCTACTGGGGTGCATAGAGTAGCTGTACACTTCACAAGACAGCATGCAACAGGAAGTGCAGACAAGTGGCAGAGGATTTGGTTTCCTTGTCCAGTAGAAAGCCCATGATGGTATGGGCCTTTTCGCCACGAGATGATAGTAGTCACCTCAAGTGAAGTGGTGCCCGATGAGGAAGACTTAGTGTGATGGCAGCATCTTGGGAGATGGAAATGGAGAGGAGAAATGCATGGGGGACGAGGAAGAAAGCTAAGACTGAGCCCCAAGCCATGCCACGGACCTACTGCCACCGAGTGCACACACGTAGGACTTGAGCTCCATTTGTGACTCTTCTTCTTCTCGGGATGTTTGTGCGCCGCCATACCTCGTGCAAAGCGCTATGCCAGCTACCAGCTAATTTTTTGTGTTCTTTCTCACGGGAGTTGACTCGCAGTATTTTTTTTTGGAAAGACCTGATTTAGGAAAGGGGAGCATGTAAAGCCGTCACGGACCGGCACATCCACGTGGTGTAAAGGCCGCCACTGACGGAACAATACTGTGGGCATGCAAGCTAGAGGCCAACAACGACGGGGTCAACCCCGCATAAGTCAGACAGCACCAAAGCTTGGTGCAAACGCTCGCGCCGAGCAGCCGGCACGACCTCTGGCAGGAAAAGGGTCCGGGACGGGGAGTGGGAGACAGTGTAGTGGCGCAGCTTCGGTCAGCTTTGGTCGTTGTCAGTCTCCCCTCTCTAGAGCCACTGTGAGAGTGCTTGGGGCGGGGCTTTATCAGAGGCTGAGTTCTTCCTCCTTTCTTGGAAAGGGCCTACAGTGACTGGAGGACGTGGAAGCGGTTGGTAGCACGATGTTCCCAATTTCTTGCGACGGGATAGTCTGGAGGTGCTGGGCTGTGGGGTCCAAGGGGGGGCGGCCCTTCGGCTTGAGGCAATCTCACAGGTCCGAGGGATCCGTTGGACTGCCTGTACTTGGCCCCACCTGACTTTTGTCTCCAAACCTAGCTCTTGCTTGGCTTGCCATGGGCGTATCTCACCCTTCATGGTGCCCACGGCCTGCTACTAGCGAAAGTCACGCAACAAGCGGGGTTAGGGCCAAGTATTTGGGTCCACCATGCAATCCGCGATTTGGTGGATGGCATGGTGGAGATTTGGCATGAGTTGGCTAAGATTTGTTGTGAGCACTCATTCCGGGTGATGGTGGAACTGGATGGTCCGCTGCCAGGGGAGCTCCATCGGGACCTCCTTTTTTACTTTGCCCAGGGCATGGCATGGGTGCTAGATGTTACCACGGTGGATGCTCGGTCGGACAAGGTGAGGAACGAGGGGCAGGGGCTTTCGGCTGCTGAGGCCTGAGAAGGAGAAAAATTACAATGCCGCTCTTGGGCAGCTGCAGGGATGGAGGTTGCACACACTGCCGTGGGAGACATTGGGTGGGTTAGAGACTGGCCCTTCGTCCACCAGCTGGCTGCTTTGTTTGTGGAGAAGGGCCGGGATCAATGCTGTGAGGCAGACTGGCCGGGGTGGTTGACGTGAGCGGTGACCTTGTTCGAGCAGCATCTCTTTTCATTGCAGGGATCCGTTTCTTCTTCCACCGTATTGTGCCGTGGGTCAGGCATTTCACATCTTACCACGTGTCTGTGCCGGTCCATGGCTGCATCCCTTCTTTCCCTTAATAATGATACTTCAGCTTGGTAAACATTTGGAAATGGCCATTCCACATAGCAGTTGTAGGGCAGGGCTTCGGCCAGGCCCGTTGGTGTTTCATTAGCTCCCTGCATGGGCCTGAAGAGCAGCTAATCCGTGCCAAAGTTTGGTGCACAGACCTCCATTGAGGAGAGGTGGGCCAATGTTGCCAAGAGCTGCAGATCCACCAGAAAGGGTACCCTTGGTGCTCGCTGCAACATCGGATCGGAGGTCCTTGCCGTCATCCCAGTGATCGGCGCCATGATTCTGACTGGCATTGCCATGGGCATTGTGCCCCTCTGTGTGGAGGTTGCACTCGAGTAGGCAGCGTAGACTTCTATTAAACTCGCAGACTTCATTTTCTTCAACTCATGCATCATAAATATAATTCACACACATTCCTTCCTCTTTACAATAAAATCAAAGCTGAGGGGGCTCCGTCCGGATGGACCAAGGACCTGCAGGTCGCCCTGAGAAGGTGCACGACCGCCCTACGTAGGTCGGCTTTGGCATTTACTACATCAGTGAGATGCAGCGGATTCTGGTCAGGTATCTCAGCATCTCGGTGTCCGACATGGAGTCGCAGTTGGACGATAGTTTTCGTGATCTCCGGCTGTCTCAGCAGGAGGTGCTGCACATCGATATGGAGTGCTTTGATCACCTCCTTCACCGGTTGAAGGCAGGGTCTGAGGGCTCAGCAGGGTCGGTCCGCCATCTCTGTTCTGAGGTGCGCAAGGTCTGTGATGCTGCCACAGTCGCGGCTGCCACGGCTCGGCGGGTGGCTACACACAAACTGGAGCAGGAGCGCAGGGGTCCCACCACCACCTGTTGGTGGGATGGTGTCCTCCATCGTCTCTTATGGCCGTGGCTGGAGGCGGATGGCAACCTCGAATGGGCCGTCTACCATGGTCAGGCCGCCTGTGCATTCTCGGAGGATATCCACTCCGCGGTCACGGTCGAACTTCCCGCCATCTCTACCTCTATCTCCAAGGTTGAGGTGTCGTTGGCGGTGCTCCTCGGTCGGGTAACTGACTTGGAGGGTCGAGCCGCTGGGGCTTCTAGTTCGGGCAAGTGTCGCTTTCTTGACTCCCTCGAGGAGGTTAGCACTGCCCTTGGCATGATCGAGGGGCTGCTGGCCACGCTAGACGCATAAGGCCATCAGATGCCTCCCGGTTGTGAGGGGTCGGCATTGCCACAGCAAGTGACGGAGTTGCCCGAGCAGGTGTGGCAGCTACTCCTGCAGCACCCGTCGGCGTCCTTGCAGCAATCCCAGCAGTCACAGCAGCCGCTTCAGTCGTACCTACCACAGCAGCAACAACAGCCGCAGTTGCAGCAGCAACTCCAGCAGCAGCAGCAGCAGCGACAGCAGCAACGGCAGCAGCAACAGAGGCAGCAGCAGCAGCCGTCACAGCAGCAGCAGCAGCAGTAGCGGGAGCAGCAGCAGCAGCAGCCGCGGCAGTAGCAGGCGCCACAACAGCCTCCACCGTCGCCCTCGCGCCAGCGGCAGCGGCAGGTGTAGCGACCAGTGCAGCAGCAACTGCCGCCGGAGCAGCAATAGCAGGATCAGCAATGACAGCAGTAACAGCAGCAGCGGCCTCCCTTTGTAGAGCCCTCACAGGAGTCCGGTCCATGGCGAGAGCACCCTGTAACGGCCGCCATAGGGAAGCTCTCCTCCTTGCTACGGTGTTGATTCCTGTACCCTCGACGTTTGTGCCTGATCCATATCCTGTGCACTATGTTGATAGGGACGTGTTGGATTACGCGCTTCCACTGATGCACGTCCGGGACCCGCTTCTCGGCACCCCAGTGCTCCGTCCTGGTCTGCCCCCTTCCCTTCCGGCCAGGGTTAGCCGGGTCGTGAGGCAAGCAGACCATGGCTCTCCGGAGGGCTCGCACTGCATACACTTTGGCCCGCGGCTGCAACGGATCCCCTCCGGGCACTCCTTTCCCTGACCTTTGGCGCAGGCGGGCACAGGGTGGCCAGTCGCGGGCCAGGGCTCGGTCCTCCGTCGCCCAGCCTTGTCGGGGAGTGCCAACCAGCCCCCCCAGCCTCTTGGCCTCGACGGGCCGACCGACCGGTCACAGACGACCGTGGCTGCCCCCGTTCTTGGTGGTTGGCACCTTGGGCCACCCGTTGTTGCGACCGGCATTGCCCCCGGGTGGGACGCTCCTGGGCCATATGCCCCCGGCCCACAGCATTTGGCACCCTTGGCACTGGTGCCCGGCACCTTTGCTGCCCCTGTATTGGGGCCGCATGTACAGAGGGCATGCCCCGTGGTCCCCCCGTCTCTTGGGTGGCCCCAAGGGACCATCTCGCCATTGCGTCTAGCTCCGGTTGTCTACCTTGTCCTTCACCAGAGGGGGGGGCGGGCGGTCATGGACTAAGCCCGGAGTACCTATCCTAGTGCACCTAGGGCCTTTCGGTCTTTTCGCCTCAATGGGGAAGTGGGACCTGCACCTCACCGTTAGCGCCTCCTTCGGGTTGCCTCTGCTGCCACCCTAACTCCCTCCCCCCTTCCCCTGGCCTGTCCCAACCACCCTTCCATGCCCCCTTCCCCGCTCCTCTTTGTTCCCTTGCCTTACGCCCCCTTACCCCTTCCTCCACCTCCCGCACCTCACTTCCTTTCCTCCCCCCCCCCCCCTCCCTCCCTCCCCTCTCCTCCCTCCCCCACCTCCCCTCCCTCTCTAACCTCTTGCACCTCCCCCTCCTCCACCTCCTCTACCTCCTCCACCTCCTCTACCTCCTCCACCTCCTCTACCTCCTCCACCTCCTCTACCTCCTCCACCTCCTCTACCTCCTCCACCTCCTCTACCTCCTCCACCTCCTCTACCTCCTCCACCTCCTCTACCTCCTCCACCTCCTCTACCTCCTCCACCTCCTCTACCTCCTCCACCTCCTCTACCTCCTCCACCTCCTCTACCTCCTCCACCTCCTCTACCTCCTCCACCTCCTCTACCTCCTCCACCTCCTCTACCTCCTCCACCTCCTCTACCTCCTCCACCTCCTCTACCTCCTCCACCTCCTCTACCTCCTCCACCTCCTCTACCTCCTCCACCTCCTCTACCTCCTCCACCTCCTCTACCTCCTCCACCTCCTCTACCTCCTCCACCTCCTCTACCTCCTCCACCTCCTCTACCTCCTCCACCTCCTCTACCTCCTCCACCTCCTCTACCTCCTCCACCTCCTCTACCTCCTCCACCTCCTCTACCTCCTCCACCTCCTCTACCTCCTCCACCTCCTCTACCTCCTCCACCTCCTCTACCTCCTCCACCTCCTCTACCTCCTCCACCTCCTCTACCTCCTCCACCTCCTCTACCTCCTCCACCTCCTCTACCTCCTCCACCTCCTCTACCTCCTCCACCTCCTCTACCTCCTCCACCTCCTCTACCTCCTCCACCTCCTCTACCTCCTCCACCTCCTCTACCTCCTCCACCTCCTCCACCTCTTCCACCTCCCCCTCCCATTCCCGCCCTTCTCCTCCTCTTTGCCCTCCTCTTTTTCCTCCTCTTCCACCTCCACCTCCACCTCTGCCTCCACCTCATCTCCACCTCAACCTCGACCTCCTCGTTCACCTCAGCCTCCACCTCCACCTCCTACACCCTCCCCGTCCCCTCCACCCCCCCGGCCCCCTCTGTTGAAACCTTCTTAACCACATTGGCGAGAGCTCCTGTTGGTGGGAGCCCAGCACTCTAGGACATAGGTGGTGGTCTTAGTGAGTGTGGATTTGCCTCTAGTGCATGAGGGTAGGAGTTCTAACACTTGGCGTAACCCTTTTGACAAGGGAGTGCTCAAGGGGTCCAGTTCAAGTCCTAGACTTTGCATGCATTGTGGTGGTTACCCCTGGTGTGTAAGGGGTCCTTGGTCCTTGTGGGGGGCCTGAACCCCCAACCACCCTACTAAGGTAGTTGGGGGCCTCATTGTTCATTTCTTCTTTTCATTCAACGACCTTTTTGCTTGATGCCTTCATCAAATTCTCAGGTCTGCCTACTCCCACTGCCTTCCTCTCAAGTTACCCTTCCACAGTTTAGGGTTCAAGCCTTGCGTGTAAGTGCTCCTCCTTTCCTTTCTCTCAAGTGGCTTATGCCCTCCTCTTTTATCAAGGCATCGAGCCAGTTGCCCTAGACCTTGTGGATTTCTTCGTCTTCACCTCACACTTCCGCCTCCTCTTCTACTGTCATCCTTTTGGGTGGCTACCCACTTTTTTGAAGACTAGCCATCCCCACATTGGCGGCTCATCTCCACTTGCATCCTTGACCTCGTGGGCTGCTCCTCTCCACAGCCTTTTCCTTGGTCTTCTGTCTTCGGCTTAACTCACCTCCACCTATTCCGCTTCTTTGGCGTCGGCCCGTCCCTCAATCACCCTGCCAGACATCTTCTCTGGTACGGCAGTTGCTCGTCCCTCTGCATTGCTGCTTGGCACCTCCACATCCCTTCTTTCTTGGGTTTAAGCCCCATTCCCCTTCCCCCCACTTTCCCTTCTTCCCCTCCTCCTTGGGCTTTGTCCTTCCTCTCCTACTTCCCCCCCTCGCCCACACAACCCACCTTCTCTGTCTTCCTAGTCATCCCCCCCTCCCCCTGCCCTTGCCCTTGCCAACCCCTTTGCTCTTGACTCTGCCATCCTTTTTGCTTCTGCTGCTGATCAGCCCCTTCCCCCGTCTCTCCCCATACCCCTACCCTTTGCCTCTTCCCCTCATTTTTTCCCTTGTCCCTGTTTCCACCAGTCCTCTCCTCCTACCCCTATCCCTGCCCTTTTTCTTGCTCTTTCCCCTGCATGTTCCTGTTCGTGCCCCTGCCCCTTCCTCTCTACCCCTGCCCCGGACTTTGCTTCTGCAATTATCCGCTTTCGACGCTTCTGACCGTGCACCTGCTCCTGTCGCCTGGCCCCTCGTCCTGCCTCTTCTCTTGCCGCTGCCACCTCCTTTGCCCCTGCACCTGGAACTGGTCCTGGACCAAGCCCGACCCTGTCACTTACCCTTACCCCTGTCGCCATTCCTTCTCCTTTTCCCCTATCTCTCTTCCTCCTTCCGGTCCCTCCTTCCTCTTCTTCTCCTCTGCCTTCCACCCCGCGGGGAGACGTCCCCGTGGTCTGCCCCCAAGGAGACATCCTTGGGAGCCTTCCTTCTTCCTTCTGATTCTCCTTCTCTTCCCCATTCCTCTCCATGCCCCTTTCTTTGGTCTCCTATCTTACCCTCTCCTCCCCTCGCCCCGCTCCCCTCCTTCTCCCTCTCCTTTCCCACTCTCCCGCTCACCGCCTCTCGCACTCCTTCGCACTCCCATCCAGGCCACCCCCTCCTCCTCCCTCTCCTTTCCTGCTCTCCTGCTCACCGCCTCTCACACTCCTTCGCCTTTCCCACCTCTTCTTTCCCCATGTCGTCGCCTAATCCCCCACCCCCATCCGCCTCTGTCCGTGAGTCCAATCTCATCGAGGATGATCCGGACCCCTCCTCTGCTGTGTTTCGTGTTCGATCTCGCCTCCTCCATCCTTCGCATCCTCCCATAGTCGCTGCCTTTGCCCCTCTTCTGTGCGCCAGTGTTGCCACGCCTGCTCCCTCAGGGCTGCCCCCATTGTCTCCCTATGGCGGCTCCACGGCTACCCTCTCTTTGGCACCACCCCCTTCGGGCCGACCTGCTCCTTTTCCTCCTCACTCTGCTCCTAATGCCATCATCTCCACTGCTTCCCTCTCCGCCCCACTCCTCCCATCCTTTCCTTCCTTCACGGCTACTGACCGCCCTTTCTTCCTTGAAGAACTCCAACGCTCCTCCAGCGCTATCCCCCCTATTTTTGCATCCCCATCTGGTCCCCCCACCGCTCCCGTTGTTCGCGCCCTCACTACCCCTGGCTCACCCTCTTCCTTTGCCCCCGTTCTTCCATCCTCTTCTGCCACAGCCTCCTCCCCTGTCGCCTCCTCTCTCCCCCTCCCGCCTGCCTCCAACAGCCATGTGGCTCCCCTTGTCCCCTCCGGTTCTTCCACCCATCTTCCCCCCTCCCACCCCCCCTTCCAGCCCCCAGCCCCTCCCCTCCCTCCAAGCTTGGGACATTTCCCTGCCCCCACCATTGTCTCGTCTGCTACTCCCGCTGCCATCTATGTCCCCTTGGTTCCCACGCCTCTTACCTTCCCCGGCTCTACGTCCTCGACCTCCATCTTGCCCCCTCTCCCTGCGCCCATCTTCACTCCTACTGTCGGCTTTGCCTCTCGGTCTCTCTCCTTCCACTCTTGGGCCTGCTCGCATGGGCTCGCTGCCTACTATGACCCTCGCGACCCCAGTCCCCTGGACTATGGCGTTGCAGCTCAGGCTGTTGAAGAGCTCCTGCGTGTTGTCTCCTCTCACAACGCCTGTCTTGAGTCCTACTGCGCCACTCTCTTCCTTCCTCCGCGGCCTCGTGAAGCTTTGGCGTACCTTGCTTCCCTCTAACATGACCCAACCACCAATGATGTCTGGTCTCTCCTTCAGCAACTCTCTGCCATCAACCGTCTCCCTGGCAAATCCCTTGCGGTGTATTGGGATCGTGCTCAGGAAATCTATGACCCTCTCCTCCATGCATTCGCTCCAGTCCGCGAATCTGACACTATCCACTGGGCCGTCGTCGGTCTCGGCCGTGACTACTCTAACTTCCTTCTTCATCTCCGCCCATTCCTCTCTATAGTTTTCCAAACGCAAGGCGCTGTGTGGCCTTATGTTCTTGACCCTTTGCTTGATGAGCAGCATCGCATCGCTGATTGAGACAGAGTTGCAGGTGTTGTTGCACTCGCTGTAACTGCACCAGTTCAGCCACCAGCCCTGCCACCTGTTGCTCATCCGGCCCCGCTCTCCCTTCCGGTCCCACCTTTCGTGGGCCCGGCTGCCATAGCATCAATCACTTCGCCTCTCCTTTTGACCCCATCCATTAGAGCTGCCCTGGCCGTCCGTGGTGCACCTTCAGTTGGCCATCCCGGTTCCTGGCAGGTCCCAATCTGATGGAACTGCACTGCGATGGGTCATGCGTACACCATGTGCCCTGCCCCTCCTGCGCCAGACCTTGATGCCCGTGTGGCTCGTGAGCGTGCACGCCTCCGCGAGACTTGCCAATGCTCCACGGTGACACCACTATCTGCCGACGTCGATGCACTCATCGACCTCGTCCGCCAACTCCTCGCAAATCGTGCTAGCATCCCAACTACTCCCGCTTCGAAGCCCCGCTGGGGAGGTAAGCGGTTCTCTTCCTCACCCTCCACCTCGGCTTCCGCCTTCTCCTCCTCCTCATCCTCCTCCTTTTCTTCCTCTTCCTCCTCCTCCCCCTCTTCTGGCTCCACATCTGCCTCCGTCTCCTCCTCCCCCTCCTCCTCCTCATCCCCCTCCTCCTCCTCCTCCTCTTCCTCCTCCTCCTCCATCTCCTCCTCCTCCTTCTCCTCCTCCTCCTCCTCGTCCGCCTCCACCGCTGGCCCTCCTTCATTCTCCTCCTCGTCCCCCTACAACTCCTCATCCGCCTCCTCCTCCTCTTCCGCCTCCGTCTCCTCCTCCTCCTCCTCGTCCGCCTCCACCGCTGGCCCTCCTTCATTCTCCTCCTCGTCCCCCTACAACTCCTCATCCGCCTCCTCCTCCTCTTCCGCCTCCGTCTCCTCCTCCTCCTCCTCGTCCGCCTCCACCGCTGGCCCTCCTTCATTCTCCTCCTCGTCCCCCTACAACTCCTCATCCGCCTCCTCCTCCTCTTCCGCCTCCGTCTCCTCCTCCTCCTCCTCGTCCGCCTCCACCGCTGGCCCTCCTTCATTCTCCTCCTCGTCCCCCTACAACTCCTCATCCGCCTCCTCCTCCTCTTCCGCCTCCGTCTCCTCCTCCTCCTCCTCGTCCGCCTCCACCGCTGGCCCTCCTTCATTCTCCTCCTCGTCCCCCTACAACTCCTCATCCGCCTCCTCCTCCTCTTCCGCCTCCGTCTCCTCCTCCTCCTCCTCGTCCGCCTCCACCGCTGGCCCTCCTTCATTCTCCTCCTCGTCCCCCTACAACTCCTCATCCGCCTCCTCCTCCTCTTCCGCCTCCGTCTCCTCCTCCTCCTCCTCGTCCGCCTCCACCGCTGGCCCTCCTTCATTCTCCTCCTCGCCCCCCTACAACTCCTCCTCATCGCCTCCTCCTCCTCCTACTCCTGCTCCTCCTCCTTCCCTTCCTCCCTCCCCTCCTCCCCCCCCTCTGCCTCCTCCCCTTCCTCTTCCTCTTGCTTCTCCTCCTCCCCTTCCTCCCCCTCTTCTCTGCCTCCGCCTGCTCCTCCTCGTCGGCCATCTCCTCTTGCTCTTCTTCCTCCACTTCTTCCACCTTCACATCCACCTCCGTCCCCTCTTCTTGTTTTCCCACTCCGCTTACACCGTCTTTCTCCTTCCTCCCCCCGTCTTCCACCTCCCTCCCGTTTTGTGCTCTGCCTCTCTTGCCTCCTCCCGTCTTGTGCTCTGCCTCTCTTGCCTCCTCCCATGCCCTCCCTCCCCACCACTCTCGCTGTTTGTCGCTCTTCCACTTTGCCTTTGTCCTCTCTTCGTCAGGACCCGGTTGATGGGGCTTCTTTCCCATGTCTTCTAGAGGATTGGTGGCTTCACGGTTATGTTTCTTGCCTTGGCCCTCCCCCCCTGTCTCCCTCTTCGTCTTCTACTTCCCCTCCTTCAGTTGCATACACCCTTGTCACCGGCGATGAACAAGTGTGCCCTGGAGCATGTGTGCTTGATGGTGGCGCCACCCACACAATGTCTCCGAATCGTTCTCGTTTTTCAGCCTTGTCATCTCCCTCTTGCGTGCGTGCTGTCCACACGGGGGACGGCACGCCGCTGCCTGTCCTTGGTGAAGGGAGTGTCTGCTGGCGCTCTCGACGGTCTTGGCTTCACGACTACTCACGCGTTTGGCATGTGCACTGTTATTGATCGCGTCACTGAACGGGTTCGTCTTCGTGGTCGTCGGTCTCATGGCCTTTACCAGGTTGGCGGTACGGCCACAGTCTCCCTTGATGATGCCCATGCCCTCCTCACTTGTGCTCGCACCTTTGCCCGCTCTGTTCTTCTTCACCGCCGTCTTTGCCACTTCGATCTCACATCCGTTTCCGCTCTTCTTCGTGATCGGCCGGCTGACTGTTTGGATGATGCCACTTTTGCAAGCCTTGCCCACTCGGCATGCGAATTTTGTGTTCCAGGTGAAATGCACAAACTTTCTTTTTTTCCCTCTTCCGCACGGTCTTCCTGTCTCCTTAAGCTTGTCCATGCCGACCTCTTAGGGCCCGTCCACAATGCGCCCTCCTCCTCTCCTGGCCCGTATGTCCTTAGCATCATTGATGACTATTCGCGCTTCACCTAGATTTTCTTCCCCCAGGCGAAGAGCGATGTTGCCAGCGTCATGCGCTAGTGGCTGGTTCGTGCTGAGCGCCTTAGTCATCATTCGCTTTTGTCCTTCCGTATTCACCATGGAGGCAAGTTTTTTGGTGCTACTAAGGATTTTTTTTATGAAAAGGGTATTGACCACCACTTTACTGCTCCTAATACGCCCAAGCAAAATGAGGTTCCCGGACGGTGGAACCACACTCTCATTGAGGGCGTGCAGACGATGCTTGCTGATGCTGGACTTCTCCTTCCCAGCCGCATCTTTTGGGCGGATGCCGCTCATTACCGCACTTGGGTGTGGAACCGGGTTCCTCACGGCGCCCTTCCATCGGACACCACTCCATTCGCACTCTTTACTGGTCGTTTTGCAGATCTCAGTCTGGTTTTTGTTTGGGGTACCATGGCATGTGTCTATGCCTCCCCGCAAACCCGCATGGGTAAGCTCGACCCTCCCAGTCGCATGTGCGTCACTGTTGGCGTGGCACCCTGATCTCGGGCTCAACGCTTATGGGACCCCGTGGCTTGTAGGTTCATTGAGTCTCGCCATGTTCAGTTTTTTTCGGATCTCTCATACGGCGCCTGGCGGACTGCTCGTTCCTTGCCCCATTGTTCTGTGTTACTGCCATCTCTAGCAATGGTCTCATGCACTCGCCTCTCCTCTTCACCTTCTGGCTCTCCTTGCCTTGCATCCTTTGTTGTTCCTCCCCTTCCATTTGTGGCTCTGCCATCCATCCCAGGTGTTCCCTTCTCTCTCGAGTCGTCTTCTCCTTCTTGCGTCCCTCCCCTTCCTTTCCCCACTTCCCCTCGTCGTCTTCGCCCTCTCCCCTCCCCCCGCCCCCCTCCTTCCGAGGTGCTCCCTCCTCACTCGTCACCCTCCCCTTCCTTCCCCGCTGCTCCATTCCATTCACCCACTTTTCCAACCTCTGCCTCTCTAGCCCCCCCTCTCTACGACCTCTGCTCCCACTCAGGCCACCCCCTCCTCCCCCCCGCCACCACCCTTGCCTCGCTGCCTCCTCTTCCTCCCTCCTCACCCCCTCCGTCCCTCCTATAATCACTCTCCTCATCTGCGAGCCTCTCCCTTCCTGGGTTCCAATGTGACCCTTTCTCTTCTAGTCACCTTCCTCCTCCCCAGTTCCCTCCCCCATCGCGCCTCCCGCCTTACAATCCCCTTCTTCCCCGCCTCTACCTCCTTTGTCATCATCACTGCCATCGTCACCACCACCGCTACCGCCACCTCCGCCTCCTCCTCGACCTCCCAATCCTCCTCCGCCCCCTTCTTCCGCATCCTCATCTCTCCCCTTCCAAGACCTACTCCACTTAATTTTTATTACACGCCCCTCACTTTGGTCGGCCTAGGGCCGATAACACCAATGCCGCCCACCTGAATACGATAAACTGACTAAGGCCGGCTATAAGAGCCCTCCCAACAATGACGCACACCATGTCGCCTAAGGCGCACCAACGCAGCTGCAAAGGGCGCCCGCCTGACAAGAACACTGCCCCGTATAAGGCACCGGACAGCCGACGCATCGCTAAAGCGACCGCTACCCACAGGACGCAACGTCAAGTGGTGATAAGCAGCGGGCGACCGCACCCAGGCCAGGACCCGGCTACCGCAGCCGACCCCACGCGAAGCCCGCTAAAGCTGCTCGGATCCCGGCAGCCGATGAACCAACTGGGCCGGGCCGTCACGTAAAGCTGCCGCCGACCGCATGGCCGCAAGTGAAACGAGCGGCCCCTTTGCGCACCAATGCCTAAGGGCAACCTGGCCCGCTTACCAGCGCCCCGGCAGCCGCACCCAAGCTTGCCTTGCCGTCAGGATGCTACCTACCTCCCCGCTGCCCAGACGTGGCAGCCTCGTCTTGCAACACTTCCCCTTTCCACTCTCGCTCCCTCCCCTCACCTTCTGTCACCGACATCCTTCGTCCCTGCTTTGCTCTCCCCCCTACCTCCCACAACGACTCTCCACTCCCCACCTTTCCTCTCCTCTTCTCCCTTCCCTGCTCCACCCGCCCCTTCCCTGCTCCACCCGCCCCTTCCCTGCTCCACCCGCCCCTTCCCTGNCTTCCTTGCCTCTACCTCCTTTGTCATCATCACCGCCATCGTCACCACCGCCGCTACCGCCACCTCCGCCTCCTCCTCGACCTCCCCATCCTCCTCCTCCCCCTTCTTCCGCATCCTCATCTCTCCCCTTCCAAGACCGACCTCCCCGCTGCCCAGACATCGCAGCCTCATCTTGCGACACTTCCCCTTTCCACTCTCACTCCCTCCCCTCACCTTCTGTCCCCGACATCCTTTGTCCCTGCTTTGCTCTCCCCCCTACCTCCCACAACGACTCTCCACTCCCCACCTTTCCTCTCCTCTTCTCCCTTCCCTGCTCCACCCGCCCCTTCCCTGTCCCCTCCAAAGCCCCACTCCCCCACTACCCTCCCCTTCTCTTCCCCAGCCTCGGTGCTACTCCAGGATTGTGCTCCCTCATCATCCTCCTTACCCCCTTCGTCGTCCTCCTCTCTTCTCCCTTATGACTTTCATCCTCTTCACCCCCTCAGCCGGCAATTTCTTAACCTTGAGGTGCGTCATGTTGTTGACGATACTCCCTGTTTTACCTTTGTTGGTGCCCCCGTCACTGTGGCGCATACTCTTACTGTCACCGCTGCTTCTTGTCCCTTGATGTGTCTTTCACTGCCCTCTCCTCACTGTGCTCTTCCTGACCGTACCACACTTGCTGTGGCCTTTGCCCGCCCGGACGCTACTCAGTGGCGTGCTACTTATCAGGACAAACTCTCTGCCCTTGCTGACCATGAGGATTATGATCTTGTCGACCTCCCATTAGGACGTCGTGCTATCAAAGCCAAATGGGTTCGTTGTATCAAACGGAAGGTTCACGGCTCCATTGACTGCTACAAGGCGCGTCTCACAGCCAAAGGCTTCTCTCAGGTACCGGGTGTTGACTTTGACGAGACTTTTGCCCCTGTGGGCCGTTAGGACACAAGTCGGAGTCTTGTTAACCTTGCCGCACACCAAGGTTGGGACCTTCATCAGATGGACGTCAACAATGCTTTCGTCCAGGGTCGCCTTGGGGAAGAGCTTTATATGGTCCAACCCCCGAGCTTTGAGTATGGTACATATTGTGTCTATCGCTTGCGTCGTGCACTCTATGGCCTCTGTCAGTCTCCTCATTGATGGAAGCTCACCCTTCGCACCACACTCCGTGATGGTGGCTTTCTCCTTAGCAATGCGGACCCATCCCTCTTCATTGGTGGCACGCCACTCGACCCTATCTTTATCTTGATCTATGTCGATGACCTTCTCCTTGTCTCTCCCTCGCCCACTTTGATTGTTGCAGCCATACCACTTCTCTCTGATCACTTCCGAATGAAAGACTTTGGCCCTGCGACCTTGTTCCTCGACATGCAGATTGAGCGCAATGCGTCCACACACACCATCTCTCTTCACCAAGAACGATGTGTCTTTTCCCTGGTGGATAGGTTTTTGTCTGAGCTCGATCTTCTTTGACGGTTGCCTGAGGATGCTTCACCTATGTCACTGGGCATGCAGCTTGCTCTTTGATATGCACATGATGCCGGTACTGACGACGCCGCTCCTCTTTCGATCTATCACTCTGTTATTGGGGCCCTCATGTACCTTGCTACTACCACGCGGCCTGATATTGCATGCCCAGTCAACGTCCTTGCTCACTACGCACGCGAGCCCCTCACTCCTCATCTTAGGGCCGCTATCCAAAGCTTGCGATTTGTTGTCTCCACCCCTCGCCATGGCCTCATGTTTCAGGTCGGCCTTGGCCGTCCAAAGTTGGAAGGCTATGCCGACAGTGATTTTGCCTGTGTCGCGGATGCTCGCAGCCGCAGTGGGTTTGTCTTTTGTTTTGGAGGCAATGCGATTTTCTAGCATAGCGTTAAATAAGGATGTGTTGCTTGTAGCATAGGCGAGGCTGAGTACATGTCCCTTGGTGCTGCTGCATGCCAGGTTGTGTGGCTTTGTCGTCTTCTCCATGAGATGCATGTGCCCATTGACTGCGTTCCTTTGTTTAGCGACAACGCAACTGCTCTATGCATCCCATGCCATGCCGGGGCATATCAGCGGCAAACTAAGCACACCAATATTGAACATCACTTCGTTCGGGAGCTCCTCCAATACGGTGAGATAACTCTTTGCTTTGTGCCCAACTGTTGTCAGCTAGCGGACTTCCTCACCAGAGCCCTACACTTTTTGGCCTTCCAAGAGAGTGTTCATGTTCTTGGCCTTGCGTCTTCCACTGTTGTGACATGATTGCCCCCAACCCCTTCCTTGTGTACTGACGTCCTCTCGGTCCATGTCCCCGCCCCCTCCCCACCTCTGCTACCTTTGGCTTCTTATGTACATTCGTCCCCTTCTCTTGGTTTCTTTTGTCGTTTTGACACTCCACCATCACTCATGCTCTGCCTTGTGACTCTTTTGTGCGGGATGTGCAGGCCCTTCATGCTTCATGAACCACCACTCACACGTAACTTCATCAACCGTCTCATACATCCTCAACGGAGTCTGCTCTTCTTTCCGATCATGGGGATGTTCACGGTGCCACCACGCCCACTATTCCTCTCTCCCAATGGTCTCTCTCCTCATATTGAGCATCACCTCTATTGTTGGTGGTGATGAACCTGCTGCAACTGATTCTGGACGTGGCGAGTCCGATCTACGGCAACATACCTCCTCATGTTGAAATCATCTTAACCACATTGGCAAGAGCTCCTGTTGGTGGGAGCCCAGCACTCTAGGACATAGGTGGTGGTCTTGGTGAGTTTGGATTTGCCTCTAGTGTATGAGGGTAGGAGTTCTACCCTTTGGTGTAGCTCTTTTGACAAGGGAGTGCTCAAGGGTCCAGTTCAAGTCCTAGACTTTGCATGCATTGTGGTGGTTACCCCTGGTGTGTAAGGGGTCCTTGGTCCTTGTGGGGGGCCTGAACCCCCAACCACCCTACTAAGGTGGTTGGGGGCCTCATTGTTCATTACTTCTTATCATTAAACGACCTTTTTGCTCAATGCCTTAATCAAATTCTTAGGTCTGCCTGCTCCCATTGGCTTCCTCTTAAGTTACCCTTCCATAGTTTTGGGTTCAAGCCTTGCGTGCAAGTGCTCCTCCTTTCCTTTCTCTCAAGTGGCTTATGCCTCCCTCTTTTATCACCCTCCCCCTCCTTAGCCTCCTCAAACGTCATCGCCGACCGACTGTCCAAACTAGGGTTGACTCAGTCGGCGCCTCGGCAAGTTGTGGTGGCGAGTGTCACTGAGGAGGTGCGCAGCTTGGGGGGGAGTTGGCCTTGCTAGAAGGCACTAACCTCATACAAGGGGGTTTGGAGGGTCTCATGGGGGCTCAGTGAGCAGTCCGGCCAGCCCATGATCTCGACATCTACACAGTCTGGGAATGTCTCGCGGATGTGCATTGGGAGCGGCTTGGTGGGTTGGTAGCCGGCCAAGCGGGTCTTATCCACTCTTCTCTCATCTCAGCACCTGAGATTAAGCGACGCGTGTACGAGGAGTCGCATCGGAGGGTGGCAGCTATCTTTGAGTGCTGCTTGACCTGGGTGGTGGGGCCGTCCCTTGACGCAGATTCCCTGCATGTATGTTGGTTTCTTCTCCACTGTCAGGTCCTCATGTTTTGGACGATGATACCAAGAGAGCGCGACCAGGGGCTGTGTTCGGGGCGAGGGGAGGGACGCCGTCGTCCCGAGCACAAGATTATACTAGAGCGCTGCCGGAGGTTTGTGTTGGGTGACTGGGCGGGTCTTGTGGATGAGGCGATGGAGTCCACTAAGGCCGCATTTTGCCCAGCCCCTACGGTGCGGCCCAACCCGCATGTCGTCGGTGCAGCGGCTTGTAGTGGCGGAGGGGCAGTAGCGGCGTGCACTTTGTGGCGTGCACCGGGGTGCTCTAGGCCAAGGGGTGGAAATGCTCTCATTGCGCCCTGCGGCGGCTGGTCCACAGAGCACTCGTCGGGCTCTTCAGGAGCGTCATCCCCCGTCGGCGTCTCGTTGGCCCCTTGGATCGCCCCCTTTATTCCCCCAGAGGGCGTTCTCCTCGACACGGTCACGGAGAACCTGGTTTTGGAGGCCTTATGGGAGGTGCCGCGGGGCTCCAGGGCCAGCCCTGGGTGTATGACTTGCGACATGCTCCGTGACCTCATCCTTGACACCCCGGGTGGGCCGGAGTCTTTGACGGTCATTGTTTGCCTCATCCTTGTCTGCGTGCTGCCGCAGGAGGCTGCCACTTTCTTGGGGCACAGTCCCCTTATTCCCTTGCTCAAGGGCGACACCAAGGAGGAGGGGGTTCAACCCATTGCTGTGGGTGAGGCGTTGTTTTGGCCAGCTGGCCGGGTCTTGCTGCTGCTCGATAGGGAGAAGATCACGAAGCTGTTGTAACCTTTGTAGTTCGGGGTGGGCGTGTCAGAGGGGGTGACGCTATTGTTGCGGAGGGTGCGGGCCATCTTAGGCGCGCATCCCTTGTTTTGGCTTCTCTGCCTTGACATCCGCAACGCCTTCAACGAGATTGAGCGCAACTGCGTGTTTGAGGCGGTGCGTGATAGGAGTCTCGGCTCTTGGGTGCCTTTCTTGTGACAGTTCTACACGTCCTCGAGGCGGCTATTGTTCTTTAGGGTGAGTATACTGGACGTCCCGGAGAGCCAGCGCGAGATGCGACAGGGTGACCCGTTGGAGCCTGTTCTCTTCGACTTGGCCTTTCTGCCGGTCTTGGAAGCGGGTGCAGCAGAGTAGCGTTAGGGGGCTGAGTTAGGGCACGTCTGGGCCTTCTAAGATGACACCATGATTTGCGCTGAGCCGGAGACCATGGCCAGGTGCTTCTCTTTCATGCTCCAGGTGGCCACCGGCCAGGGGCTTCACGTTCAGCCAGAGAAGTGTCCCCTGTGGCCGCGGCAGGGTGGTGCTCTTCCTGGCAGGGATTCCCTCGACATCAGAGGGGGTGGAGTTGTGTTGTCTATTTAGGTCTGCTGGCTTTCGGAGGGGCTGGGGTGAGGAGTGGTTGTGTGAGCAGACCCGTGAGCTCTAGGTGCTGTCGTGGTTGGAGGATCCGCAGTCGATGGTGATGATGCTTTGGCTGTGTATTGTGCCCCGGACGGACTTCCTTGATGCCAACTGCCTACGGGTGCTGCAGGAGTTTGATTCCCCTCTGTTGTGTGCTCTCTTGGGCATCCTCAGGGTGGTGGAGGCCCCACCGGATTTCCATGTTGGCACTCTACTGGGGTTGGCGCAGCTCTAGGCACAGTTGTCGTTCGACGTCGAGGCCATGAGCCTTTTTCACTGTGGCACCAAGGACACACCTCACCTACGCGTGCTCTTCATTGGCCTTGCTCCAATCCTTTCATGACCTCTTAGGCTGCCACCTCCTTATGGCTCGTGAGATGGAGTTGTGGTGCCCTCTTTGGGAGGATGCCCTGGAGCATGTGCTTGCTTCCATTGTTGCGCGCCCGCCCCTGCTTGAGGTTCTTTGCCACTGCGTTGAGCGGGGAATGTACCAGCTTCTTAGCCCGTCTTTCCACTTCTAGCGTCTTTAGTGGCTGGAGGAGGTGGAGATAGTCGACGCTGCGCTATTCCCGGATGCGTGAAAGGCTACGGTGCGGAGGTGTTGGGCGGTGGGATCCTGTAAAGCAACTCTCTGGCTTCAGGCTAGCCCAACGGGTCCTCGCGATTGCTTGTACTTGGCCTCTACTGACTTCTGCCTCCACGCCCAACTTTGGCTGGGTTTGCCAGTGGAATACCTCTCTATCCATGGCGGTCATGGGCTCCTGCCATCGGACGTCACACTCCATGCACGGTGTGGGTCGATTATTCGCGTCCACCATGCCATCCGAGACGATTTGGCGGAGATTTGTCGGGAGCATTCCCTCCGGGCGATAGTGGAGCCTGAAGGGTTGTTGCCGGGGGGCTCCGACCAGATGTCCTTGTGTTTGACTCGGCCCAGGGCATGGTGTGGGTGGAGGAAGTCACCACGGTGGACGCCCGATCGAACAAGGTGAAGGAGGAGGGGTAGGCTCTCCCGGCGGCAGAGCCCAAAAAGGAGCACTACAAGGCTGTCCTTGCACAGCAGCCGGGGTTCCGGCTGCGCACGGAGGCTTGGGAGACCTTCAGGGTTCTTGGCCCGCATGGTTGGCCTTTTGTCTGTCGGTTGGCGGTGTTGTGCCTGGAGAGGGGTCAGGGCAGGCGCAGTGAGGCTGACCAGCAGGGATGGTTGGCGCGAACGGTGTCCTTGTTCGCGCAGCGGCTCTCCGTTGCTGGGATTCAGCGGCATTGTGATATGCTCCGCGACTTTGGCTTGTGGGGTGGTGGTCTGGACCCGACGTCGGGCAGTGCCACGCCTGTTGAGCTGCCGCGGCCGTGGCCCCTTGAATCTCTAACGCTGTCTGACCTTTGCTACACTGTGCCGTTGGATGGCGAGGAGAGTCTCCTCAGTCCTTGACGCTTGTTTTCCTACTTTTCCTTTCCAACCTATTGTGCCGTGGGAGGTGGCGTTTACATGCTTTCATACCCCGATGTTGTCCCGGTCAGGGGTGGCATTTGCATGTTCCTTCTCATCAATCAAGTTCTTAAAGAAAACAACAATGACAACAAAACCAGCACTGGCACTACCAAAAGCAGCAGCAGAAGAGGCAGCAGGAGCAGAAACAGCAGCACAAGCAGGGGCAGCAGCGGCTGCAGCAAACAGAGAAGGCAGCATGACCACCACTACCAGAACCAGCAGTAGTAGCAGCAGCAGCAGCATCACCAGCCTCAGCACCAGTACAGGAACCAAAGTCAGAAGTAGCAGAAAAAATAGCAGCAGCAATTGATGAGAGAACAGCAGCATAAGTAGCAGCCCTAGCACCTGTAGCAGCAGAACACCAGCGGTAGCTGTCGCAAAGGGAGCAGCACAGGCACGTGCTACAGCACCAGCAGTATTGGCAGCAGCAGCGGCGGGAGTAGCACCAGCAGCAGTAGCAGCAGGAGCAGGATGAGGCAGCAACACAGCCAGGCAGCACCACACTGGCTCTAAGCCTCGGCGTTCGAGAGCACTCTTGCTCTCGAAGTCGAGGCGCATTCAAAATTGCTTGGGAATTCTCGAGCCGTGCTCGATCAGGGGAGCGGCTTCTGTGGGAGAGGTTTGTGGTGGAACCTGGGAGCTGGCTTGACGCGCGAATTGAAGCAGAAATAGCGTGCGCGACTCGACATTGAGAGCACATTTACTCTCGTTTGCCGAGGCTTAACTGGCTCTAATTTCTCACAAGTAGGTTAGTTGTTTAAGGCAAGTGATAGAATCTGGGATGTTGCCCGTCAGTTGATTGCCATACAATGCCCTGCAGTGCAGGTCGACAAAATCATGAGCATTGCACAGGTCCTCGTGATGTCAAATACATGGCTGATCGGGAAGTAGTAGCTGTCTGCGATTTGTAACTCTATGATGTAGTACATCGTCCTACCACAAATGTGACACAGCATCAGACAGACATGGAACTCAGGTTCTACTGGCACATGCCATGTGCAATGGACCTCCTGCACTGTTTTGGTCTACAGGTGTACCAATGTGCCTTTCATCTGACATCATGTGTTTCATACCTGCTGTTCTGGAACCTCAAGATCTCGTTAATTGAAAGAAATCTGGAAAGAGAACAAACCATCTGCTCACCAACAAGATGCAGTGCACGCAGTGCCATCACATTGTGACAACCTTATGGACAACATCTGTCCTAAACGGGGCCATGGGAAGAAGGGAAAGGGTCGGCAGCCGTGTGGGCCAGGGGG
>SZWC01000988.1:101308-115712 GCA_023375785.1 Penium margaritaceum
TTGGGAGGAGGTGAGGGTGAGGGAGAGGGCATGGCCGTGGTTGGGCTGCCTGGAGAGGGCGTGGCTGGGCTACCAGTAGAGGGTGCACCAGGCGTTGAGCATGTAGGCATTGGACCGGGTGCAGGCGCAGGGGGTGCAATTGGCACACGCAATGGCATGAGCAGATGGCAACATAAAACGCGGCTTGTTGAGGGGGGAAAGCACGCCGTCAATTCCCTGGACCGTGATCAGACCCGTTCACATGCCAGTAGCCTGCAGCTTGCTCAGGGGAAAATAGAGGGGAGGTGAGAGCTTCAGCTTTTTGGCTCATTTGAAACTATTCTGACATAGTGACAGAATCACAGCGGGGATCTGTTCAGTGTCAATCTGGAAAATGATGATGGAAGGATCAGAGTCAGAGGGCAGAGCAGATTCTGAATCTTGTGAAGGACCAAGGTTGACAATTTGGGGGAACGTCGATGGAAAAGGACTGGAAACATTTGAAGGGAAACGCATTTTAAAGTTCTTTTCCTGCACGGTGGAGGAACAAAAGCCGGTCTCACCTTTCATGCCATCTCAGAGTGTGTTCTAAAAAGGAAATATGGAAGAGGCAGGAGTACTCTAAGTGATCATGTGGGAATCATGTGGGATTCTAACCTGTCCAAAACTCTTCTGACTGTTCTGCCGCCAATCTGGTAAGGTTGAAAAACTTCTGTATTCAAGGGGTCCCCAGTAGCAACCAGAGATGCTACATTCAACTTCAGTGTTTTTGGTTATACAGATTGAGATGGAAGTGTGACAGGCATGGGATGAGTGTAGACCATGCTCTCCTTGTACACAAGATGGGGCAAGGGATTGGCAGCTAACCTAAGAGAAATTGACATGTGTACGGGATGGCATAAAGGGAAAAGTCAGGGCATTTCAAGGTAGGTTTGTAAGGGATACACGGGAAAAGACTCTGCTGATGAAGAGGAGTACAGGAGGAGAATGGTGTGTACGGGTACGTCTCCTTTGTTTCCTCTCTTTCTCCCATGAAGGAAGAGCGTATGGTACCTCCTGGGGAAGGTCAATGTGTCTCCTTTTCTCTCACACTCATTCAGACACCTAGAGATGCTCCAGTGGCCTCACCAGTGAGGAGAGAATGGTTTTGAATGTGTACTTGTATGTGTGGGTGGTGAGATTCATTTACCACGTGCTTGTGCCAGTCCGTGGCTGCATTCTCTCTTTCTCATATTTAAATATGTATGACATAGCACGAGAGGTGGCCTGCACTGCAGAAATGGCATCAGTGGAAGGTTCAGGTCTTTACTTTGGAATAATGCTTGTCGCTATTGAGATCAATTTCAGGGTCACTGCAGAACTCCTTTCATCTCTAATTGCAAAGAACTCCATCTCTGTTTTAATAATGTTTGCAGTTGTATGGCCACCATGATTTCGGCTTGGTGGGTGGAGGGATGAATGTGTGCCAGTATGAGTGTGTGTCCGTGCATACATGGGTGTATTTGTGTGTGTGTGTCTGTATGGTTGCATACATGCATGTTTGTGTGTCTTTGTGTGTGTGTGTGTGTGTGTGTGTGTGTGTGTGTGCGTGTGTGTGTGTGTGTGTGTTATGTGTGTGTGTGTGTGTGTATGTGTGTGTGTGTGTGTGTGTGTGTGTGTGTGCGTGTGTGTGTGTGTGTGTCTGTGTGCGTGTGTATGTTTGTGTGTTTGTGTGTATGTGTGTATGCATGCACGTGGGTGCTTGTGTGTGCATGTGTTTGGGTGTGTGTATGCATGTATGCGTAGCATTTGTGCATGTGTGCATTTTTGCATTTGTGCATGCATGTGTGGAAATGTGTGTGGGTGCATATGTGCATACATGCCTGTGGGTGTACGTGCGTGCATGCTGGTGTGCATGCATGCATGAATGCATGCATACATGCATGCTTGCATAAATTTGTGCATGTTTGTGTGTGTATGTGTGTGTGTGTGTGTCTGTTTGTGTGTGTTTGTGTGTGTATCTGTGTTTGTGTGTTTGTGTGTGTGTGTGTATGTGTGTGTGTGTGTGTGTGTGTGTGTGTGCATGCATGCGTGCACACGTCCATGCGTGTGTGCATGCATGCATGCATGCGTGCATGCATGCGTGCGCGCATGCATGCGTGCATGCGCGTGTGCATCTGTGCGTGCTGTGTGTGCATGTGTGCATGCCTGCATGCATGCATGCGTGCTTGTGTGCGTGCATGGGTGTGTGTGTGCATGTGTGTGTGTGTATGTGTGTGGGAGGGGGGGAACGTTCGTGTGTGTGTGTGGTGTATGTGTGTGTGTGTGTGTGTGTGTGTGTGTGTGCATGTGTGTGTCCGGGCATGCGTGCATGCATGCATGCATGCACGTGTGCATGCGTCCATGCGTGCATGGGTGCGTGCGTGTGTGCATCTGTGTGTGCGTCCATGCATGTGTGCATGCATGCGTGCATGCGTGCATGCATGCATGCGTGCGTGTATGTGTGCNCATCTGTCCATGATCAGAAAATTCAGATAGCATGGCGGTGCCTCTTCTTGTCCATCATCTGAAAAACAGTGGATGTATGCAACTTCTACACAAGCAACCCCTGTGGCATTGGAACCTGTGTCAACGACAACCATGGTGGATATACGTGCATCTGCCCGGTTGGATACATTCTTGGGAAGATGGCATCTGACAGCTCAGCCACATGTGTACCTGGTGCGAACTTTTTAATTTCTGATTAACTTCATGGTGATCAAGCTATTAGTGATGGGCTTGACCACATTTTCTTCTTGATAAGTACATCCTGTATTTTTTGCATCTCATGGTCATTTTCTTCTAGTTTTTTAGTATTCAGTCATTATAACCAGGTTTAGCTCACAATTCTTTGGTTACTGATCTGATCTACCTTGATGGGTTCTGGCCTACCTTGATTTTATTCGGGCACCGAATTAATTCGGCCGAATAAAACGGGCGTTTTATTCGGGCCATGTGAGGGGTGAAAATCCCGTTTTCATCAGACCACCCAAAACGGGTGGTCTGGGGGGGGGAGGGGGGGGGGTTGAAGGGAGGCAAAAAGAGGGGGGGGAAATCAGTGGGAGGGATTTT
This sequence comes from Penium margaritaceum, assembly GCA_023375785.1. Classification (NCBI taxonomy): domain Eukaryota; kingdom Viridiplantae; phylum Streptophyta; class Zygnematophyceae; order Desmidiales; family Peniaceae; genus Penium; species Penium margaritaceum. The sequence continues at coordinate 104,378 of SZWC01000988.1, forward strand.
TTTGGGGGGCACAAAAACATAGGTAGGCAATCACTCTCTTGCAACATACATACAAAACAATGAACAACCCATTGTCCTCCTCCTTCATGTTTCAGTCACATCACATCACTCATTGTGAACCACACATCCACCCTCCCCCTTTATTTTTTTTCTGGGGTGGGAGTCGCAAACTGGGAGGCCCAGGTTCGACCCCCCCCTGAAAAAAACGGGAAACGCCCGAATAAAAACGCCCGTTTGAAAACGGCCGTTTTCATTCGGGCTCAAGGGCAAAAAAACCCCGATTTTATCAAGGTAGGTTCTGGCTCTTTTAAGTCCAGCCCAGTATAACTTGGCCGGAGTTTTGCTGGCCGCATCCCAAGTTTTCTCCTCAAAGCAATGGACACCCAGCTCTGAGCCGCTAGCCAGATCAACCCCTTCTGACCCCAAATCTGTCAGCCATGGGTGGACCAGAGGCCGACCACCCAGCCATGTTTGGCCTTGGAGGCCTGCATCAATAGCCAAAATTACTACTGCTGCTGCTGATGCTGATGATGCTTCCACCACTGTCACTGCTGCTGCTGCTTCTCCTGCTCCTGGTTGTTCTCTGCTATTCTAGAAGACAACCGCGGTCTGTTGGCCCATACAGAGGATGGCTGTCTCTGGTGCTGTTGCTGTTTCTGTTTCCAGTGCTGCTGTTCTTGTTATCGCTATCGCTGTCGCTGTTGCCATTTCTGTTGCCGTTTCATGGTTGTTCCTGTGTCTGTTGCTCTTGCTGTTGCCATTGCCACTGGGGCTGCAGTTTCAGCTTCCATCGCTGTCACAACTGCTGTTTCTGTTTCCATTTTTGTTGCCATTGCCGTTTCCATTGTTGCATTTGCCTTAGCCTCACTGTTTTCATTTCTTTTGCTTTCTCTGGTATTTCTATTGCTACTCCTGGTGCTGCTGCTTTTGCTGCTGCTTCCGCTGCTGCTGCTGCTGTTGATGATGATGATGATTTCGCTGCTGCTACTTCTTCTCCTGCTGCTACTGCTGCTGCTGTTTTCTTTCAACAAGAACATGTTATCTTTATGCGAAGAATCAATGCCGCAACGGACTAGCACAACCACGTGGTAGAATGGGAAATACCGCAACCCACGGCATAGGGTGGAAGAGAAAAGCAGAAAAGAGAGGTGCAAGATTAAGAATTTCAATTAACTTTCCTCCCCCTACAGAAAGTCAGTGTAACAGAGACTCGACAGAGAAAGAGGGCCCAGCGGCCACAGCCACAGTGGCGGGATGGTTGAATCTGCCCCAAGTGACAAGTCTGAATCGCCCCGCCACAGGCCGAATTCATAAATTACTTTGCACTGTTGTCGGATCCCCACGATGGAAAGCCACTGTGCAAACAGTCACCGCCAGTGCCGACCACCCTGGCTGACAACTTGCCACCCCTAACCGGCACATCTGCGGGGTATAAAAGTCGCCGCCACCACGGCACAATATGGTGGACAGAAACTGCAACTAAGTACCGGCAAAGACCGGTTCACAGGAAAAACAATCAGAGAGAGAAAGGGCACTCGGCAACCCCAGTCCATGCGCCAACCGGAGAACATCCTCCTCAGGATGAGGATCTGCAGCCGCACAGTGAACCACGCTGTGGAACCGGATCGCAGCACACTGACTGCAGATGCCCGTGATGGAGACCCGTTGCGTGAGGGCAGACATGGCCCACTGGGCCCAACGCTCAAAGACCTCCTCTGAGCAGCGCTGCGGCCCTCGCGCAAGGGAGACCCTGGCGAGGCGGGCTAGAAAGGACCAGAAGTGGTCACCCAAGCCCCCCAGAGTCTCCCAAGCCAGAGGTCGCATCTGCCGACCACTCCCCTCCACCGCAGAGTACAAGGCCACCTTAGCCTTCTCTGCCGCCGATACTGCCAAGCTGGGCCTCGTGGCGTGAACCCCGTGGGGGTTCACAGTGGTGACATCCAGCACCCACGTGAGGCCAGACTCAGGATCAGTCAGCGTCAGATCCGGCCGAGGCTCACTCAGACCACCCGCCTGCAGCCCAGCCACGCCCCCACTCTCAACCGTGTGAATGAGACGATGCTCCCGGAAGACATCCGCAAGCTCGTCCCGGATGGCGTTGTGGACGCACTGAATCGCGCCTCCACTCCGCCGCCTGGTAACCGCTGCCAGGTCAAGACCGTCCACCCCCACCAGCAACAAGTGTGGAAGAGGGAGACCCAGCCAGAGCTGAGCATGTAGACGGAAGTCTGCTGGGGAAAAACACGTGCGGTCACGCGGGCCGGACGGAGTAGCCTGCAGCCAGAGGGCGCTGCCCCTTGTCATGGTCGCTTAGCATTGCTGGTGGGCCCGACGCACACAGCCGCTACGAGAGGTGCACAGACGCCCCTCCCCCCTCAGCACAGCCGCAGCGTCGCTGGTGTAGCTCCTCGACCTCCGCAATCCACCCCTCCCGCCGGAGAGAGTACCACAGCCGACACATCCTCTGATACAGGCCCGCGAAAGAACTCTGCTGCATAGTCTTGACCGAGGGCAGGGCCTTAAAGACAAGCCGGGGCAGCCCCTCCTGCACCAGGTCCCAGTCCGGGGCAAGATGCTCCAGCACAGTTGCTGCTGGGAGGAAGGGAGCAAAATCACTGGAGAGGGCAGGAAGCAGACTGCCCGTTGCACAGGCATAGGCCAGAGGAGCACGGTCCCGCGGCCCCACCAATCCAGCTCCCCAAAAAGCAAAGGGCAGCTGAGACTGTAAGCGAGCCAGGCGCTGAAGCTCATAGTCCACAGACCCCACCTGAGTGGCCGGAGAAACCTGCAGAAGGTGGAGGACCGCCTCCCAGATGGCCGTGTCAAAGCGGTGCAGGATCGACAGCCAACTGTCCTCAGGTGGGAGCGCCCGCACACAGAAGTCTACCCGGGGGATGACGCAAAGGCGAAGCAGCAGCATGGCCGCCTGTACATCCTCCATCCGGCTCAGCTGGGAAAGGCCGCGCAACTGCTCCTCGAGCCACCCCTCAGCCCACGTACTCCGGAAGTCAGCCGAGCCCACCGGACAACCCAGCAGAATAACCCCATCCCGACGGCAAGGAAACCCCGCAAGTACCGGAGGGACAGCCTCCTCGGAGCAACGCAGTAGTAGGCACTTCCGCAGCTGGATATACAGACCACGGGGTGCTGCCGCCTCAGTCATGGCAGTGAAGACGGCGGCAAGAAGCTGGGGCGGGGCCGTCACCGTCGCATCGTCCTGGTAAGCTCCAACATGCCTGTGGCAAGACCCCTGAGCACCTCTCAACCGCTGGGTCCCCGCCTCCAAGACTGGAGCTAAGGCCAAATCAAACAGTGCCGGCCCAAGGGGGTCCCCCTGGCGCACACCTCGGGCACTCTCCTGCACAGCCGGCGCACTGACGCCGAAGAAGAGAAGCTGCACCGGGTGGTTGTAAAACTGGCGGAGAAAGGGGATCCACGAGCCCAAGCCCCGGTCGCAAACTGCCTCAAAAACGGCCACCCGCTCCACCTCGTTAAAGGCATTGTGGACATCCAGCCAAAGGAGCCAGAAAGAGGGGTTCGCAGAGAGGATGGCAAGCACACCACGAACAAGCACGCCCACCCCCTCCGAGACACCCACATCAAACTGATGAGGCTGAAGAGCCGAGTGGAGCCTGGACTTGTCTCACAGTAGAAGAAGACGACATGCAAGACGAAGCCAAGCCTCTCCCACCGCCAGCGGCCACACACCCTCCTCCTCCGTAGCACCCTTCAGGATGGGGATGCGCCTACTACGGCACAAGCACTCCGCCACCACGCGCGGGATCTCACCGTCAAGCATAGCCCGCAGAACCCCTGTCAGACTCGCCAAACCAACCGAGGAGTCAAGGGCCAGATCGTGCAAGAGGCCCCGCAGCGGAGTCCCGAGGCGCCTCACGCAGCGCCTCCTCCACCATCTCCTCTGTCACCCCAGCGGCCCCCCCTCCCTGGACCTGGAAAGACTGGAGCCAATCCGCTATGGGCAGCAGGGACGGCGGGTGTCGCTCCCGGAGGGCAGCCAGGGTCCGCGCCGTCCCTACCGCCGGCGGGCGCTCCTCAAACTGCTGCATCACCCGCGTGAGCACGCCAGCATGGACCAGGCTGGCCGCACACTGTCGCGCTCTCCCCGCCGCCTCCTCCTGAGCTGCTGCTTCCGCCTGCCTGGTAGAGGAGCGGGCCGCCACCCATGTGCGCTGGGCCGGACGCACCGCCTCACATGACTCCTCTAATAGGCCAGCGCACTCGCCAACCTCGAAGCGGACACACCGCTCCAACACCACATCAACAATGGAACGCAGGCCAGTGTGGACCTGTGCCTCAGAGCCACTCCGTCCCCCGCGCGGGGGAGGTCGAAGCGGGCCCTGACAGAAGGCCGGGTCACCTAGCTTCTCCTGGAAAGAAGGGACCCTGCAGATGAGCACCTGGAAGTGTAGGAGGAGCATCCAACGGCTGCAGAGCATGTCGGGGGAGAGATCCGGCTTCAATCCCCACCAGCAGTGCGCACTGCTCCCCCAAGCCGCTCCCAAGCGAAGCCCTCCAGGCTCTCCCAAGCCGTGACGACCCCAAGGGAGGGGCCGCCTAGAGACACCGGGCACTGCTGCTGGAGCCCCTCTAAACCCTGCAACACGAGCTCCTGCGTGACCAGAAGTGTCTCGGCGTGGTGCGCTACTAGATCATCCGGGACTCCCTCCCTCTGTCGCCTGCCCGGCGCCTGCAGCCGCATCCCCATCCTCGACAGGAAATCAGCCACGAGTTCCCGACCAATCCAATGGAAAAGTACCGGAACAATCCCCTCAGCAGCCGCACGCGCAGTATCCCGTCGGCGCCGCAGGCGATCCACTGTGATCCTCGCCGAGCCCCCCATCTGAGTGATGACCAGTCGCGAGTCACCCACAATCACCAGGCCACGGACGCCGCGCTCCCGAGCCAACTCTATCCCAGCCAAGAGGGCGGCATACTCAGCATTGTTGTTGGTCGCCTCCCACGGCAGACGCGACCAGGTGGAGGAAAGGGGGATCCCCTCTGGGTTGAAGAGCACCGCCCCTGCACCCCCCACACTCGACCCGGACAATGTCGCTACTCCATCGAAGAAAATCCAGTGATGACGGGAGGGCGGAGGAGGGAGAGCGAGGGGGGGAGGGGAGGGGAGGAGAGAGAGATGAGGCAGCAGGTCAGGAGGAAGAAGCAGGAGGGGAGGCGCATCCACAAGAGCAGGAGAGCACGGAGAGAGGAGGTGAGCGGCGGAGGCGTCCTGATCCTGTAATGGCGAGGCCTGAAGAAGGTGTTCGAGGTAGGTGAGGGAGAGCGGACGAGGGTGCCTACGGCGGTAGTGGCGCAGCTCCCGGTTCTCTGTAGCTACCAGGAGCTGAGGCCCCTGCCGGGGCGGCGTCGGCTGCATCTGGCACAATAGTTGCTGCTCAAACTGCTGCGGCACCAACAGAGGCTGAAATGAATCCTCCTGCCCTGCCTGGCGGCACTCCGCCTGCTGGAGCACCTGCGTAGACGGTAGCAGCCCCTGCAGCCGCTGCTCAGGCGAAGGGGGCCTCATCTGCTGTCGAATGTGGTCCCCCTGTCCCGACTGCTGTGGCAACTGCTGCAACCGCTCCTGCGGCTGCTCCTCAGACTGCTGCTGATCCGACTGGAAGAAATCCAGCTGCCACTGCTCTGACTGCTGTCGCACCTGCTGTCGCACCTGCACCAGCACCTGCACCTGCACCTGCAGCTGATCGTGCCGCAACTGCTGCCGCCACAACCCCCACAGTAGCGGCTGCGGCAATGACGACAGGAGGGAGAGCAAGGAAGGCCCTAGTGTTGACGGGCAAGCGACCCCGGGCCGGGCGCCTGCCCGCCGCCCCCCCCCGGGTACTCCTCCTCTGAGATCGGCGGCAGACGGTCCCCCCTAGCCGCCGCCGGTGAAAAGAGATCCTGCACCCTCGCCATAAGAGGATGAAGGCGTCCGGACCAACCAGAGGGGAGCGCGGCCGGAGTCACCACCCTCGACTGGACGGAGAGAGAGCGCGGCTGTGAGCGAAATTGCAACTGCTGAGCAGGCCGCCACTGATGCTGCTGCTGCTGCTGNCCCCCCCCCCCCCCCCCCCCGGGTACTCCTCTGAGATCGGCGGCAGATTGTCCCCCCTAGCCGCCGCCGCTGAAAAGAGATCCTGCACCCTCGCCATAAGAGGATGAAGGCATCCGGACCAACCAGAGGGGAGTGCAGCCGGAGTCACCACCCTCGACTGGAAGGAGAGAGAGTGCGGCTGTGAGCGAAAGTGCAACTCCTGAGCAGGCCGCCACTGCTGCTGCTGCTGATGCTGATGCTGCTGCTGCTGCTGCTGCTGCTGATGCTGCTGCTGCTGCTGCTGCTGCTGTTGCTGCTGCTGCTGCTACTGACTCTGGGGCCGCTGCTGCTGCTGCTGCTGCTGATGGGGCTGCCGCAGGGCAAGGGGCGGCAGCCAGCCCACCTGACGCGACGGCAGATGCTGAACCTGCTGCTGGGACTGCTGCTGCTACCACGGACCCCGGGAGGTGGGTAGACCCTGCTGCTGCTGCTGCTGGAAAGACGCCGTCTGACGTGGTGGCCCGTGCGCGATGGGCAGCCGACGACCCAGCTCCTACAGGTCGTAGTCAAGGCACCTACCCAGACGGAATGCGAGGCGACGCTCCTTTGGGCAGAGCCATGCCCGACCCAAGAGGACGAGCAGCTTCGCGCGCTGCGACGTGGCACCCCGCAGCTCCCAGCGGACCGGGCCACCCGGACCAGCTGACCCACCGGCAAATGGGACGAGAAGGGCACGCCAAGATGCGTCACCCCCGGCGTCCTCCGAGCGCGAGGCCGGGGGGGGACTGCTACTGTGTGCAAGGCTGTTGCTATTGATGCATCTTGTGCGATTATCACCACCCCGCCACAGGCCAAAGTCGCGGATCACTCCGCACTGCTGTCAAATCCCACGATGGAGAGCCACTGCGCAAACCAGATCACCCCCCACGCCGACCACCCCGGCTGATCCGCCGCATTGTGCCTGCCGCGGCCCTTCTCCAAACACAATGATGGCAACCAGCGGATGAACTGCCAGCCATCTGGCCCCAAGCTGCCTAAGGCTTCCCACGCAACAGTGCACAGTCTCCACCTGCAGAAGACCAAGAGCAGCCTTGTACTTTATCTCCCTCTGGGCCACAGCAGTTGGCAGTACCTCACCCTTGCCTATATCACGAAATCCCTTGAAAAAAACCTTGCATTGAACCTTGTTGATAGCCTTGCGGATATTTTTGTGGCATGTTTGACCCCTCTTGCATCACTGCTGGGAACTGCCTCTCTCGCATCACCACTGCGAACTGCTTCTCTTGCCACCAAAATGGTCTCCGCCACCGGCATTGGCGTCAGTCTTATGCTCTTGTGGGTAAGAACTGTGTCCAGAACTTCCTCAGTCTGAAGATCGGGAACCACATGATGATAGAAACTGTGGGTACATGTCCAGGAACTAGAAATATTTAGTTTGAATGTTTTGTCCTGACTAAAGAATTCAACATTTTACTACAACCAACGGGTGAATTTTTTGCTCTTGTAATTTGCTTCTCAGAATTCCATTTGGAATTTTTCTTACCCGTACCCACAAGCCCGTGGTAGAATGTAAGAGATGCCGCCACCCATGGCACAATAGGGTGGAAGATGAAGGTGAAGAAAAAGGAAACAAACAGAAATACGCAGCAGCACCTTGGAGGGGATACTTCTTGCAGCCGCTGGCATGGGAGACCCTGGGAGGTTTGAGAGACAATTTCTGGGTCTTCCTCACTTGCCAGGCAAAGATCTGCCTTTTGCATGGGACGTAGCAGTGCTCAGCTCAGGCCCTGGGGCACTGGGCTCAGCGTGCTGTTCGGGTCTTGGCCCAACGAGCCTCAATTGCTGGCATTTGGAGCCAGCTCTACAGCGTCGCGCATGGACAGGCGAAGGCAATCTTCCCTGCATAGGTGGCACCGGTGGCTGGGAGACAACAGGTGTGTTGCACACACAAACTAGGTCTAGTTTGTGTGTGTCTACCTAACTGTGCCAAAGATAGCGGCATTGTATACCATGTGGTTGTGCCAGTCCGTGGCGGCTTTCATGTTATCACTTTAACATGACCTGTTTTCCACACCAAAAAAAAAGGAAACAAACATAAGAATGTCAAAAGACTTTCCTCCCCCTCGAACGGCTCAGTGTAGCAGAGATCTGACAAGGCAAGAGGACCAAAGGCCATGGCCAGCGGAGCACACAAGTCCGCACCCAGCAACAAATCCAAATTCCAACGCTACATCCATAGGCACACATCACTCCGCACTGCTGCCCAATCTCAACGATGAGAGGCGCTGCATGAACAGGTCACTGCCCCCGCCGACCATCCTGTCGGATCTGCCTCGTTGCACCGACCACAACCCTTCTCCAGACACAAAGAAGCCAGCCAATGGATAAAGTGCCAGCAATCTGGCCCCGGATTGCCTAAGGTCTCCCACACAACCGTGCGCAGTCTCCATCCTGGCAACAGGCCAAGGGCTGCCTTTCATTTCCAATCCTCCTCGGCCTTGGTAGCCAGACGCACCTTGACCTCACCTCTCACCTTGTCCTACTACATATCAACTGTGGTCACAGAAAAACGGCCAGGGAAACAGCATTTTTCCTGTTTTTTTTTTTTTCCATGCTCACGTCTCTCCTTTTGGCATTCTTCCTGTTCTGTTTTCCTGGACCGGTTGGACTTTGACAGCTGTTCTCACAATATTCACGAACCTTACTTATGTGGTTACGGTCAGTGGTCTCACTTGTGCTACTGTGGCTGCTGCATACGGTCTTTCCAATGAACGGCTGAGGCAGGACAACAGACAGGTATTCTCTCTCTCTCTCTCTCTCTCTCTCTCTCTCTCTCTCTCTCTCTCTCTCTCTCTCTCGCTCTCTCTCTCTCTCTCTCTCTCTCTCTCTCGCTCTCTCTCTCTCTCTCTCTCTCTCTCTCTCGCTCTCTCTCTCTCTCTCTCTCTCTCTCTCTCGCTCTCTCTCTCTCTCTCTCTCTCTCTCTCTCGCTCTCTCTCTCTCTCTCTCTCTCTCTCTCTCGCTCTCTCTCTCTCTCTCTCTCTCTCTCTCTCGCTCTCTCTCTCTCTCTCTCTCTCTCTCTCTCGCTCTCTCTCTCTCTCTCTCTCTCTCTCTCTCGCTCTCTCTCTCTCTCTCTCTCTCTCTCTCTCGCTCTCTCTCTCTCTCTCTCTCTCTCTCTCTCGCTCTCTCTCTCTCTCTCTCTCTCTCTCTCTCGCTCTCTCTCTCTCTCTCTCTCTCTCTCTCTCGCTCTCTCTCTCTCTCTCTCTCTCTCTCTCTCGCTCTCTCTCTCTCTCTCTCTCTCTCTCTCTCGCTCTCTCTCTCTCTCTCTCTCTCTCTCTCTCGCTCTCTCTCTCTCTCTCTCTCTCTCTCTCTCGCTCTCTCTCTCTCTCTCTCTCTCTCTCTCTCGCTCTCTCTCTCTCTCTCTCTCTCTCTCTCTCGCTCTCTCTCTCTCTCTCTCTCTCTCTCTCTCGCTCTCTCTCTCTCTCTCTCTCTCTCTCTCTCGCTCTCTCTCTCTCTCTCTCTCTCTCTCTCTCGCTCTCTCTCTCTCTCTCTCTCTCTCTCTCTCGCTCTCTCTCTCTCTCTCTCTCTCTCTCTCTCGCTCTCTCTCTCTCTCTCTCTCTCTCTCTCTCGCTCTCTCTCTCTCTCTCTCTCTCTCTCTCTCGCTCTCTCTCTCTCTCTCTCTCTCTCTCTCTCGCTCTCTCTCTCTCTCTCTCTCTCTCTCTCTCGCTCTCTCTCTCTCTCTCTCTCTCTCTCTCTCGCTCTCTCTCTCTCTCTCTCTCTCTCTCTCTCGCTCTCTCTCTCTCTCTCTCTCTCTCTCTCTCGCTCTCTCTCTCTCTCTCTCTCTCTCTCTCTCGCTCTCTCTCTCTCTCTCTCTCTCTCTCTCTCGCTCTCTCTCTCTCTCTCTCTCTCTCTCTCTCGCTCTCTCTCTCTCTCTCTCTCTCTCTCTCTCGCTCTCTCTCTCTCTCTCTCTCTCTCTCTCTCGCTCTCTCTCTCTCTCTCTCTCTCTCTCTCTCGCTCTCTCTCTCTCTCTCTCTCTCTCTCTCTCGCTCTCTCTCTCTCTCTCTCTCTCTCTCTCTCGCTCTCTCTCTCTCTCTCTCTCTCTCTCTCTCGCTCTCTCTCTCTCTCTCTCTCTCTCTCTCTCGCTCTCTCTCTCTCTCTCTCTCTCTCTCTCTCGCTCTCTCTCTCTCTCTCTCTCTCTCTCTCTCGCTCTCTCTCTCTCTCTCTCTCTCTCTCTCTCGCTCTCTCTCTCTCTCTCTCTCTCTCTCTCTCGCTCTCTCTCTCTCTCTCTCTCTCTCTCTCTCGCTCTCTCTCTCTCTCTCTCTCTCTCTCTCTCGCTCTCTCTCTCTCTCTCTCTCTCTCTCTCTCGCTCTCTCTCTCTCTCTCTCTCTCTCTCTCTCTCTCTCACACACACACACACACACACACACACACACACACACACACACACACACACACACACACACACACACACACACACACACACACACACACATGTACACATATTCTCATAGCTCTCATTCGTCATTTCTATTTTTATGGAAAAAAAATCATTCACATCCCCCCTCTCTCAACATCTACTTTGCAATTCCATACTTCCGCAACCCTCGCCCCTCTTTCCTGCCATGCTTTCCCCTTTGATGTTCTTTATCTTGACCAACCTCACCTCCCCCCACCCCCCACACCACCCCCGCCCCTCCCCACGTTCTTCAGTATTCAGGCCATGCCTCTCATCATTGTTAGCTGCACAATGCATAAAAATGATAACGTGTGCTCTTGTGAACTCCTCACTATGAATTGAAATGCACATCAAAATCTCTAGTCATGAGGAAAAGCTGCAGCTAATGTTGGTGTAAGGAAGAGGATTTGTGCGCTAATCTGGCAGCTACTTTACACCCTGTCTGATTTTCACCAGCTCACAGATGCTTTCTGTATGAACCTCCCTGTAAGCACCAGAGTCAACATCACACTGTCCAGGCTTAAGGACTACTGCAACGTTTGGTACTCCTGGTCAAAGGTATGACCACTACTGCGCCACCTTCCAATCCCCACATTTACCACATTGCTTGCTCCACCATCCACGTCATTCAACTCTGTTCCAAGATAATGCCCTTCATGGCGATTCTCCGTGCTGCATTTGTGGGATTCCTCTGGTCTTTTCTTACTACATTTCATGTGATGCTCTGCATTCTATTTGACCAGAACAGAGGTGAGTACCTCAATGTGGATGCATTGTGCCCAGTAAGACTTTGCGACACTTTAGCCAAGGCCTGACCTTATGCTTGT
>SZWC01000988.1:130053-145053 GCA_023375785.1 Penium margaritaceum
TGCATAGATGATGTCTTCCTGGTTCTATAGAAATTTACGGAACTCGATTCGGAGTCCGTTTGAGGGAGATATAGATTTTCAAGGTTTGGTGGTAGTGGGTCCGGTTCAAGTGACGGCTCCTGCACTACCAGTACCAATGACGTCCATAATTATTGGGCATGGAGGCTTTGAGCGGCCTTCAAGGTAGAAAGGCAGCAGGAAGACCTTTAGGGAGCTTCAAGGAAGGTCCCCATCAAGATTATTGGTTGTGCATATGGCAGGGATGGTAATTCTCTTTTGTGAGAGTGTGACTGCCGCTCATCCCGCTAGGCTAGGAGTCTGCTAGGAGGTGAACTTTTACAGGGTGGTTCTTCAAGCTCCATGCGCCACATGGAGCGTAATTAGGCTTGTCAGAAAGTTGTACTAATGTAATTTTCCCATCCTTGAGTCTAACCAACCATTCGTGCTCTCTACACCATTTCACACATTTCCGTATTTTTGTTTCTGCAACCTGCAACTTCTCTCTCACATGCAATTGGTCCTGCCTAGCGGCTCTTGGTGAGCCTGATCACCTCCCTGAGGGCTGCGTAAGTTTCTATCACGCGAGATACTAAATGACTTATGCATGTCATTAGTGGTCAAGGATGAGTGCCAAGACGTTCTCCTTCCTGGTCCAGTTCTACAGGTAGTGGTAGATGCACATCTCCTCAAGGGAAGCCCTGGCTGGGATCCCTGTAGTGCTTGGGCCTGCTAACGTGGGGTACAAAGTGGAGTTCCAAACTGTTGGAGAGAGGTTCAAATGTGGCCTGACTGGGCTGTAAGTGATTCACTGCTTATTTTGGGCAAGATCTGGGACTATGCATGAGCTTTCTAGTGGCTTGAAGCTAAGAGAGCAGAGTTCAGACAGGGAACAAGAGACAGTGATTTTACGGATAGAATGGCACATTGTAGGGTCATATTCTGGACATGAACATGATTTGATTAGTTACAGTGGTACTCAGAAGCTTTCCATTGCACCAAACCACGTGCAAGTTTGGCAATCGTACAATCACATTTGTGCTTCGATGTCCAACATTTGTCTCTGGTGGCCAGCCTTGCGCTGGCGTGGATGGCACCCTTTGAAGTGCCCACGGAGCAGCAATTCTTACCAAAAAACTGCCTTTTCCAGAACCACAGAAGGATTCTGGGTCTTAATAGTTCTACATGTCATGTTTTGGCACTGTTTTGAGGGGGTTTAGGACCTTTCTGGATGAGTTTGGTGATGGGAAGTGCCAGGGTTCCAAACCTGTCCGCAAACCTGTAGTCCAAATTTTGAAGAATTCCCTGAAAAACAAACTATACTTCTAATCTGGCAGAATCCGTTTTCACACTTCAACAGATTCTGCCAGATCACACGGTCTGGACACTTTGCCGAATTCCACCACATATGCCAACCGGTAGATTCCTGCGCCAACTTTGGTGAGCCGTATCTTAGCCGATGCTTGTCAGAATCTGGTGATTCAAAAATCCACTGGACTGAGAGACTCATTTACATTCAGGGACTTCCCTCCATTTCAGATGTGGAGCAACTTGCACCCCTCTAGAGAAATAGACAAGGAATGGTCCTTGAGTCAGATGGAAACTGTCTCCCGGCACCATATCCAGGCATGCGGAGGGGTAAAAATCACCGCGTGCTGTCAGGGAGGCAAAACAAAGCGATGATGGGACATTGCATGCACTTAATTGCAAACTGTCCAAGCCACTTCAGTTTGAGCCTCATACAGTCCATTTGAAAGACTTTGATGTTTGCAAAACTCAGGAGCACCTGATCACTGATGTTGATTCTGGTGTCTGCGCGGTGCTGATATGCTGCTCGCCGCATTGCCCTTGGGTCTTTGCAATGTTTTGACGTGTCTCCACCAAAATACTTGAAGATTTTCATGGTTTTATATCAATTGCAGGAATGTTTCTTGTGCTTTGTAATTTTTTCCAAAACTGCAAACATTTTGTTGGAAATTACATCACGTGTCACTTTTCCAATGGTTACGGAGGTTTCCTAAGTGTATGTGAGCTAAGCGGTTCATAGCTTGACTGCTCAATCAGTGCCATGTGGTTTGCATAAAGTCTGCGGTTTGCTCGGTCTGCCTGTCACTCAAAGGATGGAACAATTTTCATAGCTGGATTTGACTGCCATAGCAATTCTTCACTCTGAGGTAGACCTGGCTTCTTAATCTGTCATCTATATCACTAGAGATGGTACTTGGCATGCTGTCTTGTTGGACAATGTGATCGAGGAACAGCTGCACTCTTCTTTGGTCACGAGGATGAACTGGGACATCTACTAACTTAGTGGACAACTGCAAGGATTGAATCAAACCCCTCTTTTGTAAAAATCAAACCCATAACAAAGTCCACAAAGGAGGATTCTGTTGTCACCGGTAGCACTTAGAGCAGTCCAGGCTGTGCTCGTCTCAAGTATTATCACTAACAGAAGTTGCACATTTTGAAGTAGGCCATGGCGTCAAAATTCATCTGGTCCCACCAACAGTATTTTTCCAGATTATTCAGCATTTTCTTACTTTCCAAAGTTCCTACCAGGTCCCGTGTCATGAAACTTCTCCACCAGCATAGGGCAGTGGTCCCGAAGCTCGACGTCTTCAAAAGAGAACCAGAGGAGGATCAAGCAATGTGGCTGTCCAAGCTGAGCACCTGCCTAGACTATGGGCCGTTATCTCTGGATTACATTGTCCTGATGGTACACGTGGAATTGCATGGAAAAGCTCTAGAGTGGTTCACTGCGGAGAATAGGGAACTTCCCTTTACATGCTTTGAATATCTGGCACACCGCATGACAAAGAGCTTTGATCCCATGTGCCTGGAGGAAGCTGAGCTGTAAATCCGAACAATACGGATGAAGCCCGGAGAAAACATCAAGCTATACAACAAAAAGTTCACCAAGATCTCAACAAAGTGCATCGACATTCCCCTCCAAATGATAAAACAATATTGCCATGATTCCCTTGTGCCGGCCATTGCTAGCTCACTTGACTTGCATCAGTTCAACACTCTGGATGCCCTGAAGGAGGAAACCAGGGCGCTGAAGCGCAGGGCGGCATGAAAAAAAGCTGCACCAACGGAGCATGCGGCACTGACTATACATCTGGCTGCAATAGCATCCACACCCAACCCAATGAACCCACATAACTACCCACCTGGGAGTTGTTATTGATGTGGCGAAGTCACTCACACAAGAAGAAAATGTCCTAATCCCACTCCACTGCCCGGTGGATAGGCGTGGGGAAATCAATACCACGGGTATGGTCAAGCTAGAGCAACCGCCAACCCTGCGTGACAGATAGTGGGACCAAAGGTGGGTGCTCACAACCCAACCCCAGATGGTACTGGGCCAGATCAATGGAAGGCCTTTGCATGCCAGTGAGGTACCAAGGATCCCCCACTGAATGGGCAACCCTCCACATCAGAGGTGCTGGCAGGAAATGTAAAACTGGGCATTGGCTGCGTAGAAGAGAGAGAAAAAAAAAAACCCACCAATAAAGACGGAGCAGGAATTGGTGGCAGTGGCACAGGAGCAAGGAGTGGAAGGGTGGTCGTCAGAAGAGATGTATGCCCAAAATGCATAAATTGAAGGAAAATTTTGAAAAGGATGATGCAGACCTCAAAAAGTGCTTTGAAGCTCGTTCAGTGAGGTGACCATGTCAGATCACAGCTGCAACGCCAGCGGTCCCACCTCAGTCACGCCCTCCTCCTCCAAGAGGCCCCACTCCTCCCCAACAAAAAACTGTTGCTTTCAGTCCTCTGCCAGAGGAGGAATTGTCATGAAGTCTCCTGGCTTCTTTTCTATGACCATTTTTCTCGCTCAGCCTTGGTGAGTATTTCCAACAAGGGATCTTATTTATGCCATTTTTTTCAACCTAGATGGTGGAGGAAGCATTGTGTACCCTCCCCCGAGAATTCATTAGTGGGGCTTTACATCCTCTTCCTACACTTAGTCATCAAACAACCTCTTGCGATTACACTAAATATTAAAAATCAATGACAAACAACATTCTGGAGGTACAAAGAGAATTTATTCATGATCATGCTACTGAAGGTTCGTTAGACCAACAAAATAGGATATGGTCACATGTTGAATACCACTGTCATGATTTGTTTGTGACCTGTTCAGTCCAAGTAATGAAACTCTCCTTTAGTGTTGAAATTATTAAACATTAATTGTACATTTAAAATGGGCATACATGTAGTATTAGTGGTTGGCAAGTTTTGAAGATGTAGGATCTGAAAAGATATCCTTAATGAGAAATAACAAGGGGATGAATTACGGAATGAAAGTTTAAATCCAGAAAACATCAGGGACATACCAATTGAAATCCTTCTTTTGAGATTGGAATGAATCACATGAGTTGTTGGATATGTTTATTGATTCAATCTATGGTGACAAAGAGAAACATCAGATAGAAAGAGACTTTTTGCTGTTTTGTTGGAAGCATTGTACACCAGTCCGTGGTAGAACCCAGTTTAAACCATAAAACACATTTTCTTTGTATCTGGAACAAGATAAATATGCCATTTATATAGCTTGAATGTTTATTTAAACCTTTTCTTAGTACCTTTATTTTTTTGGCTACTGTGTGCTCCCCAATATAAAGGTAATCTAAATTTTACTAATGTTTTGAAACATATAAAAATACAATATTATTATAACCAAGTGTATAACACAAATCCACAAGGAATTTTTTCACAATTATGATATGATAATTCTGTCTTTTCCTCTCCAAAAATTACTTCATGGTCATTGAATTTTTAGAGGGCTCCATGTTTTTAATAACATCTTTTCTTTTAAAATGCGTATACTTCTGTTTCCATAGGCAAGACCCGTCCCATGTGTAGTGTGATGTGGTATGCAAGATGGGCTACTTTCTCCATTTTGCATTAAAGGTGGATACTACATACATCATCTAATGACCTATGAAGGCCCCTCAGTTTCTACAAATGTGTAATATTGTGCAACACTAATCATGCTTTCAAATTGTATTAAGGGCCATATCAACTCAACTTTCATGTACGGTGTTAAAGAATCTCCTTGTTTCTTCTACTAACCCCGTTTTTAGCACGTACATGATGCAAGAAGCTATTTTCTAATAATATGAACATGTAATTTCCACATTAACTATTTTATTCATATTTTTTAGAGTTATTTTCAGGGGCATTGTCACCTTGATTTCCATTACTGCCATGTGGTAATCTCGTGTGGCAGGGGCCAAGGCATGCCAATTTCTTTTTCTTTTGCCCATTCATTAAGTAAAAACTAGGACCAGAGATTCCCAAAATAAATATTCAAGAATGTTGAATGTGATTACAGTTGTGCATTAATGTTGAATCTCTAGTGTTTTGAAAAACAGTAGTGGTGGCTAGGGAGGGAGGAGATATGGAGGAGATACATGAGGAGGAGGAGGAGTGAGACCCGCGAGTGGAGCTCTCAGGTCTGTGATGGGGAACCGTGACACTTAGTTGTGAGACATTTCCGCTCTATCTCTCTGCTCTCGTCATGAGCATGAATTTCCATTCTGTAACCATGTTTTCTGCAGATCTCGTGTTTTCCGCTCCTCATCTGCCGCCCTCTCCTGGACATTGTGACCTCATGGCAAGGTCACTCTGTCGCCGCACCCACATCCCACAGCGCCTTCCACATCTCCTGTGCCTCCAGCCGCCAAATTTCCTCTGTTCTACTCCAGCTTCATTTACTTCATCTCTGCCGTCCTTGCTTCTTTACAGCGTCATCTTCTTGAGCCGCCCTCTCGTGTCACCCCTTTAATTCAAAGCACCTTAGCTCCCTCCTCCTCCTCCAGCACCATCCTCTTCTCATCCTCCTCAGCAACTGCATGTGCTCCATTGTTGGGGCACATTCGCCTGATCCTATTGTTCAAGGCGGATACTAAGGAGGAGGGAGTGAAACCCAGAGCCGTGGGGGAGGCATTATTCCAGCTTGCAGGGGGGGTCTTGTTGATCCGGGAAAAGAAGATCAAGAAGGTGTTGCTGCTGCTCCAGTTTGGGATGGGAGGGTGAGAGGGGGTGGCTTTTCAAGTGCAAGGGGTCCAGGCTATCTTGAACGCACTCCCTACATATTGGCTTCTCCGTTTGGATATCTACAATGCCTTCTATGAGGTCTGTTGGATATGGGGTGCCAAAAACGTGACCAAAGTGGGTTGCTCGATAAAAATCATCAGGTCACAAAAGTGTATAGAGGATGTTTTTCTGGTTCTGTAGCACTTTATGGAACTTGATTCGGAGTCCGTTTGAGGGAGATATGGATTTTCAAGGTTTGGTGGCAATGGTTCTGGTTCAAGTAACGGCTCCTGCACTACCAGCACCAATGACGGCCACAATTATTGGCCGGGAAGGTTTGGAGTGGCCTTCAAGGTAGAAAGGCGGCAGGAGAACCTTCAGGGAGCTTCAAGGAAGGTCCCCACCAAGATTATTGGTTGTGCACATGGCAGGGATGGTAATTCTCTTGTGTGAGAGTATGACTGCCGCTCATCCCGCTAGGCTAGGAGTGTGCTAGGAGGTGAACTTTGACAGAGTGGTTCTTCCAGCTCTATGTGCCAAATGAGGCACAATTAGGCTTTTTAGAAAGCTGTGATAATTTAATTTATTGTCCACGATTCAAACCAGCCATNAGAAAGGCGGCAGGAGAACCTTCAGGGAGCTTCAAGGAAGGTCCCCACCAAGATTATTGGTTGTGCACATGGCAGGGATGGTAATTCTCTTGTGTGAGAGTATGACTGCCGCTCATCCCGCTAGGCTAGGAGTGTGCTAGGAGGTGAACTTTGACAGAGTGGTTCTTCCAGCTCTATGTGCCAAATGAGGCACAATTAGGCTTTTTAGAAAGCTGTGATAATTTAATTTATTGTCCACGATTCAAACCAGCCATTCGCACTCTCTGCACAACTTTACACGCTTCTGTACTTTTGTCTCTGCAGCCTACAACTTGTCTCTCACATACAATTGGTCCTGCCTAGCGGCTCTTGGTGAGCTTGATCACCTCCCTGAGGGCTGCCTTTGATTGCATCAGTATTTTCAGAGCTAGAACAAGGCTCTGCCTCATCCTTGAGGCATTCCTTGCACCTTGTTGTGTGAGAGAGTCATTTGGGAGGTGAACGTTGCACTACCATGGCGACATCTGCTTCTGTGGTGGCCGGCGTCAATATCGCCAAAGTCGAAGGCAAGAACTTCTTCAACTGGAGCAACAACATGAAGATGGTTCTGATGGAGAAGGGAATCTGGAGCCATGTGAGTGAGGAGGAACCAGCTCAGTACTCTCTCTCACCTGGTGAGGCCGGAACCCACCGCGAGAAGCGTGACCGCGCCCTCACGACCATCTACCTCTACCTCACCAAACGGCAGCAACTCCTTTTCCCTGGCATCCTCACGCCTAAGGAGGTTTGGAATAATCTTGATTCCACTTATGCATCCAAGTCAATCCTCATGAACATGCAGTTGCGTTGTCGCTTTCACACTGTGAACATGGATGAGTCCGGATCCATGATTGATTACATCAACATGGTGAAGTCTCTTGCCATTCAGGTTTCTGCAATTGAGGACCCTTTCAAGGAATGTGTGCTCATGTTAACCATTCTCTCTGGCCTTCCTAGCAGCTACACTCCTCTTATTGTTGCCCTGGACCAGCGTGGAGACAAGATCTCCCTCAAAGATGGGGAGGAGAGCCTGCTGTTTGAGGAGGAGCGGCGCAATGGAAAGGACAGCGGAAGTGGACTGGACGTCACTCTCATCACCAACTCTGGTTGTGGGGCCGGTGCTGCACCAACCAGGAGCAACGGCGGAGGAGGGAAGAATAAGGGGAACTGCCACTACTGCAAGAAGCCAGGGCTTTGGGCAGGCGAATGCCGGAAGAAGAAGGCGGACCTTGCGGCTGGAGTGGGAGCGGGAAAGCAGTCCGACGCTTTTGCAAACGCAGCAGATTGGGAGAGTGGATTTGTGCAATCATCCGAGTCTTGCACATCTCCGACAACAATGCCTTATTCTGGATCATCGACTCGGGAGCCACGCGGCACATGACGTGTCACCTGGAGTGATTCGTTGTCTACACCGTCATTGAGCCTCGTCGGGTGTACATGGGGGAAAACCATGTGCAAATGGTGGTTGGGGAGGGTGACATTGTGTTTTGTGCTTCCGTTGAGGACAAGCACGTGCAACGTCGTGTGAAGGGGTGGCTCCATGTTCCGGGGCTGGCAGCTAACCTCCTCTCTGTCTCATCTCTCATCTCCGAAGGCATGCAGGTTTGCTTTGGGAATGGTGGTTGCATCGTCTCTGCACGTGTAGGCCTTGTGCTTGCAAAAGCAGACAAGGAGGACGGACTCTACCGTCTCTATGTGTCATTGAAGAAGGAAGCCGACTCAACATTGGTGGCAAGAGAGGGAAAACACAACATCGGCCTGTGACACCACCGGCTTGGTCACCTCGGCTTTGGCGCCATCATCTCCATGCAGCAGATGGTCCGCGGCCTGGAGCTTAAGGGGGTGAAGCAGCCAGGTGCATCGACTTGTGAGATTTGCATTAAAGGGAAGCAGGCCCGCGCTCCATTATGTGGGGAAGGGAAGGGGGCGGCTGAGCTTCTCTCACTTGTTCACTCTGATTTGTGCGGTCCCATGCCATCTCAGTCCTTGTCCGGCAAGTTGTGCTTTGTCACATTCATTGATGACAAGTCGAGGAAGACATGGGTGTCCTTCCTGGCTGGAAAGGATGAGTGATTTGATGCTTTCAAGGTGTGGATTGCTGCTACACAGAATGAGAGTGGTAGGTGGTTGAAGGTGCTTCCCACCGACGGTGGAGGAGAGTACCTCTCCAACGACTTCCGCAACTTCCTCAAGCGTCGCGGGATCAGGCACGAGGTCACCCCACCTGGAACACCGCAGCTGAACGGCATGGCTGAACGCGCAAACCGCACACTCATGGAGCGTGTTCGCAGCATGCTCCAAGATGCAGAGCTCCCTCCAACCTTTTGGGCGGAAGCGGTCAACACTGCCATGTATCTGAAAAACGGGAGTCCCACGAGCGCCGTGCCACTGATGACACCAGAGGAGGCATGGAAGGGACGCAAGCCAGCAGTGTTGCACCTGAAAGTCTTTGGGTGTGGCGCATTTGTGCACTTTCCTACCGGCAATCGCAACAAGGTGGACGCAAAGTCGGTGAAGGCGGCCTTCCTTGGCTACGACACCATGGGATACCGCCTCTACAACCTTGCTGCTCGCAAGATCATCCGCAGCCGTGACGTGGTCTTTCAAGAGCACGTGAAGGGCTGGACTTGGAGTCCCATGTCTGTGGTTCTACTTGCTCTTGCACTTGTACCAGAAGTGGGAGAAGAGCCGGTAGCAGAAGAGGGCGCTGCGGAAGATGGCGGTGATAGCGGCATTGATAAGGAGGTAGAGGGAGCTGAGAAGGAGAAAGCAATGGAATCTGATGAGGAGGAGCAGCAAAGCAACGCACGGCAGCTGCCACGGAGGTCCAGACACCACAACCATGGTGCAGATGGTTTTGTGGAGCCGTTGAGGAGATCCAAGCGCCTCGCAAGCAAACAGAGGCCGCTGGAGGAGCTGGTGAACCTGTGCACCGTTCCACCACCAACAGAGTTGTCTGACCTCGAGCTTCTCTTCCTCACAGTCACCGATGACCCAGCCATATTTGCTGAAGCCATGTGCAGCACCGAGGCAACAGATTGGCGTGCCGCAGCAGATGAGGACTATGGTGCGCTCGTGAAGAACGGCACCTGGACCCTCAAGGAAGCTCCACGTGGCAGCCGGGTGATCGGGTGTCGGTGGATCTTCAGGCGCGAGCGTGGTGCGGATGGTAAGGTGCTCAGGTACAAAGCACGGTTGGTTGCAAAGGGATATGGGCAGACTGAGGGTGTGGATTACAATGAGACATTTGCACCTGTCGCAAAGTTCCCATCCATCCGAGTGATCCTTGCTCTTGCTGCTGCTATGGACTGGGAGGTGCACCAAATGGATGTGATGTGTGCATCTCTGAATGGTGACCTGGAGGAGGAGGTGTACATGGAGCAGCCGGAGGGGTATGTGTGTGGTGGAGGGAAAGGAGGATTTGGTGTGCAAGCTTGTGAAGGCTCTTTATGGCCTGAAGCAAGCACCGCGAGCATGGTACCACAAGATGGATGAGCGGCTGGCTGGGCTTGTTTTTGTGCGCATTGAAGCTGACCATGCAGTTTATGGGCACGTGCAAGAGGTAAGCCAGGTCATCATCTTGCTCTATGTTGATGATCTGCTCATTGCATCTGACTCCAAGTCTCTTTTGGACGATGTGAATCAGTCCCTTGAAGCCAGGTTCGACATGAAAGACATGGGAGAGCTCAGCTACTACCTTGGCCTTCAGGTCAAGCGTGAATGGAAGCAGCTGACTTTGGAGTTGTTGCAGAGCACGTATGTGAGCGACATCGTCAAGTGCTTCAACATGGCAAGAGCGCGCAAGGCCGCAACACCACTGGAAGTGGGAGCGAAGCTGAGCATGACGCAGACTCCCCGCGGCATGCAAGAGAGCAGCCGCATGGAAGCAGTGCCGTACCAAGCAACACTTGGGAGCCTCATGTACGCAGCAGCCGGCACGCGCCTTGACATCAGCCAAGCAGTGGGAGTGCTCACCAAGTTTTGCGCGAATCCGGGCGTGCTGCATTGGGAGGTGGTCAAGCGCGTGCTGCGCTACCTTGACAGCAGCAGCAGCCTTTGCCTCACCTTCAACGGAAACAACAGCCCCAATCTCATTGGCTACAGCAATGCAGATTGGTGAGGTGACCTGGAGACAAGGAGGTCGACCAGTGGGTTCGTGTTTGTACTCGGGGGAGGTGCAATCAGTTGGAGGAGCAAGAAGCAAGAGTGTGTTGCCCTCTCCTGCACCGAAGCTGAGTACATCGCCTTGAGTGAAGCAGCAAAGGAATCCATGTGGCTGCGTGAGCTGCTGGAAAGCCTTGGACAGAACATACCACAGCAACTACAATCTACTGTGACAACATGAGCGCCATTGGTCTGACCAAGAACGCAGAGTTTCACGCCCGCACCAAGCACATTGACTTGCGATATCACTTCATCTGCGAACTCGTGGCAAAGCAGGTGGTGCAGATCAAATTCTTCCCTTCAAGCATGATGCTGGCAGACTTTCTGACCAAGCCGCTGGCAGCGCACCGCTTTCAGCAGCTGAGGGGACAGTGTGGATTTGTGTGATTTTTATTCTTGCAAAGTGGAGAATGTTGGATATGGGGTGCCAAAAAAGTGACCAAAGTGGGTTGCTTGATAAAACTCATCAGGTCACAATAGTGAATAGAGGATGTTTTGCTGGTTCTGTAGCACTTTACGGAACTGGATTCGGAGTCCGTTTGAGGGAGATGTAGATTTTCAAGGTTTGGTGGCAATGGGTCCGGTTCAAGTGACGGCTCCTGCACTACCAGCACTGAAGACGGCCACAGTTATTGGCCAGGGAGGTTTGGAGCGGCCTTCAAGGTAGAAAGGCGGCAGGAAGACCTTTGGGGAGCTTTAAGGAAGGTCCCCACCAAGATTATTGGTTGTGCACATGGCAGGGATGGCAATTCTCTTGTGTGAGAGTGTGACTGCCGGTCATCCCGCTAGGCTAGGAGTGTGCTAGGAGGTGAACTTTGACAGAGTTGTTCTGCCAGCTCCATGTGCCAAATGAGGCGTACTTATGCTTGTTAGAAAGCTGTGCTAATGTACTTTCTCATCCACGAGTCAAACTAGCCATTTGAGCTCTCTTCACAACCTCACATGCTTCCGTGTTTTTGTCTCTGCAGCCTACAACTTGTCTCTGACATACAATTGGTCCTGCCTAGCGGCTCTTGGTGAGCTTGATCACCTCCCTGAGGGCTGCCTTTGATTGCATCAAGGTCAAAAACAACAGTGTGTTTGAGGCAGTCTGAAAAAGAGGCCTTGGCTCTTTGATTCCCTTCTCGCATAAAATGTACGCGTTTTGGGGGCAGCTGCTGTTCTTGAGAGTGAGCGCACTGGCAGTCTTAGAGATTTGGCCGGGCGTGCGACAAGGTGACCCATCAGGACCTGTACTCTCTGATCTGGTCCTCCTACCAGTCCTGGAGTACAAGAAGCAGCGCAAGGTACTTCCAAAGAATCCCAACTCCAACGCAATGTATGTCTTCAGCTTGTACCCCTGTCATCCATTTGTATTGCCATTATTGCTTCTGGCAGTGGCATTTTATCCACACTGTGCCCACCAGAAACATTACGGACTTGGTTGCATGCCTTGTTTGTGCCCTGAAAACCACTCTAATGGTCGCTCTGATTCCACTGTGATGGCTGCTTCTCCAGCTCCTACAGGACGGTTGTTGCTGGAAGTCGTAAGATGGCAACCAGAGCTTGTTGGAGGAGTTTTCCCCTCTACGACACTCTTTTCCAGTCATCATCAACAACCCTGAGAATGGAGACAAAAAACAATTGTACCTTCAAAGGCCCGTTTTTCTTTCTAAATATCCCCCTCATCTTGGGAGACAAATGAGGGAATTTCGAAAGCATTTTCAAGGTAAAACTGTCCAAGTTTGACTAAGTCATAGATTGAGTTGCTTTTGATGCAAGAGCAGAAAATTGCGCCTTGCAAGGCATGCTTGGCAATTTTCCACCAAAATTTTTGTGCCTCTCCCTCTCAATTTTGTGCCATCTCCCCTTGTCCTTGCTTGCTCTCAATGGCAAGGGAATTGTGCAAGGGCAAGGGCACAATCAGCAGCTGGTGGCTGGCCGGTGGGTGGCCAGCTGGTCACCTGACTAGCCACTGGCGACCCATCCGGCTGGTCACCAGCTAGCCAACGGCCAGAAAATGGCTTTCCGGAGGCCAGCCCTCACTTGTGCAAGAGGTGGCTGCTGGCTAACCCCTTGCCTCAGCGAGTGTGGGGCCAACCCAGCCCTCCTGATACAACTTAGATGAAAATGGTTGGAGCTTTCGAACGCAGAAATTCAACGACGGGACTACAAATGAGACATAATTTGGGTCTTGGACGTCTGTCCACAGGTGTGCGCGTGGGGTTGCGTTGTGTGTGGTAGAATTGACAAGAAACTCTGAGAACAGGGGGGCTGGAAGGTTGGCACAGAAATTTCAATGCTGTCAAGAAGTAATCTGAACAGTATGGAAGTACGGATGTGGTGTGTGATGATTTTTATTCTTCCAGAAGGTGCTCCAGGAAGGTCAGTCCAACAATCCGCAGCTCGATGCATAGTGAGCCATTTTGACACAAAAGAAAATATCTTGTGGAGTTTAGGGACTCAACGTATGTCTGGGATGAAACAGGACCCCCCCCCCTATAAAAACAAAAACCCCTCTATAGATGGGTTTTCCATTGAGCAATGGGATTGCGATGATTCAGTCATACAAGCCATCACTTCAGCATTATGATGCTGCATGCATGAAGTGTTGACATGATGATGTCTTTAGCTTTTGTTGATGTTTTTTATTGATGTTTTTGCCATCCGGGTAAGGTTTTATGAAAGAGTGGTGTTGTGGGCAGGAAGGGAAATGCTTGAAATTGTTGGGTAGGGAATGTCTGACCTTTCAAAAGTTTGGAGACAAAAGCCCGGTTCTGGGGTGGAAAACAATTCTGAGCAGGTTTTGAGGTCAAACTCAACGGTTGTGCAGTTAGAATTTTTAGTTTTCCAATTTTGCGAACGGCTGTGACTGATGGTTTATAGCCTGTTGTTGGGCTTCTGGCTGTATGAGAGTCAGGTCTGGACACAGTGTGCACTAAGGGTGCACACCAGATCCAACCCGCGGATCTGAAGAAGGATCTGGATTTGAGGATCGGATCAACATCCTAGATCCGGATCCGCGGATTGGGATCCAAATCCGCGGATTTTCAAGGATTTCCGGATCTGAGCCGGATCCATGTTTTGACTACAATATGTTCCTCACGAAAACATTCAGACCTTTTCCCCAAGCTCATTTTCTTTATGTCACTCCATTATTCCTCCTGAAGTGTGATGGATATAGTAGACATCTCTGCCACATCATAACACTGACTTTACATCATGTGAGCCCACTATTTCTGCCTTGCTGTCATTGGCACATTGCACATTCCTGCAATACTTGGCATACATTTCCTTTGAGCACAGAGCATGTCTATTGAGTTTCATCATTGCACATCTATTTTTATTTCTAAGGATACCCATAATGACTAAGCATTTATATGTCATGGTGAGGATGAGAAGGAAACAGCCAACTGAGCATTCAAAATGTTCTTCCTGTCAAAAAACCATGTGTATGATAATGGATCTTACAATGTCACATTTGATTTTGAAGTATGCATGTTTAATAAACGGCAATGGTGCAGCAAGGGAAAAGAAACAAGTGTGGAAATTGGACAGGTTATGAATCTGATTATCATGTCATCTCTAGTACATCATCATCTCCAGCTTCTCATCCCCTCCATCATCTGCAAGATCCATGTCCTCATCCTCCTCATTCACAAACAGTGACAACCCCTCTAGCTCCTCTGCTGCTGCTCAAGCCAGGTTGGATGCCCTAGCCTGACGCCGCAGCTTGTTGATCCATGCTTCCTCGTCTGCAAGCTCCTTGGCTACCATCCCATGTCGGCTCACGGGAATTCCAGAAAGGACGCCTTTTTGATCCATGACTTCATCGTCAGAAGATTGTCCACCGTCAGATACACCAGTGAGTGTCTGAATTTGGTGATGACGTGCCTGCCAAGAGAAAACAGGTTTTCAGAGGGTGTGGATGTGCCAGGCACGGCAAAAAAATTCATGACAGCAAGCAAAAAAGTAGGAAACTTGCGTTGCAGCTTGAGCTTCCGGTAGTTCTTGAGAATATGGCACTTAGGAATGTTTTTCTCCAACTTGCCCCACTGCTCCTCCTCCTCTTCCAAGGAGGAGAGTTGCTGTGTCTGTGATGGCGGTGGTTCAGGAACCTCAAAGAGGTCTGTCATTGGAACAGCAAGGGCAGCTTCAAGGATTTCATCGTCCTCTTGCTGCTGCT
>SZWC01000988.1:175306-177806 GCA_023375785.1 Penium margaritaceum
TACATATAAATATACATATACATATACATATACATATACCTATACATATACATATACATATACATATACATATACAAATATAAATACAAATACATATACATATATATACATGTACATATACATATACATATACATATACATACAAATATATATACATATACAAATGTATATGCATATACATACACATATAAATATACATATACATATACATATACATATACATATACATATACATACAAATATATATACATATACAAATGTATATGCATATACATACACATATAAATATACATATACATATACATATACATATGCATATACATATACATATTCATATACATATTCATATACATATACATATACATAAACATAAATGTATGTATGGGTGCTAAATGTACACAAATGAATAATGTTGTGATTCAGATGTGAAGGTGAATGTGGGGAGAGGGAGGGGCTTGTATGTGGTGAGTGTATGGGGAGTTTGTATGCGGAGATGGGTACTAAATGTACACTAGTGTATAATGTTGTAATTGACATGTGCAACTGAATGTGGGGGGCCTGAAGGGGTAGTCTATATGATGAGTGTATAGGGGGATTGTATGGGGTGACGAGTGCTAAATGTATACTAGTGTATAATTCTGTGATTCAGATGTGCAAGTGAATGTGGGAGGGGAGGGGTTTGTCTGTGGTGAGTGTATGGGGGTAGTGTATGTGGAGATGGGTCCTAAATGTACACTAGTGTATAATGCTATGATTCTGATGTAAAAGTGATTGTGGCAGGGGAGGAAGGGAAGTGAAGGGGAGGGGGGATTCTATGTGGTGATTGCATGGGGGGAGTGCATGAGGAGATGGGTGCTAAATTTACACTAGTGTAATATGTTATGATTCAAATATGAAAGTGCATGTGGGAGGGGAGGGGGTCAGGGGGGAGGGAGGGGGGAGTTGTATGTGGTGATAGTATTCTATGGAGGTACTGGTCAAGTAATGTGGTTTCTTGGAAAGTGCCTTTCTTTGTACGTGGGGAATCTATATGTCCTGGAAATTGCCATCCATTGAACATAGGGTATGTTCATTTCTTGGAAGTTACCTTTCAGTATGGTATACGATGTACACTAGAAAATGAGTGTATCAGTGGAGGGTGATTAGTCAAATTTTCATATACATAAACATGTACATATACGTATAGATATACATATACATGAATATATACATAGACGTATTCAAATATCTATACATATACATATACATATACATATATATATATAAATGGGATTATACATGTACATGTACATATACATGTACATTTAAATTTACATTTACATTTACATTTACATATACATATACGTATAAATAAACATATACATATATATACATATACATAAACATATACATATACGTATACATATACATATACATATACATATACATATACATATACATATACATATACATATACATATACATATACGTATACATATACATATACATATACATATACATATACATATTCATATAAGTATACATATGCATATGCATATACATACACATATAAATATACATATACATATACATTTACATATGCATATTCTTATATATGTATATGTACATGTACATGTACATGTACATATACATATACATGTACATGTACATATACATATACATATACATATACATATTCATATAAGTATACATATGCATATGCATATACATACACATATAAATATACATATACATATACATTTACATATGCATATTCTTATATATGTACACATACATATTCATTTACATTGGACTATACACATACATATAGACGTACACATACAAAAGCATATGCATACACATTTACACAAAGATATTCATATAAGAAATCATACTTAAACTAAAATTATACATCAACATACGAGAAAAACAAAATAAATTCAACGCTCTTTGTAATAAATACATTCACAAAATACACGTTGTATTCACATATTTTCAATAAAAAGAATGGGGAAAAGGAAAGACCTGGATACATTCATGTATTAATGCATGAATACAAAATCTGTCATTACATTCAAATCAATATTACAATATTCCACTTTTCATAATTATTTTATGGTTTAAATGTTCCGTTATGTCATGCAAATATGCACGTAGACATGTAATAGTTTATTTTTGAATATAAATAAACATGTCTTGAACTATTTGTACATATAAGGAAAGAAATGGCAGAGGCTAAGAGGAACTTTTCAGGTGTACATGTAAATCATTCTCTTGACTTGTGGAGTGTATGATGGATATGTTCACAACGTTCTCTCGCAAGTACTCTTTCTAACTAGATAGTTTTGCGATATTTTTTACAGAACTTGAATCTTTGCGGTTCTTGCGAAACAAGTTATTTTTTCTTAAAATGCTTTTCTTTAGTGACTGTTGTTGGTCACCTTACTCAAAATTTACATTTAGAATAGCATAATCTACGTGTAACATCATTCGTTGCTAGCCCCGCTGTCGAGCTTTGGCT
>SZWC01000988.1:185306-202130 GCA_023375785.1 Penium margaritaceum
TGATTGATTGATGAATTGATTGGATAGTTTGTTGGTTGGTTGGCCATATAATTGAATGATCTATTGATTGATTAACTGCTTAATTGATTGATCGACTTGATTGGTCGATTGATTGATTGATTGACTGATTGATTGGTTGGTTTATTGATTGATTGATTGATTGGTTGATTGATTGATCGATTGATTGGTCGACTTATTAAATGATTGATGTATTCATTGATTGGTTGGTTGGATGTCTGGTTGGTTGATTGCTTAATTGACTCATTGATTGATCGATTGGTCAATTGATTGATTGATTGGCTTGTTGGTTGGTTCATCGTTTGGTTAGTCAGTTGATTGATTGAAAGGTTAATTGATTGACTGGTTGGTTGGTTGGTAGGTTGGTTGGTTGATTTATTTATTGAGTTATTGATCAGTTGGTTGGTTGGTTCATAAATAGATTGATTGATTGCTGATTGATTGATTGGGCAATTGATTGAATGATTAATTGATTGATTGATACCTGAATAAAGAAATTGATTCATTGACTTATTCCTTTATCTTTGATCAGCTGATTGCTTGACTTGTCAATTAATTGACTGAGTGGATTTCTATCTGATTGCCCGATTGATTGAGTGATTGATTGATTGAAATAATGAGTGAATGATTAAACTAGGGATGTCTATGTATGTGTCTATGTTCATGTCCATGTCTATGCCTATGTCGATGTCAATGTATATGTATATGTATATGTTTGTTTCCATGTCAATATGTACTCATATGCCTATATCTATATCTATGTCTATGTCCATGTGTGTCTACGTCCATGTCTATGTCTATGTCTATTTCATTGTCTATGTCTATGTCTATTTCAATGCATTATCTTTATATATATTTATATTCTTTCAATGTCAATATGAATATCAACATCAATATCTGAATCAATATCATTATGATATTATCATTTCTATATCTATGTACATCTACAACTATATTTTTACTCTTATTTCCATCTATATATTTATCTAGATCTATGCATATATCTCTACATAAATGTACAAATCTATTTTCAGCTACATATTAAAATCTATTCCTATGTCTGCATGTCAAAATTCTAAGAGACCTTCAAGGAGTACCTTAAGAGATCATGCATGTTCCAAATCAATATTGCTTTTTCTTAGGAATTTATCATAGAAATCTGTGAATTATGTGCTTTTTTAATCTTCCTTGGTTTATNAATGTATATGTATATGTATATGTTTGTTTCCATGTCAATATGTACTCATATGCCTATATCTATATCTATGTCTATGTCCATGTGTGTCTACGTCCATGTCTATGTCTATGTCTATTTCATTGTCTATGTCTATGTCTATTTCAATGCATTATCTTTATATATATTTATATTCTTTCAATGTCAATATGAATATCAACATCAATATCTGAATCAATATCATTATGATATTGTCATTTCTATATCTATGTACATCTACAACTATATTTTTACTCTTATTTCCATATATATATTTATCTAGATCTATGCATATATCTCTAAATAAATGTACAAATCTATTTTCAGCTACATATTAAAATCTATTCCTATGTCTGCATGTCAAAATTCTAAGAGACCTTCAAGGAGTACCTTAAGAGATCATGCATGTTCCAAATCAATATTACTTTTTCTTAGGAATTTATCATAGAAATCTGTGAATTATGTGCTTTTTTAATCTTCCTTGGTTTATAAGGAGGCTTATGCTCCCTTGACAAAACGGGCTCAACCCCCCCCCCCCCCTCCCCCCGCCATTCCACCCTCGAGGGGGGACCCATCCCTCTCGCTGTTGATCAGAAAAATTCAAAGAGTCTGTTCGTCTTCGGCTAGCAGCAAAGAACGAAGTCCAAAATTCAGGGGAGGATACATGCCAGCTTGTCCACCGCCAGCGGATGTGAAGCACGGAATCTGCGGAGCGCCACCATATTTGGTGCTCACCGTGCTCCGGATGTGTGCATTGAAAGAAATGTGCGTGGCCGGTCGCACAAGGCATAGCACGCTGGTACACCGGTACGCCGAGGGATATTCTCTTGAGGGTCGTTCACACTCAACTAAGAAAAGACTAATCAATGAGAAATCCAACAGAGAGCCGTTCGATCGCTTAATCGCATGTTATTCAAAGAGCCTAGCCTGTAGAGAGAAGTCCTTTTTTTCTATGTCTAACTTCTTTTTTTGAACGACTTTCACATTAATATATGCTGACAAAGATATATATGGTTATATGAGAATCCAACCTATTGTAAGCGATTTGAAACGTCCGATGGAGTGATCCCACGGTTTCTAATGTTTCTGGGAAATATAGTTCACTCCAGTGATTACAAAAGCTTAACACTTGCGGAGTTCCACTGTTTGTGAATATAGTTGTCACTGAAAGGGGACCCTCAAATGTTGTCGAAGATGGATAAGCCTGCACCATTTGCCGCTGAAGGAATGGCAAGAAATCTCCACATACCTCAGAACACGTGGAGCATAACGTTAAATGTATTCTAAGCACAACGGTGAAAAAAATTCACATCAGCACCTTAAGACGCATATGTTCACAAGTCAGGTCGCATTGGCAGCATGTGGCAGTCGCTTATGAATCGGAGGTCCGCAGCAAATTCGTCCTATTAAAACCAGGCTTTTTTTCTCCCATGATGTTGATCAACTAATGAATACCGGTTTTCGTACCTGGTATTTGGGCGAATACAATGGACACATGTTCTAGTTGTACAATGATTGTCGATGTTAAAAGCTACATCGTCGATCGATGTACCGCCAATGTACATCGATTGTCGATGTAACACAAAAACGCGACGATCGTTGCATGTCAATCGATCGTTGATGTCATCGTTGACATCGACGATCGATGTACGAATTGTGTACATCGATTGACGATGTCGTCGTCGACATCGTCCATTGATTTACGACGATGCACATCGTCTGTCGATCTACCATTCAACATCAACATTCAATGTACGATCACTATCTTGGATCGTCTGTCGCTCTCCGCTTGTCGATCCAGGTTCTAAGGGTATCCGATCGATAACCGATGCCGGTAATCTAAAATTCATCGTGAAATGTTTTTGCACGTGCTCGGAGCGACGAGGTTATGATGACAATGCCGGCCGATTTTTCTGATTTGTCGTTTTTCAAGTCGCTTCAGCCGGAAAGATTTGTAACGGTGATTTTAATCATGATTACATGTCGGTCAAACGCGCATCGGGTGTTTTTTTTAATAAGGTTAACGTTTATCAGGTTCACCACAGGCTCGTTCAACACCTTTCTCTTTGGATGGCGAAATCGCCAATTCCGTTCTGGATTGTATTCGGGGCGGTTTTGGGCAACGCACGCCTTAGGGCTCGTTTGGCCTCGGCCAAAAGCCCAGACGGATCTGTCTTGGCCAGAAGGATTCCTACTACAGAGACCAAGAACGGAGCCGCCTTAGGTTGGCTGTTGACGTGGAAGTAAACCCGATTGAAGCCTTTCACCGGGATCACCGTCGATGCCTCCAGTCGCTGAATGCAAAGTATGAACCTGGCCGCGCCTGGAAACTCCCGAATGAGCTCATCTAATAAGGAAAAATCAAAACATTCGGACAGCCTAACTGAGTGCAAGAATGTGGAAAACCTACCTGTATGAAGGACTCGATGCCCTATGTTCGAACATTACGTATCCGGACAGCTTCTGAACTTGACGCACAAGGATCGACGGATAGGTTCCCCTGGATGTAGCACACCCCGTAGAAACTAGTTTTCATTTTCCGTTATATTCATGCGCTGAATAAGGCTGACAATTCGGATCGCAAGTCGGACGCCCGTTCATTGATCGTCTCGAACAGAAGGTGTGTCCGGAGTACGGTCAGAATTGAAGACGATTAATGCACAGGGGTCCGCCTTGCGATCCGAACCGTCGGCGTTATTCAATGCACGGATGTAACAAACAAGTAAAACTAGTTTCTACGTACTGTTTTCAATCTGACCGCTATTGAACGCCGATCCTCGTGGCCCAAGATCAGAAGCTATCCGGATCCATGAAGTGCGAACGGAGGGCATCAAGTTGTTCATACAAGTAGGTTGTCCACATTCGTGCACTCAGTTAAACTGTCCAAATTTTTTATTTTTCCTTATTCGATGAGCTCAGCCGGGAGTTTCCAGCCGTGGCCCCTGTGTTGCACTCCATGGTATCCGTGCATCCGCGTTCTGGAGATGACAAAGGCCAAACAAACTCTTAGCCGACATTAAGGGGGTGTATAGTTGCATTGCTGATGAATGCAGTGCGATGGAGGAAACTCACTCGTGACTACTATGAACGCTAAACTACAAAAAGGACGTAAGCCCCTGTCACCAGCGTTTGCACCGCTAGCGAGTCAAGATCTCACGCTATCATTAAATAATTTTCATCGAGGCACTGTTCAAGTGCAACGTCAAAACAAAGGAGTGATGTTTGTGATTTTGGTCTTTCGAGACCAATTTTCGGCCTTGATACCATGCTTCACGTCAATCGCCCCGGATCATGTATGTTACATCGCAACGCGATGTGAGACGAGCTTGAATTGAAAGTTTATTTGAAATTAACGACTCGATCATGCATGTGCCTGACGTCGCCTCACAGGATGTTTGCGTTTCACCACTATTTTGAATTGTTTAAAAGGATTGTGTTCCACGAGCTTACTGATGTCCTGCTCTGAAAGCCTTTGCTGAAGGGAACACACGATATTTGTGCTGCAAATGCGACTCATGCGCACCCGGTCAAAACTTCACGCTCGTTGCTGCGAGGTTCTATGCAGATTTGGGCGACAACGACCAAGAATACAAAAATGACCGTAATGCGCTTCAAACATTTCTATTTCTATAGTAAGCCCCGGTTTCATCCCAATGTTTACATATCAGTTTCATCTCCAGTGCAACTGCACACCCCCTAATTTAGTTGTGTGATGCCGCGATGGTGGAATTCATTTGTCATGATGTAGCATTCTACATTCATTACGTGAACAATTAATATGGATTGACGCTCTTGTCAAACGGGTTGACCAATTTTGGAATTATGGAGGACGAAGAGATTCGCTAAGATCCTACACGCGACGCCACCGGTCTTTGGGTATTTTTTCCCATCGGTCAAAAGGTACGGCGAGGGTATGAAAAACATTCTTGCCTTTAGGGTGTATGAAAAAATGGTTGTAATGTAGGAAGATTCTACTTTATGTAAAAACACAGACAAAACCCATGTAACCCCCGCACATTTTTGTAGACTCACTTCCGGGATGTACCTCATGCCGGAGTGCATCCGTGAGAATGGCGTGGCAAACATTAGGTATCCTATTGCAACCACCTTCCGTTGAACATGTTCAGCACAACAAAAATTTAAATATCCGCATCCTATACATTTATTTCCCCGCTCGACACCTACATACTAGAAAACAAGGTAGTTACGCCACAAATTGTTTAAAGAGTCAATGTTTTGTATTCCTACATTACTAAGGTGTATTTTTCATGAACACTACCCCTCTTACTATATTCACCTCATTTCGTTCTTCTTGTTAATGGTTTGTACATCTCTTCAATTGTCTTATAGTTCTCTGTTCATAACGGGAGAGCCGGTTTGGCCCTCCCACCTCGCGATAACGAGGGGGTAGCTGCGACTCACCCAACGCTATTGCAAGGGTTGGCCGGTGGCTAGCCAACTGCTATCTACTGGCTGAACGGCAGCCGGCCGGCTGGGTGGCCGGCGGCCGGTCAAGTCTGCGCCCGGCCACCTGCTGGTGAGCCACCAGCCGCCAATAGAGCTCGTGGCCAGATCGGTGCCCAGGAGGCCGCGAGGCCTTGAGGGCCAAGGCCTATGGCCTCGTGCCCTTGCTCACCCTTGGCCTCCTTGCTCATGAGAGTAAGCGAGCATGAGCGATGAAGTAAGAGCGAGAAGCAAGGTCTGCGCGAGAAACGTTTGGCACAAAATCGTCGATCGTGCCTCGCACACAACCATTTTGCACCGACAGGTCAAAAATGAAACTCGAGTTTGTATAGGTCAAGTTCCGAGTTTCAAAACCAAAAAACTCATGAAAACTCACAAGTTCGAGGTAATTACCCCTCGTTTCAAACCTAGAACGAGGGGGCGAGGTAAAAACAGAAATGGGCTCCTGGAAACTTGATATATTTGGGTCTCCCTAAATGAATCGTTGATGAAGATTTCCCCTAAGAGTGACGCAGAGGGAGAACCCCTCAAGCAAGCTCTACACACTATTCTGCCAACTCTGACAATGAAATCAGTGCAAGAGCTGAAGAAATAATCATTATAATGGTTTTTAGAGGACGACGACCCTCATGACCAAGTGTGTGACAGTTCCTGTAGCTACGATAGGTATACAATGCCGCGAGCAGCTATGGCAATAGCAGAAACACCAAAGAGAGTATGGGATCAACATTTAACTATTTAAGACATCATAAATTACGTTGGAAGGCTCTTGGGGAGCTCTATTTTTTTATCAGCTCCCCTAAGCTTCTCCCACTTGCCAAGAAGCTAGGTGGATTTTTCTCGGATGGTGTGGAGAATGCGCAACCCACTCCCAAAAACCACAAATTTGCTTTTAATATCAACTTTCCCTTTCCTCCTCTTCAACCAAAATGCCCTCACTTAGAGTTGACTCTCCTTCCTCACATTTTTAACGGTGTTGAAATTCTTGTAGTTTCTTGATCTTGTCCTTGCTTTATTGTTCTAGGCAAGTAGCTTGCCTATTGTCGTGATTCACGGCTTAGTATTTTACCTATAATCTACGTGATTGTGCGAACAGTGGCGGCATTGAAAAGTTACATTTTTCTACCATGTGATTGTGCCAAAAGTGGCGGCCATGATCGATGATACGATTATAAAAATGAATCCTATAATAGTATCACTGATCATGTGAGTAAGGTAAACTTGGGAAACAACCCCCCCAAGGTGGTAGGGTGACCCTCACAATGATCTTTGCGTGTTAGTTGCACTGGTGTTAGAATGACAAGTACTGGACTGTCTAAGATCAACGAGGGCAAGGTAGTGATGGCCTCACCATATACCCTCGGGTAACTCCAAGTTTTAGGAGCTGTCATTATGAGTACGGTTGCCAAACCAAAGGCAACCATACTACCGAAGGCAGTCGGAGCCTACCTCGGTGACATTGAGAAGCGTGCGGAATCCAAAAATGTGCTCGATGGGCACGATGACGTGCATGTGGACGACTCCCACATGATGGATGACTCGCTCAAAGAGAGCCACTTGAGTGTAGACCCCAACAAAGAGCACAATGTCAAAAATGACAAAGGCGACGAGGATCGTGATCATCGACATTGTCATGAGGCTAACTCAAGCTGGTCGTTGGAGAAGGGCATGATGCTCGCCGAGTTGCCTGCAGCTGCCGATAGCAGCGAGGATGTCAACAACAGCAAAGGCATCAAAAGCAACCACACAGTAAGTTCTTGCAAGCATGAGGTTGAAGACGTTGTCATGAAAGTATTTTGCAAGCACGGTTAGAGGTTTGCCCGAGTTGGCTACCGAGGCACCGGGTCGACTCAAGATCATCACTGACCGTGAAGGTGCGGCTCCAGCTGGAGGAGTGGGGGCAGACCCCCTTCCTACTACGTGGCCGCAATGGGGCAGACCAATGCCCACTCGAGCATCGTAGCTGAAGATAACCTCATCTAGAAGGTGGAACTCTTCGGAGGCGTGTACCTGAACCGTACCCTCTTTTAGTGAATAAAGGTGCATGGACACCACGAGGCCTTGGAGGCTATCATCGACAATTCAATGACATCACACCAAAAGTT
Organism: Penium margaritaceum; assembly: GCA_023375785.1. Taxonomy (NCBI): domain Eukaryota; kingdom Viridiplantae; phylum Streptophyta; class Zygnematophyceae; order Desmidiales; family Peniaceae; genus Penium; species Penium margaritaceum. The sequence goes on from SZWC01000988.1 coordinate 193,107, forward strand.
TGTGTTTACCAACCTTGTGGCCTATGTCAGTCAAAGCATCATGGACCTCCACTTTGATCACCAGATGTATCACCTCGCTACTTATAAGGCACGCCACCGATGCGACAACCTCTACAAGGCGTTGCAGAGGGTGATCCAGGTGTGAATGCAATAGTGATCGTATCTGGCCATAGGTGTTGATGCCACTACAAGTGGTAGCGACGACTTACCTATCTTGATGAATTTGTACCTGGTCATGAAAACATCCTTTCTCCATAGCGTTGAATTCTTTTAGAAGGGCTCCGATTGTCTAGCTAAATTACATAGAGAATTTCCTATCTGTTCACAAGGTGCACTCGGTCAGTGGGGTGCCTTTGCTCTGACGTGACTTGAGGACAAGATCTTCAAGAACACGGTCAAGGAATAGGGCCCGTAGTAACCACAGTTTGACTTACATGTTGTCGCAGGCCTTCTAGGCTATCATGCATAAGACATGCACCCAACGCGAGGAGGCATAGCGTGCCTTCCACAAGATCAACGACCTTAGGCAGTTAGGTAGCTCGCTTGAGGCCTACATGAGTGAGCTCACCGCACTCGTGGAGGAAGCCAAAAGCTTCAACGAGTACGATGGAACCCACACCTTCAAGTAGCTAGAGTCCTTGCTACTGGAGTAATTGTGTAATGGTATATCCTGCAAGAAGCTAAGAGACAAAACCAACACAATGGCAATCGGCCAAGCTTGCAAAAGCTAAAGGGCGTTGGAAGAATACATGAGCAAAGTGCATTTGGCAAAGCCAACGTGTGTGCACATCAGGGCCGTCACATCCGCATGGATGATGTACGAGCTTGTGGGTCAGCGGAACAGTAGGGCAGGATAGAGGGCAAGCAACCTGGAAATCCTCCAGCTAAGAAGGCTTGTGGACACAAGGTCCCAAAAAATAAGAGCAACAGCAAAAATGACAAGCTCTACGTGGCGTGTTTGCAATGTAGCCTTTTTCGATGGCCTCTGCCACACCTACATGTAGCATGGCCACTTTAGGGCCTTATGCCTTGAGGCTGCTAGTAGTGGGGAAGAGACTGCTACGTTGGACACAGCTGCGGTACCTCATAAGGATGGTGTAGGAGGAGGTTGAGGACAAGGCCAAGAACAGTGCAAAGGCCAAGGCAATGGGCCCGGCCGTGGTAATGGACGGGGCCGTGGAGTAAGTTTCCCCAGCCTTGAGTGACGTTAGTGGGGACCACTCAGGGACAAGACTGTATCATGAGTGTGGGTTATGTTTTCAGAAGAGGATGTTCAAGAACTGAGATTTTTACAAGTTCAAACTTCTATGTTGTTTTCTTTCCTCTTGTTGAATCGTATTGTACACTTCCTGACCAACATTACCCACTAAACTTTGCACCTTTTGATGGGATAAATAATCCTTCATGCTTAGTAGTGACGACACCGACCACTGAGTAAGAATTACATGACAAAGTGATTGAAGCAAACACCCTCAAAGCGATGAGTTCAATCACGTTTGGTGTACCTTTGATCTATGATTTTGACCAAGTCTAGTTTTAAAGACTAGAATGAGCTACCTAAATTCACACATTCCCAAAATATGTGGGCTCAAGTAGGTGCATCATGGGAGTTGCGGAATCCGTCATATAGATTCCACATTTATTAGAAAATCTTCTTGCCATCATCAAGCCTGTTCACTTGGAAGAGTGGAGGTCACATCAAAATGAAGTTCAGAGAACATCTAGCTGGTGCTCCTGTGAACGTACTAGCTGACACTAGAGGGCATGACTCCTTTTTCAGTATTGGCTTTATCCAACAGGTGGGCTTCAAGTACAAGCAATCAAATGGCATAGCTTTTGTCGGTGACAACCATACACTACATGTGATTGGTACCAGTAAAGAAAAAATTGACATTCAATGTTACACAAAGAGTGTCATGTTGAAGGTAATAAACCTTCTTGAGCCATTTCATGTGGTGCTAGGCGATCCATGGCTCTGTGAAAGCAATGCTGTGATGTGCCTTGAAAACAATGTCGCTTAATGAGAATATGAAAACAACATCACTTTATGTTGACTCCAAGTACTGAATTGTCACTGACCTCACCAAAAGTCCATGCCAGCTTCTCTCGAATGTACCTCAAGGGAAAAATTTGACAAGGGTGTCAGTACTTCTTTGCTCAAATATAGAAAGTAGAATATGACATAAAGGAAGACACGCCACAAGAGATCAAATTCTAAGACCCATCGACAGGGCTTCCACCGGAGCGACACATGGGCCACACGATTCTTTAGCAACCGGAGGTGATCCATACGTTAAGTCCCTTGTATCATCTTCATCCAGCAGAAAGGCAAGAGGCCAAACGTCAAATCAAAGAATACCATACAAATGGGTGGATCGAGCCAAGTAGCTCGCCGTATAGTACACCAATCCTTTTTGTAAACAAAAACGACAGTGGTTTACACATATGCATGGACTACCAGGCAGGGGACAAGCTATCGATGGAAAACTGATTCTCCCTCACCGCGGATTGAAGACCTGTTTGAATAGCTCCAAGGAGGGAATGTGTAACAGCCGTGGGATGTTTTGTGACTAACTGTGGAACCAACACGTAGGCCCTCGGAATAGTCAGTCCAAGAAGGCCGAGTGACTGGTCGCCTCAGCCATTTTGGCTGGGACGCATCATGGTGAAACGGGCACGGTCGTCATATGACATCTTTGAAAAATTCAACCTAAAAAACCCTATTGTTCCATGTGGCATGGCCACGTGGAACAGGACCCTAGTGACAAACTAGAGTGGAGGAGGAGTGACAAGATGGAATTTCCATCGCGGCACTCCTTTCTCCTCAAATCCGGCCACGGGCTATTTTCCAGGCTAGAGTCGAACTCGACTCTAGCACATATATTTTTCTGGGCTTTGGCTCCTTGAAACCTAAGCCTCGAGTACCCGAAGTACCCGATAATCATTTAACGACCCTTTTTAACCGTAAAAATGGTCCGTACGCTACATTCCTCTCCCTTTGTTTCGAACCGTCCCGGTTCGTCTTTGCTCACAGAGGTTTGATCATCGCATAATTCATGATGTAAATCAAACAGCAAGAAGTGCAAACAAGATCAGAAATGTGAACTCTTGTCATCCACAACACGGTTGCGTCACGTTCACGCACAATCAACCACACACATATGGTTTTTGTGATTATGGTCATTTACGTACAACATCTAGTGTTGATCACATGATCCCTTGGCTTTTACCAAGATGAGACACGTACAATCCTTGTACGTTCTTCGCAATTGTTGATGGGTCTTCACCGAAAACTCATCACACATGTGTATTGATGGCATGGTCAATGCCTTTTGGGACATACATTGTCAACAATGTATTGCCAGTGTGGAAGAGAGTACATAGGATAGATTTTCCCACATTCCGTGTGGTACGTGTTCAGCAAGCTGTTGTGGTGACGCCTCCTCCCCCTTTTGCAAGGAGCATCCCTGAGACCAATTAACCTGGCGTCCCCGTGAAAAGTGTCTAGGTCTACACAACACTTCCCATGTCGTTCGGACATTATCTCTTCCAAGGGGTTGTTATCAAGGTGGTACCTCCCCGCAACATCGTCAATATGTACAATCCAACATCCGGACATCAGTCCTCTCGGTTTGCAACCACGTGTTCATGACCACACGTAGGTCTACCTGACCTCTTTTAGCACCCGTGGATTTGTTGGCTGAACTCAACCAAGCTCCACTAAGCCCATGCAACTTGCATTCCAGCTTTATCTTAGGGTTGGGAGGCTCCAAGGTCCTAAGACATGGTTGCTGAGCACACTTGTTTTTCTTTTCAAAGATTGCACTCATCTTTGAAGGAGGCGGCATTGGTCTTGTGGCACACGCAATTGTCCTCAATATCCGCCATCAGACATGAAAATTCTCCGACCTAGATGATCTTGGCCTCAACCATCATCCCTTCATTTCTGTCTAAAATGGGTACCGTAGGTTGCCGCTCACGTCCCCGTTAAAAGCACACTGCTCTTGAAGAAGGTTAACTGAGATAACCAATCTCAACAACTATGGATTCTATCCACGGACAAACTGTTCATCGTACTGTATTCACCAAACGGGTGTACCATGATCTCAATCATTTCGGTACAAGTTGGAAGAACACCTTTCGGGTGTCAGTTTCATGTGATTGTGATCGGATGTGATTTGGAGGTTACACCTCCGAATCACATCCGGTGATCCTGGAACAACTAGTTCCTGAATCTGTTTGCGATTACGTAGTCGCGTGCAAGGGTTCTATTAAAGATCCCGTCAATGGATTATGTTCTCCAAGTTGCATCAATCCGTGTTACTTCAATTTCTTCTATCATGTACATTCGATACTTCCATTTAATAGAGTGTTTTCTATATGCCTCTCCCAAGGCACTCATGGAGGAGATCGCCCTCATTGAAGACATCCTGGCAAACATCCACCATTGTGGATACCACCATAGCGACATCCAAAATTACATTGTACTTGCGTTCAGCAATTGTACTTCAATTGAACCATCCCCAAAACCGAGGTGCTTGAGTCGCTTCACCATGACCTTTGAGGTCAATGAAGCATGGTTTGACTACACCGTAGTCATTATGATCTCTCTCGAAGATTGGTTTTGTTCTCAAAAACTGGATAGCTGGTGCTACGCCATGCCTTGGTATGAACAAAATCCATCTGCATTATGTTTAAAGAACGTGACGTACACAACTAGTGTACTGTGTAACGATGGCCTCAACTTTGAGACGTTTCTCAAAACATCAAAATAATATGATGAGAAATACCGTTTCTCAAGGTCCATCTTGAAGAGTCCCTTCACATCAACATTTTTGACACACTAGTCATCATTTTACCTCCGTGTTGATTATGACTTGTGTGGTCGGTCAGACCACCAAGATGTAGGTTCTAACACACTGTTAGCATAAAGCTGCTAGCTTAAAGATCATCTCCATGTTCATAAGCTTTGATCACAAAACCTAGACCTTGACGTGATCCCAACTATGTCGTAGTTGGCTTGTAGCAATCTATGAGATTGTCATAGTTCTCTAGAACTCTATTTGTAGAAAAGGAGTGTCGCTCGTTTTCTTTGAAATGGAATATTCACGAAACTGTGGGTGAACTCATGTCACCAACATCGGTTCATGCACTTTTTTCTATCAATGACATCCATGACATGTTCATGACATGTTCACTCGTCGAGTGATAATAGGCTGAATGTGTCGCCTTCAGATTTGTTCACATCCGACATACGGTCAATCTTGTCATACGCCAGAATTGATTCTTGTGATCTTCGACCACCGCACTACGGTGTCTCGCATCGTTGATGAACCATCAAAGAGTCTCCACCCCTTCCTGGCACATTTACAACCCCAATTGACAATATTCCTTGTCTTTTAAATAGGGTTGTGAGTACACTCATGTACATTTTTATCGTCCGTACCAATCGGGTACTACGACATGTATCCATCACTCACTGAGTGATATGGTGTCAGTGGTTATGCCATTGAAAACTTATTCAAGGGTGTCATCCTTGACACGTTCAATCACGGACCAATGTTTGCATTGGCCATGACTTATGGTGAATACAACCATCAAAAGGTACTGATACATCTAGTACACACTGTGTACAGGCAGCACGATGTCAATCCTCGAGGATTGACGTCGACGTGCTTACACACCAGGTCTGATTCACATCTATATTCATTACACGGGCTTAGTCATGAAACGATCGTAATTGCCTTTGAACATTGTAGCGCAATGAGACATACGACCGTCATAGCACACGTTGTGCACCCACCAAAATACTTGTTTGGTGAAATGGTGTTGCCATGTTTCTCCAAGACATCAGCTAATATCGCCAGCTTGTTCAAATGTCACAGAACTGTTGTGATCATTCGTCCGTCCAAGGTATCCGTAACTTGATGTCGTGATTGACGCACCAACAGATAGTGGATAAGGTTTGTGTGCATGCCGTGCATGTTTTTCACGCATGCCTTGTACCCAGTTTCACGTGGTTGAAGCACAGCGGCATGAATCACATACCATGATCCATTGAAAAGTGGATTGTCTCTGGCACCTCCTGTGGTCATGTAAGCCGTGCATGTTTTGGAACTGCTGCTCAACCGACCAGGCTTTCATAGCACGTTCCATCAATGGATGCGGAGGAGTTTGCACACCGTTCGCATGGTCAAAATTTAAGGAAATCATCCTTGTCACACTGTGATTTATCTGTAGGAATCCAGTTTGCACTTGTTTCAGAAGTACCTTTCCAAACTTCTATCGGCAGGGTGAATGGAAGTCACTGTCGGTGACGACCGAGATCATTATGTTTTTGTTACGCCGTTCGGGCATACCTCTGATCACCACAACCGTCTGTGATTGTTTACAACCATACCTGTCAGTTCTCCATTTGAAGTATTTGACAGTATGACCATCCTCAATTTCGTCGAGATGCCTTACACACGTCAAACGACATGTTTTTGGCGCTTCAGATAACACGCTTGACGCACTTGCCCATACAAACACTCCGCGCATAGATCATATGCTTCTGTCTAGTGGTTTATCGCAAGCTAGCCTGACGAGGTCAAGTTGGCAAGTTCTTGCTACTTGATACAGCGGGGTGCGATGGGCACCCCTATAATTATTGCAATCGGAATCTTATAACATGTGTTGTACCATCATTACTAGCATAGCTAGTCCAATCACAGCTCATGGCCAGAGTGCATTTGGCACCCGCATTAGTGGTGCATGCGGCACCCATGACAAAAGTGTAACCCGCAGCCTTTTCCAATCGTGCAATTGACAATAATGACAACGGTGCATTCGGCACTCATTTCAATGATTTAACCAACGCACTCATCGGCCATACATACCACGCTCATGGTAAGTGTGTGTTCGGCACTCGCGTGAAGGAAACAATTGTATCTCCCATGTTGGTCAGGTTCCAAGTGCAACCGGCACTTGTCAAATTTGTGCAATCAACCTTCGTGCGGGGATTTTTGTTATCACGTGTGCCATGAGTGCCATCGGCACTCACAATCTCCATTCATCAAAATCCAAGTACAATTGACTTACCCAGTATCCTCGGTGCAATCCGCACCCACGTGGATACGTAATCAGCATTTGCTTTGGTCATATCTTTGAAGACCATGTGCAGTGCATTCGGCACCATCATCACGAATGCCTTCGACATTTGTGACTAGATTGCAACTGGCACTTTTCAGTGGTGTGTTCGACACCGACAAATTTTCTGCAACCAACACATGTACTGTTGCCAGTACTGATTGGACAGAGGAATACCAATGTAACGGATTCGACGGAATCCTTGACCGACTAGGCCAAAACTGCGATGCTTGAGGGTCTCCGACCCTCAAGACATACCGTCTCACCGCCCAGAGTCCCAGGTGACCCCGCTCGAGCAACTTTGCTCCTTTGACCGGTTGGCATGGCACTGCCACGTTACACCAATAGTGCCATCGGCACTTACATCGATGACATGACCGACGCCCGTATAACTGTGCAATCGACACTCGTTTTGTGCAGCCCGCACGTTTTGCATTGTTGCAGTAAGAAGATGAGTGGACGCATCACGTCCGATGCTTTTATCCTTTTATTTTGAATTGAGAATTCGTCTCGATGTGCGTCACCGATGTGATTTTGCAATTTGGTGCACACCGCTGTCGTTTGTGTAAACAGGATTGTTTAGCACATGTACAACCTGTATTAAGCCATGTCGTGGCTTTTAGCGATCACCCATATCGGGTTTTGTTTTACGCAGAACCCTGAATTTGAGGATAATTTTAAAAACAATCTAGGCAAAATTGGTGCTAATCTTCCTGCGATGAAGCATATTTCTTTTGGCTGCATTCTAAATGCCGATTTCATTGTGTGGAACAACTTGTTCCTTCAAAAGTGACACCTTCTGGTGTGTTGCGAAAATGACCGATTTTCTCCGTCTTCCATTTTTTTAAAAATGGATTGTTTAAACAGGGGTGTGACCATATACCCATCGAATTCCCAATAGATCCTCCATATCCATGTACCGCAGAATACCTACGCCATATCCATGACTTCACAGATTTTCGCAGCTGTGCCATAGACTTGCACTATAAGAATGACGTATCCTATTTATGACAGAAATTCTGCATGTGGACTCAGCATACCAAGCAGTTTTGGCATGGAGACGTCAGCAGAAGCGGCAACAAAGTATCGCAAACCCTTCATAAGATGAGTTTGCGATACTTTGATTGCTCGTTGAGTGTCTTTTCCATCCCTCCGTTCATGCGGTCGGCCACACTGCATGAACGGAGGGTCGTTCGCGGTCTCCTGCCGAGCAACGCAGTCGCGGGCCCGTTTGGATAGTTCATAGGTTTGAGAGTTTGGTCATATTATACGATAATTGAAAGTGAGTTTGAAAATGAAATAAGGAACAAACAACCAATGTCAAACATGCATGCCGACAACTTTCAGATGCTGCTTTTGACAAACACTCTCCTACCTCCCTCGAAAAAGGACAAAACGTGAGTAATGCATGAATATCTCAGGTAGTATAACAAGAAGCCTAAAACATTATTTTGTGTGTCATGTGCGAAACGAACTCCAATATAAGATGAAACTCGAGACTGAAAAGTGGCATACTTTTTTACCTTAAGTAAAATGAACAATCCTGGAATATGTTTACATCTCTGTCTACAATAGTAAAGTTTCACTACATATATTACACTAGTAAATATTCCTATAAGTATACGTGTAGATGTAAATATACATATGCATATACATGTACATATACATGTACATATACATGTACATGTACATGTACATGTACATATAAATATACATATACATATACATATACTTATACATATACTTATACATATACATATACATATACATATACATATACATATACATATGCATATACATATACATATACATATACATATACATATACATATACATATACATATACATATACACATACACATACACATACACATACACATACACATACACATACAC
>SZWC01000988.1:207884-218823 GCA_023375785.1 Penium margaritaceum
CGTCGGCCCAGATGAGACGGGGGGGAGGGGGGTGGGGGGGAGGGTAAGACGCTCGTCTCCTCCCCACATGGGCCGTCGGCCCGCGTGAGAGCGGGGATGGGAGTGGGAGGCGCCCCCTTTCCTCCCCATGGGCTGTCGGCCCACGTTAAGGGGGGGGAGGGCGAACGGCCCCCTCCTCCTCCTTTGGTGCCAAAAAACAAGGAAGGGGGGGAGGGAGAGGTTCGCTCCCTCGGCCCCCCTTGGTGCTATGGCGAGGAGTGGGGGAGAATCGCTCCCCCCTCCTCGGCAGGCTCTCAGCGAGCTCTCGCCGGGCTCCCCACGGGCTCTCGGGCAGTTGCTCTCGGGGAGCGTTTGAGCGGCCGGTCAAAACGACTGGTCGTTTACTTTTTTTTTCCAATCTCTCGGCTCTAGGCTCTCTCGGCTCGTCCAGCTCCGTCCCCTGTCTGTCTCGGCTCTCTTGGCTCGTTGCAATACTCTCTACCGATCGGGCAGCGTTTGGATGAACGGTCCGAACAATTGTTTTTGCTGTAAACTACATCGCCGGTTGATACTGTCCGGTAATGTGGAGATCTGACGGTTTTCTGTAGTCAAAACATGTATGTTTTCTCTCACGGAAGCGTTTTGCTCTGATGCCAATGTAACAGCCGTGGGCTGTTTTGCGACTAACTGTGGAACCAACACGTAGGCCCTCAGAATAGTCAGTCCAAGAAGGCCAAGTGACTGGTCGCCTCAGCCATTTTGGCTGAGATGCGTCATGGCGAAACGGACACGGTCGTCATAGGGCATCTTTGCAACATGCAACCTAAAAAACCCTATCGTTCCACGTGGCACGGCCACGTGGAACAGGACCCTAGCGACGAACTAGAGTGGAGGAGGAGTGACGCGATGGATTTTCCATCGCGGCACTCCTTTCTCCTCAAATCCGGCCACGGGCTATCTTCCCAGGCTAGAGTCGAACTCGAATCTATCACATCTATTTTTCTGGGCTTTGGCTCCTCGAAACCTGAGCCTCGAGTACCNAGGGCATCTTTGCAACATGCAACCTAAAAAACCCTATCGTTCCACGTGGCACGGCCACGTGGAACAGGACCCTAGCGACGAACTAGAGTGGAGGAGGAGTGACACGATGGATTTTCCATCGCGGCACTCCTTTCTCCTCAAATCCGGCCACGGGCTATCTTCCCAGGCTAGAGTCGAACTCGAATCTATCACATCTATTTTTCTGGGCTTTGGCTCCTCGAAACCTGAGCCTCGAGTACCCGAAGTACCCGATAATTATGTAACGACCATTTTTAAGTGTAAAAATGGTCCGTATGCTATAGAACGCCTTTTCTTCTTTTAATTATTTCCAAGGGTACTATCAAATCCGCATAAAAAAAGATGATGTACCCAAAACAACATTTAGAACGCACATAGAACACTATCAGTTTCAAGTTTTATGCTTTGAGCTAATGAACGCCCTCGCAACCTTCCAAGGAAAAATGAACCAAAGGTTTGCCAAGCATCTCGGCCAGTTTGTCTTGGTTTACTTAACATCCTGGTTTTCTCCAAATCCATGGAAGAGCACATAGAAAATTTGCATTAAGTCCTCACAATCTTTTGGGAGTAGACGTTCTATGGGAAATTGATCGAGTGTGAGTTTGCACAAGACGAGCCACAATACCTTGGTCACATAGTCCGCAAGGACAGAATTCGCGTACATGCCTGCAAGAAGTCCCACCTTCTAAAGGAAGCTATCTTCAATAATGACTCGCGAGTGGGCATGTGTCTGCCCAATCGTAGCCACATCGTAGAAATAGGGCTTTGCCCCCACCTCTGGATGGTGTCGCACGTCCACCATCGGTGTTGATATTGAGTCAGGCCGTCGCCTCGACAACCAAATCAGAAAGCCTTTTGTGGTCAACGCCAATTGCCTTTGCTGTGACATTGTTTGGCTGGTGCTCACGAGAACTTCGTGCCTGGCTGATTTTTGGCGCATATGCTGCTGTCGGCAGCCTTGCTACTGTCAAAACATTCATGCAATCCGGTGGGTGCCTTGCCCTTCTTCAGCAATCAGCTCAAAGTTGTCGTATGATAATGGCGATGATTAAAATCCTTGTCGTCTTTGCAATTGTCGATGACATGCTTTTTTTTGGGATCCGCGTTCGGTTGGTCCTCCTTAAACGCATCTTTTGTCACATGGGAGTTGCCTATGTGCATATCAACATGCTCTTTGATCAGATTTTTGGCTTTTGCATGCTTCTCATTGTTGCTAAGTCAAGCACGAGTTTCCTTCAGCAATATGGTTGACATTGCCTTGAAAACTATGCTCGCGGTGGCAGTTCCTAAGATTTAGATTTTTTCTGAGGGCATGTGGTTAGGACGTCACCACCTTGCCCTTGTTGGACTTGGACGGTCCGGTACTTACCATTCTAACGTGTGTGCAACTAGCATTTCAAGACCTTTGTGAGGGTCACCCCACCACCTTGGAGAGGAGTCGTCCGTGCACTTGTAGGTTAAAGAGAGAACAGTGTTGCATGTTTAGTAATACTCATGGTCCCCATTAGTAATTGTACTCTGTCGATGCCCACAATATTGTATGCTTGGTGTAAGTCTCAGGTAGAAGAAGGGTTTGAACAGGAGATGGAAGCTCGATTGGTTGCAACTATGCAGGAACATCTTGGTACCACGTGCATTGGAAAAACTGGTTTTTTTCAAAACGTGTGCCATCATAGGGTGAGTCCACAACACCATAAGCTCCATGACGGAAAACGGCAAACAGCAATGTTATCTCCATTTTCCATGGGCCAGCCTCTTGGCCTGGGAAAAAAAGAGACACATTCGTCGGAGATGAAGACATGACCTGAAACTTGGCGCAGCAGCGTCATCCAACTGAGCCACTTGCTCACGTTCTGATTGCGCACGATACCCANTCGGCTCGATGGGGCTCGGTCTCCAAGCTCTCGGCCGTCTAGCTCTCTCCGCCGATCGGGCAGCGTCTGGAGGAACTGGTCCAAACATTTTTTTTCCTGGGAACTGCGCCAACGGCCGACGGTGTCCGTAGATGTCAAAATCCGACGTCTGAGTGTTTCCGACACCCACTTCTATTTTCTCTCGCGGAAGCTCTGGCTCTGATGCCAATGTAACAGCCATGGGCTGTTTTGTGACTAAATGCAGAACCAAAACGTAGGCCCTCAGAATAGTCGTCTCAGGAGGAGTGAGCGAATGGTCACCTCAGCCATTTTGGCTGAGACGAACCGCGCCACAAATGGACGTAGTCGTCATAGGGCATTTTTGTAAACATGCAACCTAAAACCCTATCGTTCCACGTGGCACATCCACGTGGGAACAGGACCCTAGCGGCCAACTAGAGGGTAGGAGTGACGCGATGGATCTTCCATCGCGGCACTCCTCTTGCCTTAAATCCAGCCTATGGACCGAATACGGGCTAGAGTCGAACTAGACTCTAGCCCGAGATTATTTTTCGGGCCTCAACTCGTCAAGACATCGGTCTCGAGCCCCCGAAACCCGAGAACTATATTTAAACGCCATTTATAATTCTAAAAATGGCTCGTACGCTACAACATTAGCCCATATACACTTTTCCTTGCACTAGGGGGGGAGATGGAATGGTGTCGGCTTGACTACGGAAAAAACACCGTAACAACGTTGCTTCGTCGACAATCTTGAAACAATGGAATGGCGGTTGTCATCTAAGGCCGCCATCGAATGGTCATCGGGCGAAAGAAGAAACTCCATAATCAGGTCGGCTCGACGTAAACGGAATGAACCTGTAAAAAAAACGCTAAATGTAAGGCATTTGGACAGGAATAGGTCAGAAATGAACTCGGACTCATTGTACCAAAGAAAACTTTATATAAGCAGGAAAAAAGCCTAACAATGACACGAATATAGAATCTAAGTTTTTGCTTTCTTCAGAAATTTGAGGTCGAAGTCCTAGAGAAAGAGGGAGAGAGAGAAGGAGAGAGAGGGAAAGAGAGGGAGAGAGAGAGAGAGAAATAGAGAGAGAGAGAGGAAAGAGAGAGAGGGAATAGAGACAGAGATAAAGAGAGAGAAAGGGATAGAGGGAGAGAGACAAATAAGAGAGAGAGAGAGAGAGAGAGAGAGAGAGAGAGAGAGAGAGCGAGAGAGAGAGAGAGAGAGAGAGAGAGCGAGAGAGAGAGAGAGAGAGAGAGAGAGCGAGAGAGAGAGAGAGAGAGAGAGAGAGATAGAAAGAGAGGGGGATGCGGTGAAATAGAGGAGGAGAGAAAGAGAGAATGGGCAGGATCAAGGTAAATAACTTTATCGTGTGCACTATTTGATTGCACTAATTTTTTAGTGCATGGTACGAGTGCATGGTTTCAGAGCGCATTAGAAGAGCGCACTAGAAAGTGAGTGCATGATCTGCCCACCATTGGGCATGTATGCTCCCACCTCGCGATAGCGACGGGGTAACTGTGAGCCAGCCATAGCTATTGCGAGGGTTGGCCACTGGCCAGCCACCTGCTGGCTACCAGCCGAATGGCAGCCGGCTGGCTAGGTGGCCGGCGGCCTGTCTAGTGAGCGCCCGGCTACTCTCTGGCGAGCCACCAGCCGCCGATAGAGCTCGTGACCAGATTGGTGGCCAAGAGGTCGCAAGGCCTTGAGGGCCGAGCCATGTGGCCTCGTGCCCTCGCTCTTGCTTGGCCTCCTTGCTCGTGAGAGTAAGCGAGCACGAGGGATGAGGCGAGAGCGAGGAGCGAGTTTCCCTCCAGCCCCTATAGCATCCATGAGTGGATCGCGACCTTGTTGTGCACGCACGTTCGACCGTGCATCCGAGTAGTGCTTCGGGTTCGCCGAATACACTTCGCTCATGTAGTCTCGCAACATCCTCCAGCTTGTCCAAGCTTGGCCGTTGCAGTTGTGGTGGTCTTGTCTTTGAGCTTCTCACGGGCAAAACCATCACGTAAGTACTCCAGTAGCAAGCACTCTCGGTACTTGGAGGTCTGGGTACCATCGCTCTTGGTGAAGCTTTTGGCTTCCTCCACGAGCGCGGTAAACTCGCTCAAGTAGGCCTCAAGCGAGTTATCGAGCTGCCCAAATTCCTTGATCTTGTGGAAGGCGCGTTGCGCCTCCTCATGCTGGGTACACTTCTTATGCATAACTTCACAGAAGGCTTCCCACGGCATGGGCTGCCACTCGAGGTGAGGCCTCTACGTAGTCCACTCCTTGACCATGTACTTGAAGAGCTTGTCTTCAAGCCGAGTCCTAGCAAGGTCACCCCACTGAGTGAGTGGAGCCTTGTGGACGCGTAGGATGTGCTCCATGCTGTTCAGCCAGTCGGTCAGCTTCACGCCCTTCCGGAAGATCTCCACACTGTGGAGGAAGGACGTGTTCATGACCGGCCCCAAAGTCGTTGAGGTAGGAAAGTCGTTGCTGCCACCGGAAGTGGCATCTGTAGCTATGGCGTGCTGCACTTGTTGTTGCATCCGCACCTGGGTCATGCTCTGCGACGCCTTGTTGAGGTCATTGCATCGGCGGCTTGCCTCATAGGTGGTCAGGCGCTACAGCTGGCGATCACGGTCAAGGTCCACAATACTCTGTCCGACGTGGGCCAGCAGNCTCCACACTGTGGAGGAAGGACGTGTTCATGACCGGCCCCAAAGTCGTTGAGGTAGGAAAGTCGTTGCTGCCACCGGAAGTGGCATCTGTAGCTATGGCGTGCTGCACTTGTTGTTGCATCCGCACCTGGGTCACGTTCTGCGACGCCTTGTTGAGGTCATTGCATCGGCGGCTTGCCTCATAGGTGGTCAGGCGCTACAGCTGGCGATCACGGTCAAGGTCCACAATACTCTGTCCGACGTGGGCCAGCAGGTTGGCGAATGCGAACTTGAGCTCTGATGTCATCAGAGCATCGACGATAGCCTCTAGGGCCTCGTGTTGTCCGTGCACCTTTACCCACTATAGGAGGGTACGGTTCGCGTACACGCCTCCAAGGAGTTCCACCTTTTGGAGGATATTGTCGTCAGTGACGACGCTCGAGTGGGCGTTGCCCTGTCCCATTGCGGCCACATCGTAGGGTCCAGCCCCACTCCTCCGAGTGGTGTTGTACCTCCACTGTCAGTGGTGATCTTAAGTCGGCTCGCCGCCTCAGCAGCAAACTCCACAAACCTATGGCGGTCATCGCAAATTGCCTTCACGGCAATGTTTTCTGGCTCGTTCTCGTGAGAAATTCCCACGTGGCTGCTTCCGGTGCCTTTGCTTCTCTTGGCAGTCTCTCTTTTGTCGGCAGCTTCAGGCGATGCAGCGAGCGCCTTATCCTTCTCGAGCAATCGGCTCGAGTTCATCGCACGACGATGGCGATGATCGCGATCTTCGTCGCCTTTGCCATCTTCGGCGTCATGCTCTTTGTTGGGATCTCCCCCGGGAGATCCTCATTCATCACATCGTCCGTTGCATGGGGGTCACCCACGTGCGCATCGACGTGCTTGTTGAGCACTTTTTTGGCCTCTGCACACTTCTCGGTGTCACCGAGATTTGCGAAGGTTGCCTTAGGTGGTACGGTTGCCTTTTGTTGGCAACCGTGCTCGCGGTGGTGGCTCCCAACATTTGGAGTCCACCGAGGGCGTGTGATGAGACGGCCATCACCTTGCCCTTGTTGGTCTTGGATGGTCCGGCACTTGCCATCTCGTCACCCGTGCAACTAGCACGTGAAGATCGTTATGAGGGTCACCCCACAAATTTGAGGAGGAATCACCTCCTAAGTCTCACTCTCATGATCAGTGATGCAATCATAATTTAAATTTCTATTTTCTTGGGCCGCCACGTCGGCACAAGGGCATGGATTTTGAAACTAGTCTTCCTAAGCCGTGACTCACAGTAATAAGTAGCGACTAGAATATAGGAAAATAGAAAATTACAATATAAGGAAATGACAAGAAGTGTGAGTACCGCTCACAAAGCTAGGGCAAAGAGTAGGAGGGGAATTACAGAAAAATCTTAGGAACTCCTTAACTCCCTCTTCTAACTTCTTGTGTCCCTCCTGTCTTCTTGTCTTCCTTGGCCTCCTTTTGAGTCTTCTTCACGCGTCTTGCGCCCCTTGGCAGCGTCCTCCTTAAGCCAGTAACATTGGGGAAGCCGCCAAAGGTCCTCAAAGTGTCATCTTCCCTCTTTTTAGGGTGTTCTCAGGCCATGAGAGCCCCTGGCCTTGGGAAGAAACGCTGTCCAAATTTCTTGGTTGAAGGAGGGGAGAGAGAACCTTGGAAATGGAGGCAAATTGGTGGTTTTGGGGGTGGGCACTCCCCACCCCGTCCAAGAAAAATCCACCTAGCTCCCTGGAGTGAAGAAGAAGCTCAAAGAAGAGCTCTTCAAGAGCTTTCAAACACACGTTTCGGCACTTGAAACGTATTAGTATGGATGCCGTATGCCCCTTTGGTGTTTCTGCTGCTGCTTGCAGCTGCAGACGGTATTTTATATACGGTGTAGCCGCCGTTTCCGTCGAACCCTTAGTCGTGGGGGTCGTCTGGCTTTGAGAACCACTGTAACGGGTCAAGTCTCTAGCTCCTGCTTTGAAGTCTTTGTCGGAGTTCGTAGAATGGCGTTCTCAGTCCGCGTCAGGGGTTTGCCCCCTTCGCAGGACTGAGGGGCAATTTTCATCAACCACCCAGAGCAGGGAGACTCAAATGTTTCGATTCTTTGGAGGTCCATTTCTGTTTTTAACCTTACTCCTGGTTTTGGTACCCAAACCGGGGGTTTGTACCTCGAACTTGTGCATTCACACGAGTTTTCCGGTTTTGAAACTCATAGTTTGTCCGGAACAAACTCAAGTTTCATTTTTGATGCGTCGGTGCAAAATCGTTGTGTGCGAGGCACAATCGGCAATTTTGTGCCGACTTCTCTTGTGCGCTTCCCTTGNGTGCATTCACACGAGTTTTCCGGTTTTGAAACTCATAGTTTGTCCGGAACAAACTCGAGTTTCATTTTTGATGCGTCGGTGCAAAATCGTTGTGTGCGAGGCACAATCGGCAATTTTGTGCCGACTTCTCTTGTGCGCTTCCCTTGCTCCTTGCTCTCACCCTCGCTCCCCCTATCCCTCGTCCTCGCTTGCTTGCTTGCAAGGAGGGCGAGGGGGGGCGAGGGCACGAGGCCACGAGGCCTGCCCTTGAGGCCCTCGTGGCCCCTCAGCTGCCGATCGGACTGAGGCTGCGATCGGCGGCTGGCGGCTGACCGGCTGGGGGCCAGCCGGTCACTTGGCCGGCCGCCCGGCCGTCCAGCCGGCCAGCACCCAGCTGGCCCGCGGCCAGCAAAGTGCTGGCCGTCGGCCAGCCCTCACTGACGCGAGGGGTGGTGCGCAACCACCCCTCGCTTCAGCGAGGAGGGAGGGCCAAACCGGCCCTCCCGCTACGTCTGGGGAATGCGCACCCCACTCCCAAAAACCAGCAGTTTGTCTTCAATGTTAAGATTCGCTCTCTTCCTCTTCAACCAAAATTTTGGAAAATGCCCTTGCCCAAGACTTGTGACTCTCACGCCCAGAGAGAAACAAGAAAAAGGAACGTAGCAGTTTGAGAATTTTGGGAGACCACCTCATTGCCGTGGAGCACAAGGAGGGCCCAAGGCGCGCCAAAAGAACGTAAGAAGAGGCCAAGAAGACAAAGAAGACAAGAATAGTGAGGAGGGAGCATGTGGGGGTGTCATCCCTTACTTAGATTTGAATCTCCTTCCTCCTGACTTATTTTAACGGTGCTCAGATTCTTGTAGTTTCTTGATCTTGTCCTTGCTTAATGTTTCTAGGCATTTTAGCTTGCCTAGTGCCATGAGTCATGGCTTAGGATTTTGCCTAGAATCCACATGATTGTGCCGACCGTGGCGACATTAAAAAGTTGCATTTTTCCACTGTGTGATTGTGCCAAACATGGCTTCGTAGAAAGATAGAAACAAATTCTATAATCGTATCACCGATCATGTGACTAAGGTGACTTCAGGAAGCAAACCTCCCCAATGTCATAAGGTGACCTTCACAATGATCTTTGCATGCTAGTTCCATTGGTGTCGGAATGGCAAGTGCGAGACTGTCTAAGACCAACAAGGGCAAGGTGGTGACGGCCTCACCACACGTCCTCGGCGAAATCCAAGTTTTGGGAGCTGTCATTACAAGCCCGATTGCCAAACCAAAGGCAACCGTACCACCGAAGGCAATCGGTGCCAACCTCAGTGACATTGAGAAGCATGCAAAAACCAAAAAAGTGCTCGATGAGCATGTCGACGTGCACGTGGGCGACTCCCACGTGATGGATGACACGCTCGAGGAGAACCACTTGAGTGTGGACCCCGACGAACAGCATGATGTCGACAATGGCGAAGGTGAGGAGGATCATGATCATCAAGATCATTATGTGGCTAACTCAAGCTGATGGTTGGAGAAGGGCAAGATGCTTGTCGGGTTGCCTGAAGTTGCCGATAGCAGCGAGGCTACCAACAATAGCAAAGGCATCAAAAGCAACTACTGATGGATGTGAGGGTGCCAGAAAGTGACAAAAATAGGTTGCTCGATAAAAATCATCTGGTATAGCAGTTGCATAGAGGATGTCTCACAGGTTCCAACGCACTTAATGGAACTTGATTCGGAGTCTCTTTGAGTGAGATATTGGTCTCCAAAGTTTGGAGATCAATGGTCGGGTTCAAGTGACAACCTGAGCACTTCAAGCTCACAAGGCGGCAAGATTATTGGCCAGGACGGCTGAGAACGGCCTTCAAGGAGAGAAGACGGCTGGAGGATGTCCAGGAGGCTTCAAGGAAGGACCAGTCCACGATTATTGGCCGTGCAGGTCGTGCGAGGCATAATTCTCATGTGTGACAAGGTGACTGCCGCTCATCCTGCTAAGCTAGGAGAGTGTGCTAGAGGGTAGACTTTGACAGAGTGTTTCTCAGTGCTCCCTAGGCCAAATGAGGCATGTAAGGGTTTTTGTTTGAAAGCTGTGAAAATATTTACTTTCTCACTCAAGAGTCTTTTCAGACATTCGTGTTCATTGTAAACATACATTTGCTTCTGTAATTTCTATCTGTGCAACCTGCAACTCCCTCTCACAAACAGTTGGTCCTGCCTAGGCGGCTCTTGGTGACCCTGATCACCTCCTTGAGGGCTGCCCTAGTTTTTATCAGTGGTATCAGAGCAAGAACAAGGCTTTGTCTCATCCTTGAGGCATTCCTTGCACCCTGTTCTGTGAGAGAGTCGTTTGGGGGCTGAACGTTGCACTACCATGGCGACATCCGCTTCTGTGGTGGCCGGCGTCAACATCGCCAAGTTTGAAGGCAAGAACTTCTTCAACTGGAGCAACAACATGAAGATGGTGCTAATGGAGAAGGGACAGTGGAGCAATGTGAGTGAGGAGGAACTAGATCAGTCCTCTCTCTCACTTGGTGAGGCTCGTACCCACCACAAGAAGCGTAACCACATCCTCGCCACCATCTACCTCTACCTTGCCGAACGGCAACAACTCATCGTCCGTGGCATCCTCACGCCTAAGGATGTTTGGAAGAAGCTTGAGTCTACTTATGCATCCAAGTCAATCCTCATGAACATGCAGCTGCATCGTCGCTTTCACACTGTGAAGATGGATGAGTCCGGATCCATGATTGATTATATCAACACGGTAAAGTTCCGACCAGCTTTCTACTATTGAGGACCCTGTCAAGGAACGTGTGCTCATGCTAACCATACTCTCTGGCCTTCCTAAGAGCTACACTCCTCTCATTTTTTTCCAAGACCAGCGTGGCGACAAGCTCTCCCTCAACGATATGGAGGAGAGCCTGCTGTTTGAGGAGGAGCCACGCAAGGGAGAGGAGGGCAGAAGCAGACTTGACGTCGCTCTCATCACCACCTCTGGTCGTGGGAACGGAGCTGTACCAACCAGGAGCAACGGCGGAGGAGAGAAGAAGAAGAAGGGGAACTGCCACCTCTGCAAGAAGCCGGGCCATTGGGTGC
>SZWC01000988.1:223687-233797 GCA_023375785.1 Penium margaritaceum
AGAGTGCTTTCTACTCGAGTACTTACATGATGTTCTAGCCCGGAAGAAGCTAAAAGACAAGACCACAACCAATCGACCAAGCTTGGACAAGCTAAAGGGCGTTGTAGGACTACATGAGCGAGGTGCATTCAGAAAACCCAAAGCACTACTCTGATGCAAAGCCGAACGCGCATGCACATCAGGATCGCGACATCCGCATGGATGTTGTACGGGCTGGTGGGTCAGCAGAACAGCGGGGCAGGGCAAAGGGCAAGCAGCCCACAAATCCTCAAGCCAAGAAGGCTTGTGGACACAAGGTCCCAAACAACAAGAGCAGTAACAACAATGACAGGTTGTAGGTGGCACATGAGCGTCGCAACATAGCCTTCCGTAACAGGCTCTGCCACACCTACATGTAGCATGGCCACTTTAGGGCCTTATGCCCTGAGGCTGCTCGTGGTGGGGAAGAGGCCGTTGTGTTGGCCATAGCTGCGGCACCTCATAAGGATGGTGTAGCAGGAGGCCACAGACAAGGCCGGGGACAGTGACGAGGCCACGGCAATGGGCCCGGTCGTGGTAATGGACGAGACCGTGGAGCAGGTTTTCCCCACCCTTGAGTGACGTTAGTGGGGACCACTCAGGGGCAAGACTGGATCACGATTTTGGGTTATGTTTTCATATGAGGATGTTAAACAAATTGAGTTATTTACAAGTTCAAACTTCTATGTTGTTTTCTCTCCTCTTGTTGAACCTTATTCTACACTTGTTAACCAATATTAACCACTAAACCTTGCATCTTTGGATGAGATGTATGATCCTACATGCTTAGTGGTGAAAACACCGACCATTGTGCAAGAGATGTGTGACAAAGTGATTGAAGAAAACACCCTTAAAGCGATGAGTTCAATCACGTTTAGTGTACATTTGGTCAACAATTATGACCCAGTCCAATTTTAAAGTCTGGAAGGTGCTAACCAAATTCACACATTCCCACAAGATGTGGACTCAACCGGGTGAATCATGAGAGCTGCTGCGTCTGTCGTATAGATTCCGTGTTATTTCAAACTCGTCTTGCCATTATCAAGCCTGCTCACTTAGAAGAGTGGAGGTCACATGACAATGTAGTTTAAAGAACATCTAGCTCGTGCTTCCGTGAACGCACTAGCTGACACTGGAGGGCATGAATTCTTTATTAGCCTTGGCTTTATCCAACAGATGGGCCTCAAGCACAAGCAATCAAATGACGTAGTTGTTTTCGGTGAGAACCATATACTACACATGATTGGTACCCGTAAAGCAAAAAAATACATTCAAGGTTACACATAGAGTGTCACATTGAAGGTACTCAACCTTCTTTACCTGTTCGACGTGGTGTTAGGCGATCCCTGGCTCCATGACAACAATGCTCTGATGTGCTTTGAATCAAAATGCATGATCCTGTGGAAGGGAAAACTTTGCTTTATGTTGATTCCAAGTACTTAATTGTCACCGACCTGACTAAAAGTCTAAGCTATCTTGTCTGGAACGTAGGTCAAGAGACAAGTTCGACAAGGATGTCAATGTTTTTGGCTTAGCTTTAGAAATTGGAGGATGACATAAAGGAGGAAACACCACAAGAGATCAAATCTCTATTGGCGGAGTTCTCGGATGTATTCCAAGACTCATCGATCGGGCTTCTACCAAAGCGACACATGGGCCACACAATTTTGCAGCAACCGGAGGCAACCCCTCCGTTCTAACCCATGTATCATCTTAATCCAACAGAAAAGCAACATGCCAAATGCCAAATCAAAGAATACCTTACAAAAGGGTGGATCGATCCAAGTAGCTTGCCGTATGGTATGTTGATCATTTTTGTGAACAAAAAGGACTGTGTTTAGACATGTGCATGGACTACAGAGCAATGGACAAGCTGACGATGGAAAACTGATTTTTCTCACCACAGATTGAAGACCAATTTGAAGAACNGAGGCAACCCCTCCGTTCTAACCCATGTATCATCTTAATCCAACAGAAAGGCAATATGCCAAATGCCAAATCAAAGAATACCTTACAAAAGGGTGGATCGATCCAAGTAGCTTGCCGTATGGTATGTTGATCATTTTTGTGAACAAAAAGGACTGTGTTTAGACATGTGCATGGACTACAGAGCAATGGACAAGCTGACGATGGAAAACTGATTTTTCTCACCACAGATTGAAGACCAATTTGAAGAACTCCAAGGAGGGAAAGTCTTTTCATCCTTTGATTTTTTCAAGGGTACCATCAAATCTGCATCACGGAAGATGATGTACCCAAAGCAACATTTTGAGCGCACATGGAACACTATCAGTTCCAAGTTCTATGTTTTGAGCTAGCGAACGCCCCGGCAACCTTCCAAGGAGAAATGAACCAAAGGTTTGCCAAGCATCTCGGCCAGGTTGTCTTGGTTTACCTAGACAATATCCTGGTTTTCTCCAAATCTATGGAAGAGCATATAGAACATCTGCGAGAAGTCCTTACAATCTTTCGGGAGTAGAGGTTATATGGGAAATTGAGCAAGTATAAGTTTGCACAAGATGAGCCACAATACCTTGGACACATAGTCGGAAAGGATGGCATTCGCGTACACGCATGCAAGTAGTCCGACCTCCTAAAGGAAGCTCTCTTCAGTGATGACTCTCGAGTGGACATGTGTCTGCCCAATCGTAGCCATATCGTAGAAATAGGGGTTTCCCCCCACTTCTTGGTGGTGTTGTACGTCCACCGTCGGTGTTGATCTTGAGTCAGCCCACAGCCTCAACAACCAAATCAGAAAGCCTTTGGTGGTCGACGCTTATTGCCTCTGCTGCGACATCATTCAGCTGGTGCTCACGAGAACTTCATGCCTGGCTGATTTTTGTGCCTATACTTCTGTCAGAGAATTCATGCAATCCGATGGGTGCCTTGCCCCTCTTCAGCAATCAGGTCAAATTTGCCGCATCATTATGGCGATGATTACAATCCTTGTCATCTTCGCATTTGTCAACAACATGCTCTTTGTCGGGATTCGTGTTTGGATGGTCCTCCTCAAACGCTTCCTCTGTCACATGGGAGTTGTCTATGTACATATCAACATGCTCTTCGAGTTTGTTTTTGGATTCCGCATGCTTCTCATTGTTGTCAAGCAGGAGCTGCCTTCAGCGGTATGGTTATCGTTGCCTTGAAAACTATGCTCGAGGTGGCAGTTCCCAAGATTTAGATTTTGCTAAGGGCATGAGGTGAGGCCGTCACCACCTTGCCCTTTTTGGTATTGGACAGTCCAGCACTTACCATTCCATCGTGTGTGCAAATAGCACGTCAAGACCTTTGTGAAGGTCATCCCACCACCTTGGAGAGGAGTCACCTCTCGTGGTCTCCTTTGTCTCACCATCGGCAAGGCGTTTATAAATTCATTTCTATTTTTCTAGGCCACCGTAGATGGCACAACCACGCGGTGAGGAATTTTTTTTTTCCTAGGCCACCACATTCAACACAATCATGTAGTTGAATACCATTTTTCTATGCTTCCACGGTCAACACAAGAACATGGATTGAAGCTAGGCTGTGACTCACGGCACTAGGTAGCCTACCAAGTCCAGGAAAATTCAAACTATGACAAAAGTAAAAGAAGAGCAAGGTAATTGAGCACTACTCAAAGAGTGAGGAGGAAAGGAGGGGTTGACTCTAGTCTAGAGTTCACAACCTCTCACACTCCTCTCATATCCTTGCNTTAGATTTTGCTAAGGGCATGAGGTGAGGCCGTCACCACCTTGCCCTTTTTGGTATTGGACAGTCCAGCACTTACCATTCCATCGTGTGTGCAAATAGCACGTCAAGACCTTTGTGAAGGTCATCCCACCACCTTGGAGAGGAGTCACCTCTCGTGGTCTCCTTTGTCTCACCATCGGCAAGGCGTTTATAAATTCATTCCTATTTTTCTAGGCCACCGTAGATGGCACAACCACGCGGTGAGGAATTTATTTTTTCCTAGGCCACCACATTCAACACAATCATGTAGTTGAATACCATTTTTCTATGCTTCCACGGTCAACACAAGAACATGGATTGAAGCTAGGCTGTGACTCACGGCACTAGGTAGCCTACCAAGTCCAGGAAAATTCAAACTATGACAAAAGTAAAAGAAGAGCAAGGTAATTGAGCACTACTCAAAGAGTGAGGAGGAAAGGAGGGGTTGACTCTAGTCTAGAGTTCACAACCTCTCACACTCCTCTCATATCCTTGCTGCCTTCTGTTTGTCTTCAGGCACTCCTTGACCGCCTCTTGACTTCTCTTGATGTGCCTTGCACCTCCTTGGAGGCATCTCCATTTGTACCCATGGCGAAGGGGAGGCCTCCAAAAATCCCCAAAGCTGTGAATTCCCATTGTCAAGAGCTCTTGAGGAGTTCCTCAAAAGCTTTCTAACGCAAATTAAGGTGCTCTAAACAGTTGAGTTTGAAGGCCATACCCGCATTTTGCATTTTTATTTTTTTTTCCATTGCTCACGGAGTTTTATACATCATGTAGCCACCACATTTGTTGTACCCTTTGTCACAGGAGTTGTCCTGATTTTAAAACCACTGTAATGTGTCGATTCTCCAACTCCTATGTGGAAGTTTTTGTTGGAGTTTGTAGAATGGGATC
The DNA here is from genome assembly GCA_023375785.1 of Penium margaritaceum. NCBI lineage: Eukaryota > Viridiplantae > Streptophyta > Zygnematophyceae > Desmidiales > Peniaceae > Penium > Penium margaritaceum. Next base: position 228,308 of record SZWC01000988.1, read on the forward strand.
CAGAGCTTGCTAGAGGAGTTTTTCCCTTTGCGTTTCTTTGGGGGCAATGGTCATCAACATCCTGTGAAGGGAGATTCAAATACTTCGAGTCTACAGAGGCCTTCTTTTCACCTCTCCCCCTTGTTCTGGGTCCCAAGAGAGGGCGGTATTACCTCAAACTTGTGATTTTGCACGATCTATACCGGAAGAAATTGTGGGAGGCAGGATTAGTAATTTTGTGCCAACTTCTCTTACGTGCAGCTTGCTTTTGCTGTTGCTCTATCCCTCGTCCTTGCTTTCTCTCGTGAGCAAGGAGGGTGAGCAAGGGTGAGGGCACGAGGCCACAGGCCTTGACCCTTGAGGCCTCACGGCCTCCTGGCCACCGATCGAGTGACCAGCTCAATTGGCGGCCAGCAGGTGGCCGGCCGATTGTCAGCCAGTTACCTGGTTGGCCGCTGGCCGCCCAGCCAGCTGGCAGCCAGTGGGCCGGCGGCCAGCAAAGGACTGGCCGCCAAACAGACCTCGCTGTTGCGAGGGATGGTGTCCAACCACCCCTCGCTTCAGTGAGGAGGGAGGGCCAAACCGGCCTTCCCGCTACAATGTATGTGGATGTTGTTAATCAAAGCTTTAGAATAAAAGGATTGGAAATTTTCTGGTGGATAAATTTGTAATTTAAAAAACTAGAATGTTGTCCAAGCGCATCAAAGACACACATTTGTGGGGATTGAATTGGTCATGCCACTCTTTTGAGTAATACTTCATCTTGATTGTGGGTTGAATCCCACGATCAATACGATCTAGTACTCAAAATAGTGGCATGACCAACTGAACCCCCACACTTTTTTCATTGGACTGGTGCAACTGGCCCTTAAGATCATTGTGTACCCATATGAAGCAAGATCCTGGACTGGTTCTGGGTCTACATGATGGGGATCAGAGGTAGAAAAATTGCTCAATGTGGGCACACTGCAAGCGCTGTTTGGAGCTTACACAGACAGCTGGCCTTATCCCTCATCATAATTATTGTTGGGACATGGTCCGGGGTCGCCATGTACACCCTCCCTGAAAGGCATAGGCAAACATCCATTGGGAGAGTGCGAAGCCCAATCCACAATGGACACACAAGGAAACTGGCTGATCTTATCCATTCAACATTAATGTGTTCAATTTTTCCTTTTCAAAATGCATCGTTTCTCTCATCTGGCAAGCATATGGCACCCCTCACAATGTGTCAAGAAATAATTGAGGGCATATCTCAATGGCGTGTAATTGGCTAGGCAAACACGGTGCGACGATGCCAGGGTCTTCATCCAAGTCCGTGCACTTGCATGTTGAAGAGAGAACAGTGTTGCATGTTTAGTGATGCTCATGGTCCCCATTATTAATTGTACTCTATTGATGCACACAATTTTGTATGCTTGGCATAAGTTTCAGGTAGACGAAGGGTTTGAACAGGAGATGGAAGTTGGATCAGTTGCAGCTATGCAGGAACATCTTGGTACCAGGTGCATTGGCAAAACTGGATTTGTCAAAACGTGTGCCATCATAGGGCAAGTCCACAACACCGCCAGTTCCATGACTAACAATGCCTGCACCGGTCGGACTCCCATTTTCATTTTTCAGATACAGTAGGGGGTCCTGACCCCCCCCCCCCCCCCCCCCCCCCCCCCCCCCTCGCCTTTCAAGTGAACTCGATGAATGAAACAACTTTTCAACTACTTGAGTAACAAACCCATGTCACAACTTGTTGCACCAAATCACTCTGGCATGTTAACAATGTGCAGATGATGGAGTTTCCAGTTCATCTGTGCCTCTATTTTAGCTTGCAATTGCAGTTTCACTACTACTACAGGAGAAAATATAGAGATTCATTGCCATTGCGGATGTAAGAAAGTCGTCTTTTGTGAGCCACAGCACTGCCAATGTTTTTGTCTGTTGCAGTTTTCATGTTGCACGGATTTCAGCCCCATGTTGACATCACATGCGCTGATTTGGCATGTTTTGGAGAAGTGCGAGGAAGCCACTCTGCTGCATGCAAGCTGCTGGAGATTGCCAGCATGTTGGGGATTTTCAGTCTTTCTTGTGTCCTCAATTCCTGCTTGCTAATTGAGAAAACTTCCTGGCATCCTGTATGCTCAGGCGCACTCAGCTTGCTGCCAACTCCTATGGCTCCCCTTTCACCTTCTGATTCAGAGATTTGCACCAAAGTCGGTCCATCTCGACCACCTTATCCTGCTCCTCAGAACAGTATGTCCGCGGCTGACCTCCCTGCTCATGGTGCATATTGTTGTGGTCTTGCAACAGCAGCAGCAATTCAGATGCAGCCACCACAATGGTCAGCATGGAGCGTAGAATCTCATAGCGCTTGAGCGTGGAGGCAGATGACACTGGAAACCAGTCCGTGGTGAATATGTCAGCCAGAGTCGAGCGTTTCATTGTGTGGATTGCTTCCTTCTTGTGGAAATGTCCTTGCACCTGTTGTGTCCACTGCAGTGCCTGCTGCTTCTTCTGCTGATTCTGCTTCAGTTCATGCTGCTTCTGCATCTCCTGCTTGTGGTGTGTTGGCTCTTCTTGCTGCTCCGTGTTGGGCTGTTGATGATGACGATGTTGTAGCTGCACACTGGTGTGGTGCAGTAGGAGCTCTACATAGTGCAGCACAAAGGGACCACAGTCGTGACCATTGGGCTGTTGAGGCACCTGCATTGCACAGCATTAGGTCATCATGTGAGGAGCGCATTCTTTGAGTCAGATTCCTTTGCGCCTTTCAGATTGTAGCACGCAGATTTAGCTGGGGGATGTCATTCACGGTTAAGCCTCGGCGTTCGAGACTTTGAGAGTCTCGCCGTCGAGACCACTGGTGTCTCGACGGCGTGCGACGCGAGACGCGGTCGCGCGTCATTCTCTCACAGCCACTCTCAGTGTTGAAGGTCTCACTTTCGCACTCTCTCATTCTCGCAAAATGACGTCATGGGAAGTAGCTTTTACGTAAATGTCTCAGTATTCGAACAACCGAGCACTTGAAATTTTTCTACTTACTTCAATGGCCTACTGCGTTCCTCAAATCCTTGAATAGTTTGTTCCGTACAGCGGATTTTCTGCATTTTTAAAGCTTGCAATCATTGCAATTGGGCAGGGTAGCACCGGGCAGGGAAGGGAAAAACACTCACAAACAATGTTAACCACAACGGACCAAGAAAGTCATCGCAAACTCACATGAGGCGATGGTAATCTCTGCAAACTACGTTACACTACAACACTCGCATCTCAAACTTCAATGCCCAACTCTGTCTGAGACATCCAATTCTTCAGGAGTTGGATCCTCCTCATGGTATTCTCGGACATGCTCTGACGGAAGTCAGAGCATGTATGGCGAGCACGCAAAAAAGCGCGCTCGCATGCAGCAGATGTAGCGGGAACACTCAGCACATCCATGGCCGCGGCAAACAGTATGGGAAACGTCATCCTATTGGCAAACCAAAAGGCGAGCGCATTGTCCTCCGCATCCAGCCGCCCCATCCGCACATACTGCTCCAGTTCACGTTGGAGGGGCCGGACCTCGGCCATGGGCTGCGCGAACACGGACCCATAGCGTCCGCGCTTGTGTCCTGTGATTGCCGGTGGCGGGCTGCGGACAATCCGCAGTTCACCAGTCCCGTACGCCGCAGCGCGCCTCGCGGACAGGGACCCAGACGAGCTGCTTGACGGTGTTGACATACTTGTCCGGCTGTCCCCCATGAGCTGGGACAGGGGGACAGTGCGTTCTGTGTTGACGCTGTTCGTGCACGCCCCCACATCTGCATCCTCTGCCTCGGCCTCTGCTGCGGCTCTTGCTGCAGCTGCTGCTTTCCTTGCAAGGATGCGGGTGGAGATTCGGGATGGCTGCATGGCACCGCCTGCAGCATTCTCCGCGGTTGCCTGGAGCGGGAATGCCATGGGGCCGTCCGCCGCTGCGGAGATGCGCACAGAGGTGGGGGAGGGGCTGTCCGCGACTGCAGGGATGCGCACAGAGGCGGGAGAGTGGCTGTCCGCGGCTGCAGGATTGCGTGCAGAAGAAAGCGGGGAGTTGTCCGTGGGTGCAAGGTTGCGCGCATAGGACGGAGTCGCGTTGCCCGCGGGCACGGGGGTGCTGGCACTTGGGGCAGAGGAGGTAGCCGCAAGGCTTGGGGTGCGCGCAAGGCTTGGAGCGGCGCTTTCAGGCATGCGGGAACGGGGGGGTGGGGTAATACCAAGCATGTCGTCGAGAGCCGCCACGGCCACCGAAGTCTGCATGTCCAGGCTCTCGGCGGTTGACTCGACTGCTTGGACACGCGCAGCCCTCAACGCGCGTGCTTCCATGAATGCCGCCTCGTACGGCGCCAGCTGTTCGTTGACGGCCCGCATGACATCATCCGGGTGGACGTCGCAGCGGTCCCCTCGGTACGACTCCTCAAAATATTGTTTTTTGAACGGTGGGTCCAAAAACGTCACCAGATACTGGCAGTCGCCAGTGTAGGCGTAGTACACGCCCACGTGTTCAACTGCCTTCTCCAGTGCCTTCGCGAGTTCAGCCTGGACGGTCACCAGCTCTGTGTTTGTCACCGGTGTCACAGCTGCGGCAGCCGCCAACTTGCATGCATTTGCATTGGACTGCATGGTGTCCAACAGCTCGTTGTAGAACGGGATAGCCAGACTGAAAGTGACGGTGGCGTCCCCGCTCATGTCGTTAGTGTGGTTTTGAAACGGCTCCAGGATCTGGGCGACGGCGAGGATTGTGATCCACTGCTGCCCGGACAGGCAGAGTCCGTCCTCGCCGACGCTCTTCAGCCATGCCTCGAGGGTTTTGTGCTGCTCGTGGGCGAGTTGCAGCATCGTGATGGTGCTGTTCCAGCGGGTGCGGCTGTCCTGGCTGATTTTCCGGTAGGGCTGTCCGCCGTTGGCGATGAAGTACGCCTCACAGGCGGACTCCCGCTGCGGTGAGCGTCCGATGTAGACGGCGATGGCGCGCACCATGGAGACGATGTGGTCAACGGCCGGAAGTGCGAGGATGTCGCCGACAGCCAAGTTGAGGACGTGGTCGAAGCACCGCACGAAGCGGTCGTCGACGAAGTCTGGGCAGCCTCCTTGCATGTAGTCCCGTGCCATGGCGTAGTTGACACTCGCGTTGTCCATGGTCAAGAAGTAGACGCGGTCCCAGACGCCCCACCTGGTGAGCGTAGACTTGAGGACCGCGTAGAGTGCAGCTGCGTCATGACGGCCGTGAACCGGCTCAAAGCCGATTAGGATGGAGCGCAGACGACATTCGTAAATGCCATGGGCGGTGATGCCCACGTAGGAATCGTTGGCGGGGGACGTCCAGCCGTCCATCCCGAAAGACAGGCGGCCCTCGCAACCATGCAGTACAGCACGGACGCGGCGTTCTGCTTGCTGATAGGATGCGTCGATGTCGCGACCCAAGGTTCTGGCCGATATGAGCTGCGCTGCTGGATTGGCATGCGTGAGGCCGATTTGCAGCCAATCAGACTCGATGGCGGT
>SZWC01000988.1:259096-307739 GCA_023375785.1 Penium margaritaceum
CCAATTTCGCCCTACTCAAATTTGCTACAATCTACTCTTGCAAGAGCTTTACAGTTATACCCAACCATTCGGGAGATCCTTCAAATTCTGGTCACCATAACAAGCTTCACAATCCCAAAAGCCATGACGAAGGCTCTTCGATCATCCCTTGCCCGTCTTTCAATGTAACACATGCCAAATTCACAACATTTGCTCTTCAACAAATAAACATCACTTAACACTCGTTCAAGAAGATCTAACAAAAACATAAGTATCATGGAACAAACCCATAAGAAAACATTAACCGAAATTGCATGTATGAAACATTTGTGCACCAAATAATGCCTAGAATGCTTTCCTAACTCAAATACACAAGATTAGGAAAAGTACTTCTTGACATGACACAATTCACCTATAAGGAATTTCATCTTTCAAATAGTATTGAACCTTTTATGATATCCTTCACAACTCATGTAGAATCTGATGAAAATTTCACACATTTTTCATCTCACAAAAGAACTTAAAACAAGAAAATTTGTACACTTGAAAATTTTGAAAATACATATGTATAGGAATACATACGTGTAGCTAAAGATTAATCTTCTTCACGTTAGAAAAAATAATATTAATTAATATACCAATGGACTTCTTGCATGCAATTATGTATATGTATGATGATCGATGATCTTTCATTTATTGAGTTTCACCAGTCATGAAGGCTTTTACATGTTACATTTCATACATATTTTATCCACAACTCAGAAAAAACCTTTATTCTATAATATTTTCTATGCATAAAATCTATTTCTTGTTGTATCTTAAAGACACCTTGGACATGCATCAGAAAACATTCTCGTGTACTTTTTAATTTTTCTATGTGAAGATTACATCTCGTGCCCATACCTTCCACCATAAAGCCTTTTCATCTCTCACGTTCTCTAACAATGAACATCAACTTGTTCTGTAATCGACCTACTTCACTATCTCCAAAATGGATGTGACCGATCTTGCCCTACTCAAATTTGTTGTAATCTAATCTTCCAAGAGATTTACAGTTATAGCAAACCATTTGCAAGATCCTTCAAATTCGGGTCACCAAAACAAGCTTCATAGTCCAAAATGCCATGAAGAGGGCTCTTTTATCATCCCTATTCTGTATTTCAACTTTACACAGGCCAAATAAACAAAGTTTTCTCTTCAGCAAAGAGACATCACTTAACACTCATTCAAGAACATCTACCGATAAAATAGGTCTCATGGAACAAATCCATAAGAGACTATTGACTGAAAGTACATGTATGAAACAGTTGTGTGCCAAATAATGCCTAAAATTCTTTCCAAACTAAAACACATATGGTTAAGAAAAACACTCCTTGAAATTACATAAATGAAATAATTCAATTAGAAGGAGTTTTATCTTTATAATAGTATTGATATTTTATGATATCCTTCACAACTCATGTAGCACATGCTGAACATTTCACACTTTTTTCATCTCACAAAAGAACTGAAAACAAAACTTTTTACCATATTCAAAAACTATTCTTACAATTTTTTAAATTCACGTGCATAAAAAAATACGTATAATTAGAATTTAATCTCATTTCATTTATAAGAAATGATCTTCATGAATATACTAATGTTCCTCTTATAAACTAATGGTCGTCTTTCGTGAATTGAGTTTTTCCAGTCATGGAGGCCTTTAGATGTTACTTTTTGTTATGCTGATAGCATACACCAGGCCCAAACCCAGAAGCAGCCTAATTTTGGCTCCACCGCTTCCGACCTACATCGCGACTTAGTCGCGACCACTTTTTCCGCTCTCGGAGGGAATTCCCTGAATACCCCAGAATCATCATGCGATGATGACCACTTTTCATGTCACTTCTGAAACTCGTCCAAACATATTCTTGACGACCCTCGATGTTTCGAGACTACAAACGAAGTTCTTTCAAGCGACTTCGTCCAACCTTGCGAACCCTCAATTCGGTCTCGAAGCTCCCCGTCGAACCAACGAGGGACTTTTGGAGCCAACAAATCAGAACAGGGCATCGCGACATGCGAACTGCCAAAAACCCAAATGGCTCGACCGAGCCTCATTTTCTCGCACTCGCCATTTTTATATATGTTGCCAAGTTTTAGCACTTACAACGACGTATACTTTCCGCTTCTCAAAAATACCCATCTCACCCCACTTTAAAGAAAAGTGAGAAGCCCCAATTTCAACTGTGAACCACTTCACTTCCGACCGGCGTAACACTTTGTATGAGAGCGCATCGGCCCGGGCGGGGCACAGGCCTAATTTTCACATCAACTCGAGACTCGCACGTGTCTTTAAGTGCATCTCCACCGACGAGAAGTTTGCAGACCTTGCAACGAAGTCGGTGCAGGGAGCGAGGGCACCCGGCGATAGCAGCGGTAACCGGCGAAGACAGCGGCGATGGCCGAAGGCACCTCACAAAGGACCTGCAGCCTCATCAAGGGGGATGAGTGGATAACTGCTGACACCTCGACTAGCGTGACCAATCTGAAGCCTGGCATGCCTGCCATGCCAATTCCGCCTACACCACCGACGAACACAACTCCATCGACGACACGAGACAAGATCGCGGAGTTGACTGGCCGGCTGGCAAAGATGGAAGCGTTTCAACGAACGCTTTTTTAACAACTACAGCAGTACGCTACCGACATCCATGATTTTAAAGCGTAAGAAGCAGTACTCGCTGATCGACTTCACATTGGTGGGGCCTTAATTCGTCTAGGTCTTCCTGAGCCGTTCGATCCAGCAAATTCTAAGGGACCAATTATTAGGATCTTCTTGATTAGTTTGGAGGTATACTTCACCGCTGTTGGGGTTCACTCTGACAAACAGAAGGTGAACCTCGCGGCCTCGCTTTTAGGAGGCACGACTTAAAGTTGGTGGGCTGATCTCATGGCCATCCAATGGCAGCAAGCAGCCGAAGGCACTGATCCAATGGGTACCGCATCGTCGGCATCAGGCGTACTATCTCTCGAGCAGGTTTACCCGACCTGGAAATTATCAATAACTACCCCATCTTACTGGCACGAGTTGAACCAAGCACTCGTCGCTCGCTTCGGCAAGCTAAACGAGAAAACAGAGGTTTGCTACCGGTTGCAATGACTGAAGTAGCTTTCCAGTGTGGCAGAGTACATGCGACGTTTTTGTGAAATCATCACCGGCAACAGCCTCACAGAGCTCCGTTTTCACTACAACTACAACCTCAAGCGAGACATTCGCAGAGCCCTTATGATTTATGACCACCAATCATTTGCCGTAGATCATCGCAAGCACTGAATGAATCGACTCTGCAAATTTCAACTCGAAGTTCAACGAATCCTATGGCTGGCGCCCGAAGTATGAACAGCAGCAGAACAAGAGGCATCGATTGCAGAATTTGGAGCTCCACCCTGATGGAAGTCGATGTCGATGAGTAGAAAGGAGATCAGCGGACCTGCTACATTTGCAAAAAGATCAGACACATCGCAAGGAACTGCCCCGGGCGAAACCAAAAGGGGGGAAGCAACAGAAAAAGCAAAAAGGAGGAGAGGAGTCAGGAAACGGCCAAGGGCATGAGTAGACGGCAAAACTCCTGCCCCCGGTGAAATACCTATGCCAAACGATCTCCCACCCGAACAGCTACGATCACCTAATACGAGGGTTCCTAAGATCCAAACATTCGACAAGGGATATGAGGACGACCAGCCTGCAATACTGCTGAGAGTGCAACCGAGGGGTTGCAAAAGTAAAAAAAACTTTTCCGGCATTACTTGATGGAGGTGCATCTCATAGTTTTGTATCTGACCAATTGGTGAAGAAATCTAGGTTTGAAGCATGAACCTGGAGCTTTTGAGAGAAAACCGTTGACGGATGACTTCGCATCCGTCGACTAAAGCAGCAATTATGACTGTAGATTGAGGATCTACATAACGTAACCATCTAGAGATCATGCCCAATGACTGACTATAAGGTGAATCTTGGGCAAGATTTCATGTACCATCGGAATCTGCACATCCACTGGAGTAGCGGTGTTGTCTACATCGAACCCGACGGGCAGCAGATATTCTTACCGCTCGTGCAGAAGCCAAAACCACCTACGTGCAGCAAGCAACAACAAGGCAGGCAGAAGTGATGTAACAATTGTAGCAGTAATCGCAAAGACGTAACGGCCATCAACTACACCAATCTCACTTGGCATGGCAAAAAGATACCAGAGGGAAGGGGCCTCGGTGTGGTTGTTCCATGTCGATTTGCACAGCATAAGCATCGAATCAATCACCGCAGCTGACGCATCAGCCTCATCAACCTCAATCACGAGTGGCCGAGATGCGCGGTTCACCAGCTTCTTTTGGCGAGATCTAATGTAGTGGTATGGGAGTCGACTTCAACTTTCAACGACATTTCATTTGCAAACTGATGGACAAACCGAGCAAACAAACCAAACACTCGAACAACTCCTTCCAATCCTATGTAAACCGCACGGAACAGACTGGGCAATCAAGCTATCAGTCGCCGAGTCCGCATACAATTCGGCAACATCTGTCACAACAGGGAAAATACCGTTCAAGGTGGCTTACGATGCAGAACCAACCACCTCGATTGATCTGCAAACCGAGAGGAGCATCCCCACTGTCGACGTACATCAGCGAGACTTTTCCGCAATTTGGGAGGAAACTTGTCAAACCCTTGCAAAGACGCAAGCAACTATGAAGAAGCAGGCCAAAAAACATCACCAAACTGAGGAGTTCAAGACCGGTGACAGCGTTTTGCTCAATTTTGCAACTGTCAAACTCCGCGAATCAAGCAATCCGAAGCTCAAATCCCGGTGGTTAGGGCCTTTCGACATCTTGGAGATGCGTATCCCAATTGTCGCAAAGCTCCGACTACCCGACAACATGCAGATACACACGGTCCTCCACATCAGCAAACTTCGATGTTACATAGATCCAGCACAAGATTTTCCCTGATGCGTGGTACCTACATCGCCACCCATGATCGCAAACGGTGACCACGAGTACAAAATTGAGGAAATCCTCGATCACCAACAACGAGGAGGCAAAGATAAATATTTGATCAAGTGGAAGAACTATGATGCAGAACATAATAGCTTGATGCCATACAGCCAACTCTCGGATGTCGATTTTCTAATCGACGGCTACAAACCCCGACTTCGGCCACACAGTGGTAACGTGCCGAGACTTCGCAACTAGAGAGGGGGGAGTGTTATGCCAATAGCATACACCAGGCTCAAACCAAGAATTGGCCTAATTTTGGCTCTATCGCTTCCGACCTATATCGCGACTTAGTTGCGACCACTTTTTCCGCGCTCGGAGGGAGTTCCCTGGAATACCCCGGAATCCTAGCACAATGACGACTACTTTTCAAGTAACTTCCGGAACTCGTCGGATCATATTCTCGACAACCCTTGATGGTTTAAGACTACGGATGAAGTTCATTCAAGCGACTTTGTCAAACCTCGCGATCCCTCAAGTCGGTCTCGAAGCCCCCCGTCGAACCAACGAGGGACGTCTCGAGCCAACGAATCAGGACACAGAGTCGCGACATGCGAACCGCCAAAAACCCAAACGGCTCGACCGAGCCTGATTTTCTCGCACTCGCCATTTGTATGTACTTTGCTGAGTTTCGACGCTTACAAAACCAAAGTATACTTCCCCCTTCTCAAAAATACCCATCTGACCCCACTCTCGAGAAAAGTGACAAGCCCCGATTTCAACAGTGAACCACTTCACTTCCGACCGGCATAACACTTTTTGTACATATCTTCTTCTATTCAAATTTAGATTTCTCTTTGTTTGGTATTATTTCTCAATTTATTACATCTATTTCCTGTTTTATATCAACAGCACCTTGGCCATGCATCAGAAAACATTCTATTTTAGTTTCAATTTTTTTTTCCTTCATGAAGATTACATCTCCTGTGCATACCTTCCACCATAAAGTTCATTGAATATATCAACACTTCAAAAAGAAAAACAACCTTTTTTTGAAAGAAACATTCATTTTTAAATGGGTGCACAAAACCATTGCAAAACATAAATTGTTTCTCATTGACAAAGAATTACTACACAATCATCTTTCCACATTTATTTTTTTAAAGAAACATCATACATTTCGAATTGTTCTGGATCATGGAAAAGCTTTGTAAACAAAAAACAAATTTCTCAAGAATTTCACTTTTATTTTAGGTCATCAAGAGAAAAAAAATTAGTGATTATATTATAATATTTATCAAAGTTCTTCACATTGGATATTGTGAGAGTGGGTGCTCTCTGGAGATTAGGCTTTAGTGTGTGAAGAGCACAGTAGCAGCGAAAAGTTAGACTTGGAGAAGTCTGGAAGCCAGAATTGGAAAATATAGGTTAATTACAATGAACAGAGTACAAGGTATTTAAACTGTTCGGCTGGCTAGCCCAGGCCTCAGCCTACTGCCTTTCTAGCTTGCTACAACAAGCTACTTGCACCTGTACTCGGTGCACTACTTGCACCTGAACTCGGTGCCCTACTTGCACCTAGTGCCTTGTGCGAGAAGTACCCGGCCGTCGATTGTCCAGATCGACGGTCCCTTCTGTCTCTCGGCGAGCCGCCCCGTTGGTCGCGTATGACTCCCGACGGTGGGTGCGGTCGCCCTGTCACGCACGCCACCGGTGGTACTACAACCATCCCACGGTCGCAGTCAACGGAACTGCTACCGCCGTTGACCGCGTGCGCTGTCGGTGCCGTCCGTGGAAACAACCCCTCGGCAGGTAGCGTCGCCGTTACGCTACTCGCCGAGAGGGTGAAAGCCACCCTCGCGTGGCATGTTCGGAACGTTGCTGCGAAGTGACGAGCAAAACACGCCCCTGGCGTGTGGAGCACGCCGTGCTCCATCGCTCGCTTGCTCCTCCTCCTCACTCCGCATAGCCACGGTCGAGCGGAGGTGAGCTCGACCGCGAGCCAAATTTCGGAAAAACGAAAAATGGCCCAGATGCCCCTGAAACTTGGTCGAGGCCCCGAGTATGCCAGAAAAATGGGGGCACCTCATTGAATTCACCCCCCACGTTGGAGGCGCGACGTCTCGGTGCGCCTGAGGTACTCTTGGAGAACAGTGTTGGTACCCCCAACATGGAAGTTGTTCCCTGGCTCCCAAGAGTTGTGCTCCGCCGGGTACCCCTTCCACTGCACTAGAAATTTACGCCGACGTCCCCTCTGGCGGTCCGCCAGAATCTTCTCCACCTCAAACTCCTCACTTCCTTCAACCTGGACAGTAGGAGGTGGAGATTTCCCGCGACCCTGGAAGAAGGTGTTGGGCTCGCGATAGGCATGAAGCAGGGAGCTATGGAACACCGGATGGATGGTGTAGTGAACTGAGAGTTCTAGCTTGTAGGAGACGGCCGACCGCTTCTCCAGAATGCGGAACGGACCCACCCATCACGGTTTTAGCTTGGGAGTCCCAACTCCCATCAGCTGGAGGTTAGAAGAGTTCAGAATCACCTGATCTCCCACTTGGAACTCCTCCGTAGAGCAATGCTTATCAGCCTGCCGCTTCTGCTGCTTCTGTGCCTTCAACAGCCGTTGCCGCACCACATCCCAAGTGGTGGCAAACCCTTCAGCAATCTGCTACACTGTCGGAAGAGATGTTGTCATAGCAAGGGCGGATGGGCTCAGTGGCTGGTGGCTGTAGACCACCTCAAATGGTGACTTTCCTATTGATGCTGACATCGTCGAGTTGTAGGCAAACTCTGCCACCTCGATCTTCTCCTCCCAACCCTCTCCATCCGGTGGGACCATGCTCCATAGCAGCTGCTCTAATGTCTGGTTCGTGTGCTCTGTCTGCCCATTGCTCTGTGGGTCGTATGCCATGGTCAGCTGCACTCGCGTGCCCAGCTTCTCCATGAGATCTCTCCAGAATCGCAAAGTGAAGCGTGGATCGCGATCTGAGACCACCGATTGCGGCACTCCATACAGCTTGATGACATGACTGAGGAGGAGTTGATATGTCCCAACAGCTGTGATACTCTGAGGACATGCAATGAAGTGTGCCATCTTGGAGAACCGGTCCACCACCACCAACACTATGTTTTTTCCCTGCTGCATCAGAGGCAACCCGCCAATGAAGTCGAGCGAGATGTCTGTCCATGGCCTCTCCGGCACAAGAAATGGTTGCAGCTCCCCTGGTGGTTTGGTCCTCAGCACCTTGATGCGTTGGCACACATCGCAGCTGCTCACAAACCTCTTGCAATCTGTTCCCATTGACGACCACCAGTATTGGCGTGCCAAGGCTTTGAGCGTTTTGTTGAAGCTGAAGTGACCCGAGTAGTGGGTGTCATGCGCCTCCTCCAGCAACAACTACTTCAATGGCGCATAGTATGGCACGACAATCCTCCACTCCTGCCCCCTTCGCCAATACACTCCATCCCATGTGGCGTCTTTCAGCATACCACCCGTGAACTCACTGTCCACGCCATAGCCGTGCTTGAACAGGCTATGCATGACTGGAGATCCCATCAACACTGAGATGGCATTGAGGCTCAAGTCCGACCTCCGCGACAGAGGATCTGCTGGTTTCACCTTCCCAGGCTTGTACTGGATCTTGTAGTCAAAACTCCCTTCCAAGAACTCCATCCAACGAGTTTGTCGATGACTGAGATTCGGCTGCGTCTTCAGGTACTTCAGGGCGTAGTGATCCGTGAAGACCACGCAACGTCGCGAATCGAGGTAGTACCTCCAGTGCTTGAACGCATGGATCACCGCCAACATCTTCTTCTCATGGATTGCGTAGTTCAGCTCTACCCCTTGCAATTTACAAGAGGCATACGCAATCGACTGTGGCCCCTTTCCATGATCGTGCATCAACACCGCTCCAATGGCATAGTCGCTTGCGTCCGTCGCAATGATGTACTCCTTGGATGAATCCAGATGCACCAGAACCGGAGCATCACACATTGCAGCCTTGAGCTCCTCAAAGCTCTTCTGCTCCTGATCATCCCATTCCCACTGGTGATCCTTCCTCAGCAGCTGAGTCAGCGGCGCACCCTTCTTTGCGTACCCCCGGATGAATTTCCGGTAGTAGTTGACAAATCCTAGGAACACATGGATGTCACGCACGCACTTTGGTGTCGGCCACTGCTTCACTGCTTCCACCTTCTTTAAGTCAATGTGGCAACCCTTGCCGCTCACGATGTGCCCAAGGAACTCCACCTCCCTTTTCTCAAACTCGCACTTGGAGAGCTTTGCAAACAACTTCTCTCTCCGAAGAATTTCCAACACCTGCCGAAGATGTTGCTGATGCTCTTCCAAAGTCCGGGAGTAGATGAGGATGTTGTCGAGGAATACCACCACAAACTGGTCCAAGTGAGGGTGAAAGATCCCGTTCATGAGGCTCATGAATGTTGCAAGAGCGTTGGTCAACCCAAATGACATCACGAGGTACTCGAAATGACCGTACCGCATCCAAAACGCCGTCTTCTCCACATCTTGCTCCGCAATCCAGATTTGATGGTACCCCGAGCGCAAGTCAATCTTGCTAAAGAATTGTGCTCCCCTCAGCTGGTCAAACAACTCCTTAACCCTTGGCAGTGGGTACCGGTTCTTGGTTGTTACATTGTTCAGTGCGCGATAGTCCACGCACATCCGCAGCTCCCTTGTCTTTTTCTTCACAAAACGTATCGGTGCAGTGTAGGGTGACACCGACGATCTGATGAACCCCTGCTCCATCAGCTCCTCCAACTTCTTCTTCAGCTCACCCTGCTCATTATCACTCATACGATAAGCAGCCCACACCGTTGGAGTTGCTCCAGGAACCAACTCCATTATGTGGTCGATGTCCCACTTCGGTGGTAAACCCTTTGGGAGCTCAGCAGAAAACACGTCACTGTAGTTGTCCAACACTCCCTTGACGCCTTCCGACAGCTCTACCGCTGGTGCTTTCTGCTGCTCTCCCTCTTGTTGCTTTGCCTCCGTTGCCAACACTTCCACCTCTTCAGCTGCTACCTTTTGTTGCACCCATACAAGGTACACTTGATCACCCTTACGGTGACAGCGCTTCAACTGTACGTAACTCAACTGCGGCACCTTACCTGCCTTGGAGTCCTCCTCAGCCCATAGCGGCAAAATGATTTGCTCTCCGCATTTCTTCACTTTCACCTGGCTGCGCACCCAATCCACAATAGGATTCCACCGGTGCAGCCAATCATGCCCCGGAATGGTCTCATAGGCATCCATCGGGCACATGCAAAAGTTCACCTCGCACGACAGCTTGCCCAGACGATCCTCAGAGGCTTCAGAGGCAGTCTGCACTCCAGCTCCCCTTGCACCAACTTGGCCGTAGTTGGCTTCTCGGGTAGCCATGCAAGCCCCAACCTCTTTGCAAGCTCGTCGCTGAAGAATGAGTGCGACGCGCCGCAATCCAGCAATGCTTTAATCTGCCGGTGAGTCTGGCCCCCCTCGCCGTCCGTAGAACTAGCCGATAAAATTTCGGCTTTCAAGAGGATCCTTGGAACTCTCCCGCTTCCTTCGCTCCGCAGCAATACACTTGGAAGCTCCCTAGTTGTCAAAGGACTTTCGGGGCTGGTGTTCGCTGATGCAGACGAAGTTTTCCCAGCAGTTGGCCGTCCGCCACTCACTGCTAGTTGCCGTTTCCCTGCTGCTTCTTCTTGCAGTCCTTCTTGTGGTGCCCAGGCTTCCCGTAGATCCAACAATTCCCACCACGCAGCTTGTTTTGCTACTGGCCTCCTTGCACTGCATCAATCTCCATGGGGTCAGCTGGTTGGTGCTGTGCTCGACGCTGAAAAGTTTCCTGCTTCTCACGGAAACCCCCTCGATGGTAGCGCAGCGCGTCAACATGCTCAGCAGTGGCCACCATCGCTTGGAACTATGTGATGCCACTTAGTGCTAGCGTGCGTTGGATTTCCGCCTTCAAGCCATCATGGTACTTGTCTGCCATCTCCGGCTCGCTCATGTTGTCGATCTCCGAGCACAACGCCAAGAAACAACGTGTGTACTCCTGCACCGAGCCGATCTGCTTCAGCTGCTTAATCTTGTTGCGTGCGACCATGTAGGCGTTCACGAGATCAAATTGATCTCTGATGGCCTGTTCAAAATGCTCCCATGTCATCGGCACGCGCGCTTTAGCTTGCCCCGTGCTTGGCTGCCACAACATGGCATGTTGCACAGCTGCGTTCCCACCTCCACCTCGAGTGGCCAGCATATTCAGCTGCCTCCATCACTCCAATGCTGCTCCGCGTAGCAGTGTCACCGCGAATGACACACGTACAGCATCGTCCTCTGGAGGGTGACCTAGAGCCCCAAAGTAGTTGTTCATTGTGAACAACCAGGTCCGTACGCTCGCACCCTTGACTGAGGGATTGAATGCTTCCGGAGCCTTTGGCTTTGGTCTCGGAGGACTCCTTGACCGGGCCGCCCGAATCTCTCCAGCGTCAATCCAGTCCCGCAGGTCAGCCATCTGCCGATTGAGCCGCTCATTCTCTAGCTTCAGGGCTCCCAGCTGCTCTACGATCTGCTGCAAGGCCTGCTCCATGGCTCTTGATGACCTTTATCCGCTTGAGATCCTTTGAAAAAATTTGGCAGTGTTTTGGCAGCAATCGAAAAAATTTCCGGCAGCAAGTCGGCAGTCCAGGATGAGAATATGGCGTCTTCGAAGTGCATAGGAGTCACCCGTCGTCTCCCGCACACGCACGGTAGGCCGTGTGGACGCTCTCGAAATATAGAAAATTTTCCAGAGGTTGGCTCATGCATTGGCTTCGAAGTCTGGTCCAGCAATCTCCCTCTCGATCAGCCTCAACGTTGTCCGGTACAGTCCGTGCCTTCGCTCCTTGAAGTTTGGCGAGCTCCGGCAGCGCTTCCGCCCAACGCATGGCTCAAGCTCTGATACCAGATGTGAGAGTGGGTGCTCTCTGGAGATTAGGCTTTAGTGTGTGGAGAGAACAGTCACAGCGGAAAGTTAGACTTGGAGAAGTGTGGAAGCCAGAGCTTGAAAATACAGGTTAATTACAATGAACAGAGTAGAAGGTATTTATACTGTTTGGCTGGCTAGCCCCAGCCTCAGCCTACTGCCTTCCTAGCTTGCTACAACAAGCTACTTGCACCTGTACTCAGGGCCCTACTTGCACCTGAACTCGGTGCCCTACTTGCACCTAGTGCCTTGTGTGAGAAGTACCCGGCCGTCGATCATCCAGATCGGCGGTCCCTTCTGTCTCTCGACGAGCCGCCCCGTTGGTCGCGTATGACTCCTGACGGTGGGTTCAGTCGCCCTGTCGTGCACGCCACTCTTGGTACTACGACCGTCCCATGGTCACAGTCAACGAAACTGCTACCGCCGTTGACCGTGCACGCTGTCGGGGCCGTCCGTCGAAACAACCCCTCGGCGGGTAGTGTCGCCGTTACGCTACTCACCGAGAGGGTGAAAGCCACCCTCGCATGGCGTGTTCGGAACACCGCTGCGAAGTGACGAGCGAAACATGCCCCTGGCATGTGGAGCACGCCGTGCTCCATTGCTCGCTCGCTCCTCCTCCTCGCTCCGCACAATCGCGGTCGAGCGGAGGCGAGGTCGACCGCGAGCCAAATTTCCGAGAAACGGAAAATGGCTCAGATGCCCCTGAAACTCGATCGAGGCCGCGAGTATGCCAGAAAAATGGGGACACCTCATTACATATATGTTTTCTATAATTTTCCACAAATTATGTTTAATTGCTACATCTCTCCTTTTCATGTATTCATCGCATATTTCATACGTTTGGACTCGTTGATTAAATTAATTATATATTTTGAAGACATTATAATGATAAATTACAGTAATTTAATGATAAATCTATTATTTCGTTATGAAAATAACACAACACAAATATATGTATGTGGAAATTCATTTTCTACGTGAAAATTAAATATGATTTTTGACAAGATTCAACATCCATCTAGAAATGAAGCAAAAATTACATGTCTATTTTTACCTCATTCAAGTATTCACTTCTTTTTCATGATTTGGTTTTGACGAGTTATTGATTTTCCAAAGGTACACAATTATTATTGTAAAGGGATGGTTTAAATCATACATGAAAGTTAACATATAAACATGGTTATACAGACTAATCCTATATGTTTGGAAAAGGCTCCATTTTCATACAATTATGGATCTAAGCTTGATTTTACTGCTAAATTTGTAGGATAACTGTTTTGGATATATGAAGAAAAAAAGATTTTATTTAGAAAGCAGATGTATAAGTTCCACTTTTATGCAATTCTAAAACGCTTTTTGTATAATAATTTTGTTCTTTTTAACACAAATGCATCCCTTGATCTATGTTGTGGTTATGTAACAAACATCGTTTGCTAGTGGGTAGAGGAGTAGAATGAAGCCCTCGGAACGGAATGGTTCGCCTCGGCGGCTCAACCAGTGGGTAAAATCCCACGGGGTGGGCGTCGGAGCGCGACCCACTGACCAACGTATCGTCATAGGGCAGGATTCTGTAAGAAATTTCCTGCTCTGCTGATGTCATCGGATGGACCTGGACGGTCCATCCTCTTCCACTACGGCTAAATACTAACCAATCAGCGAAAGGGGAAATTTTGACCTGGCAGATATTCATACTTGGGATAATACCCGACTTACCCAGATTACCTGTTTGGGTGTGTAAAATACCCGGTTGGTATTTCCTGGTCGGTTCTACCCAAGGGGTATGGACCTATTTTGTACCACGACTAGGTCACCGTGTTACATTCCTCCCCGTTTAGCTACAAATTGTCCTCGGTTTGCAAAGGAAAGAGGTTCACTCATCAAAATAACCACATTGGGAAAGTATAAAGAGCGAGTAAAATGTCAAGATGACGCCTGTGTCCACGAGAGGATGTGTGAGTCATGCTATGCGAGCACATGGTACTTGCCAATGTATGTCTCCATGTTACATGCTCATCTTTCCTTGTGATGCAAGTATGTTTCAACTTCATTCTGAAGCAAGACATTCCATCACGAGGACCCAGAAGAGGGTCCATGTACATGTGGCTTTGATTCTTGAAGATTCAATGAAGCTTTGTGCATTGATTTTGGTGAGGCATTGCTCATTGTATGTTGACACAGCGACAACATCATCCATGCTTGAGCATGGGGTTCCCATGCTAGATATTGAAGAGAAAGCTGTGAGATGAAAAACGATTTTCCTGTTGGGCTTTGGGTGTTCAGCCTTAGGATTGCAGCGATGCGTCCTCCCCTGTTTTACTGAGGAGCGTCCTCGTGACAAGTGCCTAGGAAAATACTTTTCGGGCTGCAATAGCGTGCCACCGTTCTCGAAGGAAAATTCTCTTCGTGGGGCTTACACCAGGATGGTAACCCACAGGGGCGTGATCAATCAAACCCAGTCTCATCCTCCACAAGGGATTCAACTACGGAACCCCAAGTGAAAATTTACATGTGATCAGGTCCACATGTGGCTATCACAGCCGGTTCAGTTGAGTTTGCTGAACAACCATTCCCGATTGAGCCCTTGGCTCGAAACTGTCATGGTGGCCGGTGTCGGCGCCATGTAACAAGTGTAAACATGTCATGTGACGATGCTTACGGACCAACTGAACATTGCAGACCACATGGTCTTGCATTGTATGGGACATTTCCAAGCGTGTCTGATACATGACGTTGTCACAGCATAGGTCTCCCCGCACACGTGTCTACCATAGTGTGATGACGAATGAGACTGTCATTTGGTAGCACGGAGACCTAGACGGAAGGTACCTGAAGCCTGCCATCCCCGCACTCGATGAACGAGTGGGTACCATCGGATGCCGTGTGGTCTACGACTTTCCATCATGTGGAGATAATCACGGGTAGTGTGATGTGCTTGGACACACAACCCATATTCTTAGACCAGAAGAGTTTCATTGCACATTGCAAAGGTGCCAAGTGCCCAGTCTTGAGTAACGCGGTGAGTGAGCCCCAAAAATCTGACGTTAAGACTGTTGGAAGATATGGGTAACAAAATGCCACATGAATTTGTGTAGTTGTACTTTGCACAGGTATTTTTGAATCACCCGAACACATCAGTAGCATGACTGGAGGTGTGAAACGGGTCATTCACGTGGAATTTGGGAGCTTCGAGTGTTATTACTCAAGGAAGGTGATCAAACTCGGATGACTCAAGCAATGTCATCCAACTCGGACTTTTCTTGCATCCCATACTTGCTAGGATGAAAATATGTTAGACTGTTGTGTACCTTAGTATGGTTTGTGCTTTGCTTGCACAATACTAAGATATGTCCACGGTATGTGTCGATCCTTAAAGGAGTACGTAAACATCCAGGGGTGCCCTGTGCTTCTCCAAACATCTGGGAGATGTCCAAAGAACAGAATTGGAGAGCATTGGTACAAAATTACACTTCCCCAGTGTGTGGACTATTGATCATTGCTCATTGCCTTAGAAGGCTACGTGTGGTGCTTTTAGTCACACTAGGTTGTCTACAACCAACGGTGAACACCAGAGTGTCTTATGGCTAGACCATATCACCATGAGTTTGACGAAATATCGTCATCCAATGGGAATCTCGTTGGGTTGTATAGTATGATGTTGTTATGTAACCACATAACCATGCTTATGTTACTAGAATATGACCTGGTTCCAGTGTGTACCACAGGCACTGTGCCCGTCGCTGAGGATTGAGCAAGGGCGTCATGTGCATCCCAATGGATTTTAAACAGTGCTCTATAAATGAGCAACCGCCGGGTTGGGTTGGCAAGGAATCCAACAGTGCACATGTGGGTAAAAATTAATGTCATAAAAAAAATGACTTCAGCGCCCGTGTTGTGCATGGCAGGATGAGGGATTGTGAGTGGTTTCAATCTGCAACTATACTAGCTCAAAATCCAACTGCAATGATTTAGATGCTGGGTAGATGGCACTGTCAATAGAGGTGTCATCAACAATATTGTGCAGTGGGTTGAGTCATGCTAGGTTTGACCTTGCCATGTTTATGGAGGGCATGAACATCCTTGGTGCATTTTGAGTACTGACACAGAGCCATGATGGTTTGTGTCCTCGAGTGTAGCACATTTGCACATCGTCTTCTCGAGTCCTAGCTTTAGCATAGGAGATCGAGGATCATGACACACGTAACACGCGGAGTGTTGCTCTGTATGATTCATCCAACATCAATCTTTATGGCAGGGATGGCATGTGTCACAGTGTGAGTACAGACCCCCTTACCGCTTTGCAACCATGATGTCTCCATGCTTGCAAACATGGTTGAGATTTGACCATGCTGGCTATCATAGTCCATTGTGGACTACATCATGGTAGTAGAAACCCTCATAGTGGAGACAAGGTGGAATCTGTCCCCCTTGTATCGTAAGTCATTGTGTATATGGCCATGGAAAAATTCCATGACACATTCAACAATGTCCCTCATCCATGTGTTGTGGCATGGATCAAACAGAGAGAACATGAAGGTACAACCATGTCCTCTTGTGCTATATAACACCTTGCTCAAACAGAGCCTCTTTGGTGTTAGAGGATGATGCCTTCTTGAATAGAAGTGTGCATCTGCCGTTAACACAGGATTGACGAGCAGCCAAGGCACATGCCGGGTATTTGATGCCACAGACAAGTGAGTTGATGCATCGTCAAGTAAGTCGTATGGTCAGATGTATCGACACTGGTATGACTGACCTGTAACATGTCCCAGGTACATAATGTACTCTGTAGTCCAATAGACAGAGAGATAGACAATATTCATGACCTGAACCGTGTCAATTCATGGTATTCCTTCAAGCATGAAGGCTACCGATTGCATGTGTCACGTATCACGAGCTTAGAGCCTCATGGCCTTAGTCGTGTACGACCAAATCTGCTGTCACGGACGACATGCATTCTGGCAATTGCCTTGCCATTATTGACATGCGTTTGAGCATTGTCGTTCATCATGTAGTAGCACATGGTTTATCACGAGGAGCTCTGTCTATTCCAATAGCGACTCATCTGAGGTCACTTTGATGTTGTACTTTAGGCGTCGTAAGCCTGTGCCTCAGCACATATGGTTCACGTAACCAGAGCATGCGCATCAAGGATGCTTGGTGCATGAGTCAATCCTCTAGGATTTATCCACAAGACACTACGGGTGGGTGGGTGGGATTGCTAGGAATCACCACTTTCATGAGTACAATTCAGAATCTCCATGTTTGAGACATGTCTAGGGTGCAAGTGTTGCCCCTGACATTGTACCCAATGGCGTCACCCTCGTTGTCTAGAGGATTAACCATCTGGATGCCATGGCAATTTACGAGGCAAGCTGCGCCAGGTTTACGACATAGAGTGAACGTGATCCAATGGCCATTACCTGTTCATTGGCAGGTTGTTGGGGCATTGGATTGTCTGGATGACTCAGCTGGCCACGCCACCCTGTGGCTTGTGCAACAGCTAGGGCGTTGTCCGCCTCATGAAGATCCCTAAGTGCCCCCTTTTGCTCATGTAGCCTATGGCCCGAGCAATTCAAGTCAGCGTTGAGGCACCCTACGTTCCTCTCAAAACTACTATTCTTGTTTTGTTCCCAACTTATGGCCATTGGCCAAAAGTAACAGGAGGAAGGGGTGGGATTCAAAGGTGCTTGCAGAACAGACCTTATACTACAGTTTGGCCAGTAAGGTTTTTCTGTAGCAATGGTTACCATAGAGCCGGTACTGCCCGCCTACATCCACTAAGTCCTCAGTGAGACAATTCCTTGTAGGCCCGTAACCACACAAGGTGTAAGAGCCGGGACTAGGGAAAGGACGGGAGTTGAATTTGTCTCTTTCGGACTCTGGTACCTCTTTCAAGAGGAAACATGAGTCTACTAGGTTACAATCTAATAGTAGCTCGGTCGCTGTGTGCCGCAACTACCATTTGATGGTGAACCCATCCGTAGAACATCTATTAGTCCAGCCGATTTTGTGGAGCGTTAAGTCTCATCTGCTGATGGACATCAGCAGGCCAACTGCCAGGCTTTGCTAGTTGTCAAGAACAAAAACGTTCGCACTGTCGGCAAGGCCCATGCTGCACGCTAAGCATGCTAGACAAGCTCATCAAGTTCACACTGCTCCTTTTCAAAGTAGCAGAGTGAAGAAGCCATCATGGCTGTTGACGCTGATCAAAGAGCCAGTGGAACTTTGATTCCACTGTGCGAGTCAGCACGACTCAATTTTGATTGAGAGTGGCTGTTGTTGGCAAGCCCGTAGTACAAGCCAACGTTAGGCAGTCCAACTTTATGTAAGGGAGGGCGGGTCGGGATTAACATGCCCTTGCACATTGCTTGCCGGTTGCCAACAAGACGGATGCCAGAGTAGCGTGGTGTCTACCGCTACTGGCGACATAAGGAGAGTGTACGCCGCTGCTAGGCAAAGCCAGAAGAACGTGTGCCACGGATGGCAAGGTCAGCAGGGACTCTACCACTGCTGTCAGCGTCACTAGTGACCCTGTCTTTGTTGGCGGTGCCAGCGCCGTTCATGCCACTGCTGGGAGCGCCAACAGGGCGTGTACTGCTACTGGCGATGCAAGCACAGCTCCTACCAATGCTAGCAATGGAAACAGGGCGTGCGTTGTTGCTGGCAATGCAAGAGCAGCCTCTGCCGCTGCTTGCAATGTCGGCAAGGCGTGTGCTGCCAGCACAACATATGCCGTCGCTATCAACTCCAACAGGGCGCTCGCTGCTCGTGGAAGAGTCAGCCAAGTGTCTGCTGCTCCTGGCGGTGCCAGGGCAGCCATTACCGCTGCTTGCAATGCCGCAGCGCACCTGCTGCTACTGGCAGTGCCAGGCAGCCCCTGCCGCTACAGGCAATGCCAGCAGGGCGCTTGATGCTGCTGGCAACGCAAGCAGGGTGCTCGCTGCTGCTGGCAAAGCCAGCAAAGCGTCAGTTTCTCCTGGCAGTGCCAAGCAGCCCTTTGCCGCTGCTGGCAACGCCCGCAATGCACTCGTTGCTGCTGGCAAAGCCAGCGGAGAGTCAGCTGCTGCAGTCGGTGCTAGGCAGCCCTTTGCCGCTGCTGGCAACGCCAGCACGGCGCTCTTTGCTGCTGGAAAAGCCAGCTGAGCGTCAGCTGCTGCTGGCGGTGCCAGGCAGCCCTTTGCCGCTATTGGCAATCCCAGCACGACGCTCGTTGCTGCTGGCAAAGCCAGCCGAGTGTCAGCTGCTGCTGTTGGCAATGCAAAAACAAAATTTGTGATTGCTGGCAAAGCTATCAGGGTGCTCGCTGTTGCTGGCAAAGCCAGCACAGCGTCAGTTGCTCCTGGCGGTGCCAAGCAGCCCTTTGCCGCTACTGGCAACGCCATCATGACGCTCGTTGCTGCTGGCAAAGCCAGCCGAGCGTCAGCTACTGCTGTTGGCAATGCAAAAACAAAATTTGTCATTGCTGGCAAAGCTAGAAGGGTGCTCGCTGCTGCTGGCAAAGCCAGCACAGCATCAGTTGCTCCTGGCGGTGCCAAGCAGCCCTTTGCCGCCGTTGGCAACGCCCGCAGGGCACTCGTTGCTGCTGGCAAAGCCAGCCGAGCATCAGCTGCTGCTGACGGTGCCAGGCAGCCCTTTGCCGCTACTGGCAACGCCAGCACGGCGCTCGTTGCTGCTGGCAAAGCCAGCCGAGCATCAGCTGCTGCTGACGGTGCCAGGCAGCCCTTTGCCGCTACTGGCAACGCCAGCACGGCGCTCGTTGCTGCTGGCAAAGCCAGCCGAGCGTCAGCTGCTGCTGGCCGTGCCAGGCAGCCCCTGCCACTGCTGGCCACGCCAACAGGGCGTGTACCGCTGCTGGCGGCGCCAGCAGGGCCAGCCGCTGCTGGTGCTGCCAGCAGCGGGATACCACTGCTGGCCGCGCCAGCAGGGCCCCTTGCCACTGCTGGTCGTGCCAGCAGGGCATGTACTGCTGCTGGCTGCGCCAGCAGGGCCCAGCCACTGCCGGTGCTGGCAGCAAGGCGTATGCCACTGCTGGGTGCGCCAGTAGGGCCCCTTGCCACTGCTGGTCGTGCCAGCAGGGCGTGTACCGCTGCTGGCCGCGCCAGCAGGGCCCAGCCGCTGCTGGTGCTGCCAGCAGGGCGTATGCCACTGCTGGTCGCGCCAGCAGGGCCCCTTGCCACTGCTGGCCGTGCCAGCAGGGCGTGTGCCGCTGCTGGCCGCGCCAGCAGGGCCCAGCTGCTGCTGGACGGACCAGCAGGGCTGCACCTGCTGGATGGACCAGCAGGGCTGCGCCTGCTGGACGGACCAGCAGGGCTTCGCCTGCTGGACGGACCAGCAGGCCTGGGCCCGCTGGACGGACCAGTAGGCCTCCGCCTGCTGGACGTACCAGCAGGCCGTTGCCTGCTGGTCGAGCCAGCAGGCCTGCGCCTGCTGGTCGGACCAGCAGGCCTGCGCCTGCTGGACGGACCAGCAGGGTTGCGCCTGCCAGACGGACCAGCAGGCCTCCGCCTGCTGGACGTACCAGCAGGCCGTCGCCTGCTGGTCGAGCCAGCAGGCGGGTTGCTGCCCAAAGGAAATAGGGAAGTCCCTTCCGGCTTGCTGGCGTGGCCAGCATAGCCGTCTTCCTTGAGGGGAGGTCCCCAGCAAGGGACGCGCGAGGCGCGTTCCTCCTCAGCGTGCGCCAAAAGAAAATGAGACGCCATGACGAAGTCCGGGGTTACTCCGAAGCGCCCAACTTTGTTTTGCAAACCCGGGATGCCGCGTCTGGCCTAGCGCGCAGGGGCGCTCTGTGTCTGCGGGACCGTCCAGTTTTTGCGCACGGCCGTTGCATATCCCTGGAGCGCTGTCGAAGCGCGCCATGGCGTTTTCACGCCATGGCGTGGTCGTGCGCGGCCGGGTCTCGCTGACCGGCGTGGTCGTTCACGTCGAACGGCTCGGCCCGGCGGGTCCCGTTAACCTGGTTCACATGCGAGATCCGAACCAGTGTCCGAACGGAGTGCAAAGTTTGTCCACCCGTCAGCTGACCCCGGGTCTCAAAGAAGTAAAATGCGGAAGCAGTAGGTCTCCAGAATCCTCACGTGGCTTGGATGCCAATGTAACAAACGTTGTTTGCTAGTGGGTAGAGGAGTATAATGAAGCCCTCGGAACGGAATGGTTTTCCTCGACGGCTCAACAAGCGGGTAAAATCCCATGGGGTGGGCGCCGGAGCGCGACCCACCGACCAATGTGTCGTCATAGGGCAGGATTCTGCAGGATATTTCCTGCTTTGCTGATGTCATCGGATGGACCTGGACAGTCCATCCTCTTCCACTATGGCTAAATACTAACCAATCAGCGAAAGGGAAATCCTGACCTGGCAGATATTCATATTTGGGATAATAACCGACTTACCCAGATTACCTCTTTGGGTGTGTAAAATACCCGGTTGGTATTTCCTGGTCGGTTCTACCCATGGGGTAGGGACCTATTTTGTACCACGACTAGGTCACCGTGTTACAGGTTAAGACTCCATCTCCTGCTCAACAATCATCGGCAGAGCTAAAAACTTTCCTCCAATGCTTGCTGGAGGGGTTTGCACCTTCATATCACTCTGGAGCCAAACGTCTTCAATGACTCGTGGAAGAAGAATAAATTGTTTGAGGCTTAAGAGGCCCGTTTTCATTATAATCTCAACCTCTTGTTTTTGGTACAGGGGATATTTCTTATGCCAATGGCATACATAGGGCCCAAAACCAGATGCGGCCTAATTTTGGCTCCGCCGCTTCCAACCTACATCCCGACTTAGTCGCGGCAACTTCTTCCGCGCTCGGAGGGAATTCCCAAGAACATCCCAGAATCCTCGCGCGATGACAACCACCTTTTCAGGTCACTTCCGGAACTCGCCAAAACGTATTTTTGACAATTCTCAACGTTTCGAGACTACGGACGAGGTTCTTTCGAGCGAATTTGATAAACCTCGCAAACTCCAAATTTGATGTTGAAGCCCCCCGTCGAACCAACGAGGAACTTCTCAAGCCAATGAATCGGAACACGGCGTCGCATCACGCGAACCGCCAAAAACCCAAACGGCTCGACCGAGCCTCGTTTTCTCGCACTTGCCATTTCTATATACATTGCCGACTTTCGGCACTTACAACAACGAAGTATACTTTCCACTCGTCAAAAACACCCAACTGAGCCCATTCTCGTGAAAAGTTACAAGCCCCATTTTCAACTGTGAACCACCTCACTTCCGACCGGCGTAACACTTGGTATCAGAGCGCATCGGCCCGGGCGGGGCACAGGACTAATCTTCACATGAACTCAAGACTCGCACGTGTCTTCAAGCGCATCTCCACCGACAAGAAGTTTGCAAACCTCGCGACAAAGGCGGCACACGGAGCGAGTGCACCCGGCGATAGCAGCGGTAACTGGCGAAGACACCGTTGATGGCCGAAGGCACCCTGCGAAGGACCTTCAGCCTCATCGAGGGAGATGAGCGGATGACGGCTGGCAACTCAACTGGCGCGACCAATCCGGAGTCTGGCATGCCTAACATGCCAATTCCGCCTGCAGTACCGACCAATACAAGTCCATCGACAACACGAGACAAAATCGTGGAGCTGACAAGCCGGCTGGTGCAGATGGAAGCGTTTCAATGAGCGCTTGTTGAACAAGTGCAACAGAACGCCGTCAAAATCCATGACTCAAAAGCACGAGAGGCGGTACTCACCGATCGACTCCACATCGGCGGATCCTCAATTCCTCTGAGGCTTTCTGAGCTGTTTGATCCGGCAAATTCCAAGGGACCGACGGTCAGGATCTTCCTGACGAGTTTGGAGGTATACTTCACCATTGCTGGGGTTCACTCTGACGAACACAAGATGAACCTCGCAGCCTCGCTTTTGTGGGGCACGGCTTTAAGTTGGTGGGCCGATCTTATGGCCATCCAACGGCAGCAGGCAGCCAAAGGCGCTGATCCAAAGGCTATCGTATCATCGGCACCAGGCGTACTATCTCTCAAGCAGGTTCACCCAACCTGGAATTTATCAATAATGCCCTCGTCCAACTGGCGTGAGTTCACCTAGGCACACGTCGCTCACTTTGGCAAGCTGAACAAGTAAACAGAGGTTCGTTACTGGCTCAAACGACTGAAGCAGCTTTCCAGCGTGGCAGAGTACACGTGGCGTTTTCGCGAAATCATCACCGGCTACAGCCTCACAGAGGACGATCTCTGTTTTCACTACAAAAACAGCCTCAAGCAAGATATTCACAGAGCACTCGCGATTTACGACATCACCAACGATTTGCCACAGATCAGCGCAGCCGCTGAGCGCATCGACTCCGCAGATTTCAACTCAAATCTGGTCCCCTTCACGGTTGGTCTGCTGCCCGGTTTGAGCTCAACACAGTAGGTAAAAAAGCTCCTCCGCTTGAGGTTCAAACTTCAGTCTACGTGCAACAAGCAACAACGGGTCAGCTGAAAAAGACATAACAATTGCAGCAGTAACCGCGAAGACGCAATGGCCACTAGGTACGCTAATCTCGCTCGACGTGGCAAAAAGGTGCCTGAGGAGAGGGGCCTCGACGTGGTTGGTCCACGTCTATTTAAGCAACACTAGCAAGGAATCAGTCACCGCAGCTGATGCATCAGCCTCATCGGTCTCATCGGCGTCAAAGTTCATGAACGTACCGGAAGATTTTGCCTCGCTTGTAAAAGACATCGAAGGGGTATTCCCCGACGAGTCACCAAGCAAACTCCCTCCCAAACGCAACATCGACCACTGAATTGAGCTCAAACCGGGCAGCAGACCAACCGTGAAGGGGACCTACCGGATGAGTTATCACGAACTCACGGAGCTCAAGCGACAGCTAGCCGACATGCTAACTCAGGGTTTCATCCGACCGTCCTTCTCTCCGTACGCCGCACTCGTACTATTTGTAAAAAATAAAACTGGCCAAATGCAGATGTGCGTGGATTACCGGGCGTTGAACAACATCACAATCAAGAACCGCTACCCTCTACCTCAAGCGGAGGAGCTTTTTTACCTACTGTGTTGAGCAAGAATCTTCAGCAAAATCGACCTACAGAGCGGCTACCACCAAACTCGCATCGCCGACGAGGATGTTGCAAAAACTGCCTTTCAAACACGTTACGAGTTATTTGAGTTCACGGTTATGCCATTTGGACTCACAAATGCCCCCGCAATGTTCATGACAGCAATGAACAACATTTTTCGCCCATACCTCGACGATTTTTTGTGTTATACCTCGACGACTTCCTCGTGTACAGCCAAACCCCAGAGGATCATCGACGACATCTTCGACAGGTGCTCGAGGTCCTCCAATGGGAGAAGTTCTACGGGAAGCTCTCGAATTGTGACTTTGGTCAACGCTCGATTGAGTTTCTTGCGCACATCATCGGCGGTGGACGGATATCTATGGACCCGAAAAAGATATCCGCGTTGGCGGATTGGCCAACCCCAACAAAAGTACACGAAGTCCAGGGTTTTCTTACATTTTGCAACTATTATCAGAGGTTTGTGAAGGCATATGCCCAAGTGTCGGCGCCTCTTTCTGACCTCACCCGCAAAAATTGCGAGTGGAATTGGGGAGACAGTGAAGAAGAAGCTTTTACGTTTTTACATAAAGCTCTGACCTCGGCGCCAACCCTTCAATTGGCAGATCCGACTGTCGACTGCATCACGGCCACGAATGCCTCCGATCGTGCGATTGGGGTCGTCCTCCTGCAAGACAATAGTTGGGGGGGAACAACCCATCACCTACATGTCACGGAAGCTTCACAGACCAGAGGTCAACTATGCCGTCCAAGAGAAAGAAATGCCCGCGGTTATCCATGCCTTCAAAACCTAGCACTGTTATTTGGAGTATCTAAAAACATAGCCAAACCTCAGCCGAAGACAAACTCGATGGATGGAGTTCCTCGAGTCCAACTTCAACTATGAAATCGAGTATCGGTCCGGAAAGACAAATCCAGCGGACGCCCTGAGCCGCCGGCCCGATCTCGCGGAGGTCAACGCACTACTGATTCAAGCAGACCCATACGTGGAAAAGTTATTCACACGTGGCTACGAGGACCACGGAGCCTACAACATGAAAAAACTGCACTTTGTAGGCTCCTATTGGCGTAGAAAGCAAAAAAATCAGGTCGTCGTCCCCGAAGTTGAGGAGTTGCGGCGCATGACTGGTCGAGGAGGCCACTTCGGAGCCGACAAGACACTGAAGAAGCTTGTGAGGCACTATTGGTGGGACAAAATGGGGGTTGACATTGCAAACTTCTGCAAAAGCTGCGACCTGTGTCAGCGACACAAGAGTCGACGCACCAAACCCCTTGGACTACTGCAACCACTACCAATACCAGAAAAACCGTAGACCGACATCTCCATGGATTTTGTGACTGGTTAACCTATCACACCAGAGGGGTTTGACACTATACTTGTCGTCGTCGACAGGTTCTCGAAGATGGCGCACTTCATCCCGACCACTTTGGATGTAACCGCCGAAGGAGCCGCGCGACTGTTCCTTGACCAAATCTTCCGACTGCATGGGGTTCCGTGATCAATCACGAGCGATCGATATGCGCAGTTCACCAGCCAGTTTTGGCAAGATTTGATGCAGCGGTACGGGAGTCGACTTCAACTTTGAACAGCGTTCCATCCGTAAACTGATGGGCAAACCAAGCAAACCAACCAAACGCTCGAACAACTCCTCCGAACCCTGTGCGAACCTCACGGCACTAACTGGGCAGTCAAGCTGCCAGAAGCCGAGTTTGCATACAATTTGGCAACATCCATTGCAACAGGGAAAACACCGTTTGAGGTGGTTTACGGAGCCAAACCAACCACCCCGATTGATTTACAAACCAAGAGCAATATCCCTGCCGTCGACACTCATCGGCGAGAATTTTCGGCAATCTGGGAGGAAACTCGTTGAACTCTCGCAAAGACGCAAACAGCTATGAAGCGGCAAGCTGATAAACATCGACAACCAGAGGAGTTCAGGACCGGTGACAGAGTTTTGCTCAACTCCGCAACAGTCAAACTCCGTGGATCGAGCAATCCAAAGCTCATACCTCGGTGGCTGGGGCCTTTCGACATCTTGGAGATGCGCACTCCAGTCGTCGCGAAGCTCCGACTACCCGACAACATGCAGATACACCCGGTCTTCCACATCAGAAAACTTTGACATTACATCGATTCAGCACAAGATTTTCCTGGACGCGTGGCACCTGCCCCGCCACCCATGATCACAGACGGCGACCACGAGTGCACAGTTGAGGAAATCCTTGACCACGGACGACGAGGAGGCAAAGATATATATTTGATTAAGTGGAAGAACTATGACGGGACACATAATAGCTGGGTGTCGTACAGCCAACTCTCAGACGTCATTTTTCTCATCGATGGCTACAATGCCCAACTACGGCCACACATTGGTAATGGGCCGGGACGTCATGGCTAGAGGGGGAGGGAATTGTTATGCCAATGGTATACACAGGACTTAAACCCAGAAGCGGCCTAGTTTTGACTCCACCGCTTCCGACCTACATCGCGACTTAGTCGCAGCAACGTTTTCCGCGCTCGGAGGGATTTCCCAAGAATACCCCGGAATCCTTGCGCGATGACGACCACCTTTTCAGGTCACCTCTGGAACTCGCCAGAACGTGTTCTTGACAATTCTCAACATTTCGAAACTATGGATGAGGTTCTTTTGAGCGACTTCGATAAACCTTGCGAACTCCAAATTCAATCTCGAAGCCCCCCGTCGAACCAACAAGGGACTTCTCAAGCCAACGAATCAGAACACGGCGTCGGGTCACGCGAACCGTGGAAAACCCTAATGGCTCAACCGAGCCTCATTTTCTTGTACTCACCATTTGAATATACATTGCCAAGTTTGAGCACTTACAACAACAAAGTATACTTTCCGCTTCTCAAAAACACCCAACTGACCCCATTCTCGTGAAAAGTGACAAGCCCCGTTTTCAACTGTGAACCACCTCACTTCCGACCGGCGTAACAATATTACCCCAAAGTTGTGAGTTCCCACACGTTTTCTATTTTTCAGGCTCAAACGCTTTAGTGAACAAACTCGGGTCTCATTTTTTAAACAATAACACAAAATCACTACATGACAGGAATGCTTTGCAATTTCACACCTATGCTCCTTCACTCTTGCTCACTCTCTCTATCCCTTGCCTCATTCATTTCATGCGACGAGGAGGAGAGGGTGAGTACAATAGCTCAAGGCCACATGCCTCGGCCCTCGAAGCCTTATTACCTGCGATCACCGATAAAGAGACAGGCTTGATCCACAACTAGAAGGTGGCCAGCTAATGGCAGGCAGGTTACTTGAGCATTCGTCACCTGTGTAGTCGATTGGTCGTAAGCTGGTCAACAGCCAGCAAAAGGATGGCGCCCGGCCACTCCTTGCTATGGGAAGGGGTGGTGCTCGAACACCCTTTTCTTCCAAAAGAATGGAGGATTAAACTGGCTCTCTTGGTATGTTTTCTCCCCACTTGTTATGAACCGTCAAATAAGTAGGAGTTTTAGATAGTGAGTCATCAACATTGAAAAATAAAAGTAATATAATTAATTAGAGGCTAAAAATGAACGCATGCACGAGATGTTGTACCTTCTTGGTCCGCATGGCTAGTGCCCCCCCCCCCCCTTTGGCTAGAGTGTCCGTGTGACAACCGCATTGAACTTTTCCAATCTCCTTTGGCCACTTTCCATTAAGGTCACCCAAGAGGAATTTTGTTCAGTATTTTGGCATTTTGTTCATGCCCCATGCCATGAGTCGAAACATGGCAGCTGAAAACTCGCTCCAGTATTCATTGTCTAGCACACTCAGCAAGAAAGATTCAGGCTCCTATGAAAGCAATTCATGTCCATAACCTGCCAAATGAAGGAGTCATTCCTTAACAACCCACAACTGAAGTGTAAGCTCTTGATACTAGAGCAATAAAGGGACCTTGTACTGGCCGTTGGCAACAAAGAGTGCCAATGGTGGCTAAAGGGTTCAGTCTTACATGTATGGAGATAGGATGCTCACATGAAACATGGAAAGCAACTTCATACTAAGCAGAAGCAGCAATCGGCATGCCACGTGTTTGATCCGTACAACAATGGGGGACAATATTTACAGTTCTTGTGCCCATGACGACTTGAACTGAAGGTTCGGTGTTAAACAGCACCTTCTTGCCGATTTCAACCGAGACCTCAGGATGAATTTTGTTAGCATATGCCTCAGTCCATTCCAAGCGGATTGAAGAGGACCCTTCACCTCCTCTAAGAAGGAGTTTATGCATTTAACAAAGGCTTAAGCAGAAAAAACCTGCCCCTTTTTAACCCTTCGCTGTAAATGAAGAGGATACAAATGGATTCTGACCATTGCTCAACACGAATGGTGTGAAATGCGTGGACTCATGCAACAAGTTGTTAACCATTAACTCTACCGGTGCTAGGAATTTGCATCAAGAGACATAGTGCACACAAAGTACATGTGGATCATATCCCCAGAGATTGATTCATGCACGTTTTATCCGTTGGTTTGAGGGTTAAATGTTGTTGATGTTTGAGAATTGCTACTAAAGTATGTGCATCTTTCATGAGAGCACACTAACATATTTTCTATCCTAATAAAAAATAATGGGCAAAAGGAAGCTGTGGTACTTCACAACATCCTCAACGAAGACACAAACCGTCTCTTGTGTGTACATGTAAGTGATTAAAAAAAAGAAAGATGTCATTTTTGTGAGAAGATGCACAGCCACTAGTATTATACCTTGGCCATGTGCTAAGTCTCGGAGACTTGAAATGAAGTCCATACTGACAAACTCCCATGGATCTCCAATGATAAGAAGATGGTGAAGAATTCTAGCTTGCTCCTTGTCACTAGCCTTCTTCAGAAGACATGGGTTGCATGTCAGGAATACTTACGGACCTCAACACTCCATAATGGCCACCAATAATGGTCCAAGCGTGCTTTTTTGGTCTTTAGAGGTCCCAAGTCACCTGCCACCGGCTGTTAATGGACTTGGGATACAATCTTTGCTCGAAGATTATATGAAGTAACGGCTTGTTCTATTTTTTATGAATGTTTGAAGTCTCCACAAATCCGTACTTTTGTAGATTTTACGAGTCTTCAAACCAAGAAAGTACATAGTATCTCATCCAAGTCCAATTTATGAAGATTTTTTAGTGGATGATCTCTCAAATTTGTTGCCGCAGAGAGGCATGAGGGGGGGTCTAGATTATGCACTATAGCTATTACAATCACCATAAAACACCAAAATACCTTTCCAGTTGCTGTCGATTTCAACTGAACACGGGCTTTTGGCTTTGTGGATCGGCCAAGTTGATGTGTCCCTGCCAATATTCCCACATACATGAGAACGGGCTTATGCATTCACTCCAATGTACCAGTTGTTTTGACACGTTTGGTTGTGTTAGGAAGAACACTAACAACAACTTGTGCATCATCATGACCGCCGACCCCCTCTTCACCCTTGAGGTAACAATGCCACGTGTTAAAACTTTGAACGTAAGCAAGAAGCTTCTAATCATCATTCGTGTAATGCTTCTGCATGGGGATAAGCTTCCAGCTCTCGTGTGCAACGGGAGGATTGTTCTATACGAGGATTTCCCTAAGTCGTACTACAAATGTATGACAACGTACCTTCAATGGATCTAAAAGAGTTAAGAAGGATGCTCTGGACCGAATTTCCTTTCAATACTATAAAATCATTCTCAAAGTAAGACGTGAATTTTTAATGCACATATTTTCACATGAGCCTGATTTACAGAGCTACCAAGGTCAATTACCATTGCATGTAAAGTCAAGAGTAGTTTGCAAGGCCAAGGAAAGATCTAAATCTTCCCAATTCTTCTTAGGAATGGCGAGTCCAAAACAACTTGGATCTTTTGTAGGTCAACACAGATACCTTCCTTGCCAAGTACATGTCCAAAACACCCGAGCTCATGTAGTGCAAACTTGCAATTTCTCATTTTCACTTACACCTTTTTCTTCAAGAGGATCAAGAGGGATTTTGTAAATTCTCTTTGTGCTCTTACATTAATTTATAGATAACCAGGTACTGAACAAGACAAGTTACTTGAAAGTCTATGTCTCTTCACCCTTGAAAAAGATTTTGGCTTCTTCCATGAGTGCGGTAAACTCGCTCAAGTAGGCCTCAAGCCAGCTACCTAGATATTTAAATTTCTTGATTCTATGGAAGGCGTGCTGTGGGTTCTAATGCTAAATTTACTTCTTGTGCATTATAGTGCAACAATCCTGCCATGGTATGGATTTCCAGTCCAGATGTGGATGCTGCACTTCCCATTCCTTGACTACATACTCAAAGATCTTGTCCACAAGTGGCATTGTGGCAAAGTTCGCCCCACTGACCGAGTGGTATTGGGGACATGCATAACATGCACCATAGAATTTTTCCACTCAGTCAACTTAACGTTCGTACAAAAGATCTCCAAACTATAGAGGAAGGACATGTTCATGATTGGTCTCGATGTCATCTAGATAGGCAATTCCTTGTTAGCACTAGCAGTGGCATCAGCACCTACGGCATGTTGTGACAGATGTTGCACACACACGTGGGTCATGCTTTACAACACCTTTTTGAGGTCGTCGCATCAGTGAGTTGCCTTATGACTGGCCACACACTTCATCTGGTGATTGCTGTTGAGGTCCGTGAGGCTTTGCACACTATGGGCAAGTAGGTTGGCGAATGCAAACCTCAACTTTGATGTTGTCAGAGCCTCAACAATAGCCTGGAGATACTCACACTGTCTGCTTAGCTTTAGCTATCAAAACAAGGTACAGTTCATGTGTATGCCTCCAAGGAGTCCCACCTTTCAAAGGAAGCTCGAGTGGGTGTGGGTTTGTCCCATTACAGTGACATCATAAGAGAGGGAGTCTGCCCCCACTCCCCTAGGTGATGTCGCACCTTCACCTTCGGTGCTGATCTTGAGTCACCCCGCCCCTTCTGTGGGCAACTGAGAAAGCTTCTGAAAATCAGGGTGAATGTCCTTCTTCTTGATTTAATTCCATTGTGCTCTTAAGAACTTCCTATATGACAGCTTTTGGTACCTTTGCTGCAGCCGGCAGCTTCTTAAACTCCAATGGGCACCTTGTGCCTTTGGAGCGATTCACATGAGTTTAGTCCACAATGATGGTGATGATCGCGATCCTTGTTGCATTCATCATTTTTTACATTGTGCTCTTTGTCAGTGTCCACGTTTGGGTGGTCCTCCTTAAGTGCACCCACCAACGCATGGGAGTTGCCCACATGCATGTTGACGTGTGCAACAAGTACTATTCTGGCTTTTTCACTCTTCTCAGTTTTATGGAGTTTAGTGTGATTTTCCTTTGGTGACATAGTTTTTTCTACTTTGGCCACCGTTCTCGTGGAGGTGGCTTTCAAAACATAGAGTCTGCCAGGGGCATGTGGTGAAGCTTTCACCACCTTGCCCTTTCTGGTTTTGGATGATTCGGCATTTTCCTTCCGTTGTTACATAAAACTAACACAAAGATCTTGTGTGAGCGTTGCTCAAGATCTCAAATGGGTTTCATCCCTTCAATGAGACCATTAAAAACATTGTATTCTCAGCCACCACAAACAGCACAACCACGCGTCAGAATTCCTCTTTCCTAGGCTGTCACATTGTGCACAATAATGTGGTAGAAAAATAGTGTGTTTCTACACTGCCACGGTCGACACAAACACTTGGGTTCAAGTTAGGTTCCTATGCCGTGAATCATGGCACTAGGAAACCTTCCAAGTCTAGGAAAACAGAAACTTTTACAAAGTAATTGAAAGTAGAGCGAATTGATTGAGCACCCCTCAAAGAGTGAGGAGGAGAAGAGGGACTCAAGTCTAGAGTTCACAATCTGTCACACTCCTCCCACATCCCTCTTATCTTCTTTCTTTCTTAACTTTTCTTGATGCGGCTTGGGCACCCTTGAGGGTGACTTCCTTTGTGCACATAGCAATGGCGAGGCCTCCAAAAACTCTTCAAGTTTCCGTTTCTTTCTTTTTGATGAGTTCTCAAGCCATGACAATCTCTGGTCTTAGAGAGGAGTTGTGCTTCTGTTTTTTGTTGAAGGAGGGAGGAGGCAATGTAGAAAAGAGGAGGAAAATTGATGATTTGACGTGGGCACTCCTCACCTTATCCCACAAAGAAACACGTAGCCTCCTGGGGGGAAGAAAATGCTAGAAGAAATTTTAGAAGCTCTAAAGAACTCTTCAAAAGCTTTCTAACCCACGTTTTAGTTCTCAAAATGGTTAAGTCCAGAAGTCATAACCTCCTTTTGCATTTCAGCTACTAAGCTAGTTGATCTTTGCATTTTATCTATGGTGTAGCAACAAGAACCACTACACGCTTTGTAACGACGGTTGTCCCACCATAAAAACTGTTTTAACGGCTTGTGTCTCTAGCTTCTGCACAGGAGGCCTCATTGCACTTCGCGGAATAGCATCCAAAGCTCGTCATAGGTGGTCTCTCCTTTGCATCACTCTTGGTAGCAATTGTCTTTAACAACCCGTACAAGAAGACTCAAACATTTCAAGTTTTTGGAGGCCAGTTGCTGTATTTACTGTGCCCCCTTGTTTTGGGTCCAAAATGAGGGAGGTATTACCCCAAACTTGTCATTTTGCACATGTTTTCTTTTTTAGAAACCCAGTATTCATCGCAAACGACCTTGAGTTTTGTTTTCAATACGTTTAACAAACTCAATACATACAAGGCACGATCAGCATTTTCATGCCAAATTTTCGTACACAATGCTTTGTTTTGCTCCAGATCTATCCCTCATCCTTGCTCGCTCTTGCCTGCAAGGAGGGAGAATGAGGGCGGGGGAACAAGACCATGAGCCCTGCCCTTAAAGCCCTTGTGGCCTATCAGCCAGCGATCCAGCCTCATGCTTGATTGGCAGCTAGCGGCTCGCCGGCAAGTGGCCGGCTGGGCATCTGATTGGCTAACCACCAGCAGGCCAGCAGCCAGCAAGTGGCTGACCACAGGCCAGTCCTCGTTGTAGAAAAGGGTGGTTTTCAACCACCCCTTGGCTATTGCATGCAGTGAGGGCCAGGCCCACCCTCCTGCTAAAAATTTATAGTGATTTCAATTCTATTTCCCAGTCTAAAAGGTAAAATGTTTCCCAATCTCATTGGCTGAGATTGTTGGGGCACATCACTGTAGCAATGTGCCCCAAGACATGAGACACCAAGGCCGTGGTGCGGGTTTTCCCATCCCTTGAGTAACATCAGTTGAGACCATTCAGGGGTAAGAGTGGGTTCCGACTCTAGGTTAATGTAATGAGACAAGGATGTTAAACCATTTTGAGTTATGAGTTAAAATTTTGTGTGTTCTACCCTCTCATTGAACCTCATTCTACGCTTTCTGGAAGGTGCTAGCAAAATCCACATGTGGTCACAGATGTGGACCTGAGTGTTTGAATCATAGGAGTTACAATGCTTATCGTTCCCTTATTTATTTTTCTCCACAAACTCAGCTTCTTGTCATTCAGCCATTCCATCCAGGAGAGTGGAGATAACATGAAGATGCACATGAAAGGACACCTAGCTGGTGTTCTCGTGGATGTGTTGGCTGACATTAAAGGAGATAAATCCTTTCGTAGTCTTAGTTTTACCCAATAGGTGGACCTAACACGCGAGCCATCAGATGGCACGGTTTTTATCCGTAACAACTGTATGGTACTAGTGATAGTACCTTCAAAGAAAAAACTACATTCAAGGTTATGTATGGAGCGTCACGTTGAACATACTCAACCTTTATGACCAGTTTGATGTGGTGCTTAGTGATCCTTGGCTCCACAGAAACAAGGCTTTGATGTGATTTTAATCAAAGGGCTTACTCCTTCAAAAGGGAAAGCATCGTTACGTTCTTTTCAAGGGAAAGAATCATTACTTGTGCAAAGTTCTACTTGCAACATCTACTTCGTGTAGATTTTGTCAGTGCTCTAACAACATTCATGCATTACGTGAGAATATCAGCCAAGATGCATCAACATGGTTGATCCGCTAAGAATAAAACATATGGCAATTAAAGAAAACACAAAGTTTGGTGGTTTTATTTTTACGATCATTGTGAAAGCTACACTCCAAATGCTAAACGTCCTTGCACCTCCAGAATAACCACCTCAATAGATGATCCATTAGAATGACTTTGCAAAGAGGATCGAGGTAGGATAGCGTGTGTATTCTTGGTTTCAAGATGCTTGAAATCTTGACAACTACGGGTTGGTGGAGGCCAGAGACATGTGCTGGAATGGATAATAATTCATGGTAGACTTAGGAGACCTCCGCATGGAGATTATCTCTTAATTCCACGACCCTCCTGTGGCAGGTCATGTGGGACCCCGTAGGACTGGAAAAGCACTCTCAAACAACTATCGGTGAGCAGGACTGAGTTTTGATGTCTGTATGTAATGCATAACATGTGACTTATGTCTCCAGAACAAGGCTATTAACAAAATGCTTGCTGGAATCCTACAACAGCTTCCCATCTTGGAGACTCCACGGGGCTTGCATCAGCATGGACTTTATTGCTGGTCTTCTGCCCATGGCCAAGATACAGTACAAATCTTTGTGGATCTTCTCATGAAGATAACACATTTCATTCCCAAAACTACTAACATGAAAACAGAGGACACCGCTCATGTCTTCTTTGAAGGTGTCGTGAAGTACCACAATTTCCATTCCACGTTCTCTCTGATTCAGATAGAAAATTTACTAGTAATATTAAGAAGAAGATGCATTAGTTATTTACCTGTGAGTCTCAAACACTGATAACATCTCACCCTCAATTTGATTGAGAAATTAAGCGCATGAATGGTACTTTGGTGCAGATGCCCCGCATGTACGCGGACCCTGCCATGAATGATAAGAACAAATTCCTAGCAACCACAGAGTTTTTTGTGAGCAACTCGGTTAAGGAGTCCACTCATTTCACATAGTTTGTGTTGAACAGTGGTCAGCATCCAGTGATTCCATTTTTGTTTAGGAAGAATGGGAGTACAAATTGACAGGTTCCTTGTGCTCAAGCCTATGCCAAGCGCATACAGTTCTTGTTCTGGAAGGCCAAGGGTCACTTTTAAGAGGGTTCGACAACGACAAAAGGCATACACTGTCTAAATCAGCTGTGAATTCTTGTGTAGCATCGGAAACAAAGTTCTAATTTACACTAAGAATCTACGGCTAAAGTTGCAAAAGGTGCAAACACTTCTACCAAACTGGATTGGGTCCTTTCACATTGTTACACGCATCAGGCCATTGACATATCGATTTCTGCTTCAGCTGAGTTTGTAGATACATGCTGTTCTTTATGCGCGTCTGATGGCTACATACACAGTAGAAGGAACCTTTTAGAAACCACCTTGAGTATCAACTCCTGTCAGCCAATACAAAGTCCTTTGCCTGCTCTTTTACCAAGAGCGTACACCCCAATCAAGATTTTTTGGGGAATACCTCATTCATTGGGTCGGTTGTGGACCTGAACATAACTCATTGGAGCCAGAATTTAGCTTGGCCACTTGGATGGTCAGCTTGAAATAGAGGTAGCTAGCAGCTTGTACAGATTTGCACATGTCAGGGGGCACCACCTAAATGCGGGAATACTGAACAACATTTCTCGAGGGTGACATTCATGGACAGTTACAATAGGAAGTTGGGGACGCCTAACATGGTTGTCGTGATGACGCTCAAGCCTAAAGGGGGAAGGTTTCTTGTCTTGCTAACCGACAAGATGCATCTTAGATCAAAGTTCCATGCATTTATTAAAGTTTAGGTGGTTTTTTTTTTTTTTCATTTTCTTGCACAATGTGGACGTCTCATTGTCTGGCACTTCTACTTGTTGGGCATGAACCAGGAAGGATCAAAATAAGTGGGGTGGAATATAGCGGGAGGAGCGGTTTGGCCCTCCCACATCGCAATAGCAAGGGGGTGGTTTGCAACCACCCCTCGCTATTGTGAGGGCTGACCAGCCACTTGTTGGCTGCTGGCGGGCTGGTGCTCGGCTGACTAGGTGGCCAGCGGCCACTCAAGTGACTAGACAACCACCCACTGGCAAGCCACCACCCTGTCGTTCGAGCTGGTGGCTCAATCTTTGGCTGAGATGCCACGAAGGCCTCAACGGTGAGGCTCATGGCCTTGTGCCCCCATCTTCCTTGCCCTCCTTGCAAGTGAAATCAAGCAAGGATGAGGGATATAGTGAGAGTGAGAGTGAGCATCATGTAAGAAATGTGAGCACAAAATCGCCGATTTTGCCTTGCACATGACAATTTCTTTCTGAAATGACAAGTAGAGAACACGTTGATGTACTTGGTGTGGGGGTGGATCTCTGCGTTTTTTCTGAGCGCGATGCCGCTTATGTTGTCACAGTAGATGGTTATTGCAGTTGGCTGCTGCTGCTCAAGACTTACCAGCAACTCACGCAGCTACACCACTTCCTTCGTTGCTTTGCTCAAAGCGGTGCACTCTGCCTCGGTGGAGGAGAGAGCAACACACTCCTGCTTCTTGCTCCTCCAGCTGATTGCTCCTCCTCCAAGAAAAAACACAAAACCACTAGTAAATCTCCTTGTGTCCAGATCTCTACCCCAATCTGCATTGCTGTAGACAGTGAGGATGGGGCTGTTATTGCCGTTTAAGTTGAGGCTAAGGCTGCTACTGCTATTGAGGTAGCATATCACTCACTTGACCGCCTCCAAATGTGGCACACCTGGGTTGGCGCAGAACTTGCTCACTGCTCCCACTGCTTGGCTGATGTCGAGGTGTGTGCCAACGGTGGCATACATGAGGCTCCCAACTGCTGCTTGGTTGGTACTGCCTCCATGCGGTTGCTGTGTTGCTTTCCGTGGGGATCCTGCGTGATGCTCAGCTTCGCTCCCACTTCCAGCGGTGTCGCCACCTTCTGTGCACCTCCCATGTTGAAGTGCTTGACGATGTCGTTCACGTTCGAGGAGAGAATTTGAGTCAGAGGCAATAAGCAAGTCATCAACATAGAGCATGATGATGACCTGGCTTTTGTCCTGTGTGCGCAGGACAATAGACCTCATGATCTGCCTCGCTGCAAACAAAACCAAGCCTAGCCAGCCGCTTATCAATCTTGTGGTACCATGCATGTGGTTCTTGCTTCAGGCCGTAGAGTGCCTTCAGAAGCTTGCACACATGATCCTCCTGCCCTTTCACCACATACCCCTCTGGCTGCTCCATGTACACATCCTCCTCAAGGTCACTATTCAGATATGCACACGTCATATCCATGTGGTACACCTCCCAGTCCATGGGAGCGGCAAGAGCAAGGATTGCACAGATGGAGGGAAACTTTGCGACGGGTGCAAACGTCTTGTTGTAATCCACACCCTCAGTCTGTGCATACCCCTTTGCAACCAGCCGTGTTTTTGTACCTTAGCACCTTACCATCAGCACTGCACTTGCGACGGAAGATCCACTTGCAGCCAATCACCCGGCTGCCATGTGGATCTCTCTCGAGATTTGAGGTCTTGTTCTTCGTGAGTGCCTTGTACTCCTCGCCTGTTGCAACATGCCAATCTTCTGCATCATCACTGCACATTGCTTTGCTGAATGTCGTTGGGTTGTCGGTGATGGTGAGGAAGCGGAGCTTGAGATCAGAAGACTCCTGTGAAGATGAAAAAGTGCACAGATTCAGCAGCTCCTCCAGCGGCCTTTGTTTGATTGAGAGGTGCTCGGATCGCCATAGCGGCTCCATGGGACCATCCGCACCATAGTGAAGGCGTGCAGACCTCCATGGAAGATGTTGCTTCTTGCTCAGCTGCTCCTCCTTGTCTGCTTTGGTTCCCGGCTGCTTTGCTGCCTCAGCTCCCTCTGCTTCCCTGTCACCACTACCTTCCACACACTCCTCCTGAGTTGTAGGTTCTTTGGCTCCCACTGGCTCAAGAGCCGGTGCAACCGTGAATGATTCCATAGGCCTCCACCTCCAGCTCTTTAGGTTCTCCTTGAACACCACGTCACAGCTGTGGAATATCTTACGTATCAGGATGTTGTACAATCGG
Source organism: Penium margaritaceum (assembly GCA_023375785.1). Lineage (NCBI taxonomy): Eukaryota > Viridiplantae > Streptophyta > Zygnematophyceae > Desmidiales > Peniaceae > Penium > Penium margaritaceum. The sequence goes on from SZWC01000988.1 coordinate 297,070, forward strand.
TATCCCATGGTGTCATAGGAAAGGAAGGTAGCCTCCACACCCTTGGCATCCAGCTTGTTGTGGTTAGCGGCAGGCACATGGACAAATGTGCCATACCTGAACACCTTTAGGTGTGTGAAAGTTGGCTTCCATCCTGTTCACGCCTCCTGCGACATCATCAGCTGCACAACGCGTGTGAGTCTCCGGTTTTTCAGGTATATGATGGTGTTGACTGCCTCTGCCTAGAATGTTGGCGGGAGCTTGGCGTCATTGAGCATTCAGAAGAAATGCTCCATGAGCATGCGGTTGGCACGCTCAGCCACGCCATTTAGCTACGTTGTTGAGGGTGGTATCACCTCATGTCAGATCCTGCGGTTCTTGAGGAAGTCGCGGAATTCATTGGAAAGGTACTTGCCTCTGCCATTGGTGCAAAGCACATTCAAACGCTTGCAACTCTCATTCTGTGCAGCAGCCAACCGTTCCTTGAATGCGTCAAAACAATCACCCTCCCCGGCCAGAAAGAACACCCATGTCTTCCGCAACTTGCCAACAATAAACATGAGAAAGTACAACTTGCTGGACAAGGGCTGTGATGGCATGGGACCAGACACTTCAGAGTGCACAAGAGAAAGAGGCTCAGCTGCCGCCTTCCCCTCTTTAGAGAATTGAGAGCAAGCTTGCTTCCCTTTGATGCAGCTCTCATAGGCCGACGCACTGAGCTGCTTCAGCTCCTTCAGCTGCAGGTCGCACACTATATACTGCACTGAGATGATTGTGCCAAAGCCGAGGTGTCCAAGCCAACAATGCAAGGAAGCTCCCTTCTCCAATGCCACAAATAGATGGTAGAGGCCATCGTCATTGTCCGCCTTTTCAAGGACCTGGCCCGCACGTGCTGAGATGGTACAGCCACCATTCTCAAAGCGGACATGCAAGCCTTGGGAGATGAGAGAGGAAACAGAGAGGAGGTTAGCTGCGAGCCCTGGAACATGAAGCACCCCCTTCACACAACGTTCCACGTGCTTCTCATGGACAGAAGCACAGAAGACAATATCACCCTCTCCCATCGCCATCTGCACATGATTGTCACCCATGTATACTCGTCGAGGTTCAATAGTGGTGTAGATAACAAACCACTCCCGGCGACAGGTCATGTGCCGAGTGGCTCCCCAATTGATGATCCACAACAAGGCAGTGTTGGCGGAGACGTGCAGGATCCGGATGGTGCTCACAAATCCACTCTCCCAGTCAGCGGCGTTGGCGGATGCATCGGACTGTTTCCCTGCCCCCACCCCAGTGGCAAGGTCTGCCCTCCTCTTTCGGCATTCGTGCACCCAATGGCCTGGCTTCTTGCAATAGTGGCACTTTCCCTTCTTCTTCCCTCCACCTCCCCTACCGTGGGTTGATGCAGCACCACCCTCGTGACTCGTGTTGGTGATGATGGCTACGTCCAGTCCGCTTCCACCTTCTCCCTCCTTGCGGCGCTCCTCCTCGAATAGCAAGCTCCCCACCACATCATCAAGTGAGAGCTTATTGCCACGCTGGTCTAGGGCAACAATAAGAGGAGTATAGCTGCTAGGAAGGCCAGAGAGGGTGGTCAGTATGAGAGCATGTTCCTTGACAGGGTCCTCAATTGCAGCAAGCTGGTCAGCCAAAGCTTTCACCATGTTGAGATTATTCATCATGGAGCCCGACTCATCCATCTTCACAGTGTGAAAATGACAACGCAGCTGCATGTTCATGAGGATTTACTTGGAAGCATAGGTGGAAGCAATCTTTTTCCAAACCTCTTTTGGGATGAGGATGCCGCGGACAAGGAGTTGTAGCCATTCAGCGAGGTGGAGGTAGATGCTGGCAAGGACGCGCTCCCGCTTCTCGCTGTGGGTACCGGCCTCGGCAGCGGAGAGGGAGCTTCAACAAATTCAGCCTCACTCATGTGGCTCTAGAGTCCCTTCTCCATCAACAATTTCTTCATGTTTTTGCTCCAGTCGAGGAAGGTTTTGCCTTCCAACCTAGCGATGTTGACGCCGGCCACCACAGAAGCGGATGTTGCCATGTTGACTGCAATGTTGGCCCACGAACATACTTTCTCACACACCAGTGTGCAAGGGATGCCTCAAGAATGAGGCAAGGCCTTGTTCTAGCTCTGATAACACTGATGGAAAGTCAGGCAGCCCTCAGGGAGTTGATCAGGCTCACCAAGAGCTGCTAAATAGGACCAATTGTATGTAAGAGACAAGTTGCATGTTCCAGAGACAAAAATACGAAAGCGTGTGAAGTTTTGTAGACAGTGTGAATGGCTGGTTTGACTCATGGATGAGAAGTTAAATTAGCACAGCTTCCTAACAAGCCTAGGTAAGCTCCACTTGGGGAATGGAGCTGAAAGAACAACCCTGTCAAAGTTCACCTCCTAGCACACTCCTTGCCTAGCAGGATGAGCGGCAGTCACACTCTCACACAAGAGAATTACCATCCATGCTATGTGCACAGTTAATAATCTTGATTGGGCCTTCCTTGAAACCCCTTGTAGGTTTTCCTGCTGTCTTTCTACCTTGAAGGCCGCTCCAAGCCTCCCTGCCCAATAATTCTGGCCATCATTAGTGCTGGCAGTGCAAGAGCCGTCACTTGAACCGGACCACCAAACCTTGAAAATCCATATCTCCCTCAAACAGACTCTGAATTGAGTTCCATAAACTGAAGGTGAAGGGGAAGAATTAAAACTCCCCAAGACGTTCAATGCTCATCCCAATCATAAATCCTTTCGTGCAAAGAAGTCTCTGTACCCTAGTGCTGGTGGTTTCAAGTCCTTTTGATTCATGACAGGAGAGAGTTCATCCATCGTCACACTGCCAAAAGTGATTGGTTGGTCGGCCCCGGGAGCATTAACACCAGCTGCATTCTTGTTGAGAGTGTGGTTCCCATGGAAGTATTCCAGACGTACACATGTAAGACTTCCACTTACGTCATTTATACATGCAAGTAAAAACTTTGGAATAGGTAGGGGTCCCTCCTCTTCTTCAGGAAAATATTGACAGAGAGTGTGTCTAGTATGGCAGCTTACAATTTCCACTACTTCTCTGCCTGTAAATGAGGGGAATGCCTTGCCACAACCTGCCATGCAGATGCGCTAGTATCCCTGCCATGCAGATGCGCCTTGGCAGTGGTGCCTGCGCCACGTGCTTGGATGCCCAAGTGGATCATGCCCCCTAGGGACATCCCCATATCAGAAATAGTGTTCTTCGCACTGCAAGCACTGTGTGGAGGGTCATTCCGCATACGAGATACCAATTTTATGGAGGGGGTGCTGAGTACTTGGCTTGCTCTGAATTCTAGTGCACACCTCACCGTACCGCGATTCCGCCAAGATTGTGCAGAATATTGAGCCTTTTAGTGGAACTTTGGAAGAGAAAATGAAATCAAGCATGCAAGGGATTCAAGGGATTGATCGAGGGCAGAACTGTAAGAGAGAGTTATAACACAGAGATCATTCAAGGCACCTCTCACTGAATTGATTAGTATTCTTTCCTCACATATAACATTTAACAAGTACAAGGAGATCATAGAGTATGAGAATTTCTGCTTTTGAGGGCTCGTACCTGTGGTTCGTACCCCCTGTGCATTCAATGTAACGGGACGTGCCCAGCCTCACTCGTGACTTCATTAGACATCTGGTTCATTCATCTACAAATTGTCTCAAGTGACACCTAGCATTTTGTCAGATCTGGCGGATCTAATGTTTGCTGTTCCGCAGAACACCTGATGCTCCCAGAACATCATTTTTGGAATCCGAGAAATACTTCTGTGGACTTGTGATCCACCAAATCCGTGCCTTCCACATGGAATTCATCCCTTCCACCACAAAGACATGGGCATGAATGAAGAATTATCCCTCTTGCACCGAGCCTTTTGTGGCTCTTGGATGACTCCGCTTCTTCACTCACCCAAGAGCAGGCCAAGCTCCACAGAGCTTGCCTCATGTAATTCCTTGGGTTTTGCCTTGGTCATGCCTTCTGTAAGCATCCTCTTAGTTTCACAATGCAGTGATGTTGCATCACCCTTCTCGACCAATGTCCGGGCAAAGTGATGCAAGATCCCAATGTGCTTGGTTTTGCGTTGCAATACCAGCCTTTCATTCAGGCTGATTGTGCCCTTGTTGACAACTTTTAGCACTGTTGGCTTCAGTTGTGGGACCCTAAAATAGTCTAGCAACCTCCATAGCCATACAACCACTTTTTCTGCTTTGGCAAGAATGATGTACTAGGCTTCTGTGTTGGATAACGCCATGCATTCCTATTTCCTGTTCATTCAGTAGCTAGCCACTCCTCCAAGTAAGAAGTTGAACCCCAACGTTGACCTCTGGTCATTCTCATCTCCAGCCCAATCGGCATTGTTGTAGCCGACCCAATGAGGGACCACCTATACACCCCCAAGTAGTGGGAAATCCTTTTTACTGTTTGCAAATGCAGCACACCCGTTTTGGCGACATACCGGCTTACTTGACCATAAGCGTAGGCAGGGCATAAGGTCAAGCTATGTAGAAACTATGGCACACATGATGCATCCGGCCTTTGACTGGTACGGTACACCCAGATTCTCTTCCCATTCTTCTATGGTGCTTGCATTCATGATGAAGCTCAGCTCAGTGTTTTCCACCATAGGTGTTCCAAGGGGGTTGCAATCTTCCATACCATGTCTCCACAATGCCTTGTCAAAGTACTAGGTTTCTGACATCTCCAGGATCTGCGCCTTGTGGTTCTGTGTAATGGAGAATCCAAGTTAGTAACTGAAATCCCGTGTTTCTGACATCTAGAACCTGGCACCAAGCTACTTCTTGCGGGAGCCTAGCTCCCACATGTCCGAGGACGCCAAGGTGAGGTGATTGATGCACAACATGCTAATTGGGTGCAGCTTCCGCTCCTTCCACACATATACACTCTAGTCAGACTTGCATCTCTTAAGCCCCAGTTCCACCAGGAAACCATCCATCTTACAATACCACATCAACCCACCATGCATCACAACGTAAAGTGCCTTCTTCAGATGAATCACTCTGTAAGCCTGCATGAAAACCCCTTCCGTCACCTCCATGTGGACTTCCTTTTCCAGTTCACTTTTGAAGAAGGCTGTATTCATGCCTATCTGATAGACCTCGCAATCCCCTGTGGCTGCAACTGAGAGGATGGTGCATATGGAGGGAAATTTCATAACAGGGGAGAACATCGCATCCTAGTACTCCCCCTTCTGCTGTACAAATATCTTTCCCACCAATGGCACTTTGTACCTCTCGATGGCACCCACCTTGCTGTGCTTGTCTTTGAACACCCACTTGGAGCCAATGAATGTTGCACCCTTTGGCCAATGCACCAGCTTCCAAGTGCTGTTCTCCGTGTACAAGGCCAGCTCAGATTGTATTGGTGCCTCCAACTTAGGCCCATCTGTCCGTCTCTTTGCTTCCTCAGCCGATGCTGGCTCCTCTTAAGTGAGGAAGGCTTTGGCAAGTCCCACCGTCCTGAATTTCTCGGTGGCATATCATGTTGGCCTGCCTCCTTGTGTGGCCACTGCGGCGGGGCTCTTGCGGCTGCTCCTTGTGCTGCTGTATATTCTCCTCTCTTCGAGAGGCATTGGAGACACGGGCTTGCTCCCACTCTTTAAGAGCTCCATTGTTTCCGTGACCTCAAATTCCTCCACGTTGGATTCACTATTGGATACATCTTGAGCCAATCCACCAGGGTCATTGTGCGTAAACTCTTCGATCCTTACACCTCATTCTGAGACCATTCTGCCACTTGAAGGTACCCTTTCCGCGGATTGACCCTCATAATGTTTTGGCATCTTCCCCTCCAGCATGGTGATTGAGTTCACTCTCTTGTAGAGGCCATCATCTTTGTCACTCCAGCAGCTTTCTTTTCTGAAAGTAACATCACGCTAGACTATTCTGCACTTCTCCTTGAGGTTATAGAGCCTGTAGGACTTGCTCTTCCTCTCATACCCAATGCCGATAACCTTCTGTGTGAGGGGATTCAGTTTGCTCTCCTGTTCATTCTTAGTCTTCACCACTTGCACCAAGTAGCCAAAGACATGGAGATGCCCCACATCAGGCTTCCTCCTGCTTTTTACCTCCTACAGTGATCGCCACTGTTGCGTGGCTTTGTTATCTAACACATTCGTTGGTATTAAGTTGAAAACTTTTGCAGCAATTCAGGCTATCTTTCCCCAGTACCTCGTGCCCAGTGCAGATTCACTCTACATTGAGCCGACTCTGTTGAGTATGGTGTGGTTGGTTCTCTTGGCCATCCCATTCTTTTGCAGTGATTCAGGTGTTATCTGCTACCAATTGATGCCTTATCCCTTCATCAAGTTGCAGTAGGTATAATACTCCCCGCCGTTATCACTCCTGATTTCCTTCACCTTCTTTCCAGTCTGTCACTCCACCGCCACCACGTATGGTTCCATTTAGTGAAGGAACTCATGCTTCTGCTTCAGCTAGTAAAGATACATTGTGCAGCTATGGTTGTTGATGAAGGTGAAAAAGTAGTGGGAGTCACTGTTGGATTGCTTCAGAGAATCGCACATGTTTTGTTGCACTAGCTCCAGTAGAGTGGAAACCTGCTCCCCTTCTCCACAAAATGGCTTGCATGTGGCTTTCCTCACTGCACAAGGCTCACACATGGAAGTTGAACTTTCTGCACCTAACAAGCTGATGCCGCACACCAGCTCCTTACATTTCATGTGCTTCATGATGTTCACTGCGCCATGGCTAAGGCGTCAACACCATAGAATGTGCAAATAATGCAAGAAGATGAGCCACTATGTCGTGTCCTTTGCTGCTTCTCTGAGAGCCATATACTCTGCCTCTGTGGAACTCGTGATCATGCAGTATTTCCTACCAGTTTGCCAATAGACTGCTCCCCCTCCAATGCTGAACACATACCCCGTCCTACGGTGAGACCCTGCTGCATCTGCTGCAGAGTCGTTGTCACTGAACCCAACCACGTGGAGACCATCTTTTGATTGAGTGTAGCAAAGCATGAAAGCTGTTGTGTAAATGGTGTCATGACGGACTCAACCCAAGGCCTGTATGTGAAGACTGCATGGGGAACTGTTGAACTGGGACAGAAGGCTAACCGCATGTGTAATTTCCGGTTGAGTGGCCATAGAAGCTTTCATCAATCTGCCGATGATCAGCTGGTACTGTGGAGCATCAACAAAACCACCAAGTGTTACATCGGTTACATCAATTATGTCTTTCATCTCCTCTGGTGTAATTTGAGTAACCACCAATCTCACACCCTTCAGAACTTCAGCATATTTTGTGTCCAACCCCCCCACATATCGTTGTTTCCCAATCTCAATCCAGCCTTCTTGCCTGTTCCGTCTAAGCTCCATTCCAAGAAATGTTCCCACTTCCCCCAGATCCTTCATCTCGTACTGCTTGCTGAGTATCTTTGTCTGTGCAGTCTCAGTGATAGATGGAGACAAGATCAGAAGATCATAAAAGTACACGAGTACTACTACAAATGATCCCACTTGTCCCTGGAAAAAAATTGAGTGGTTTGCATGGATTATTTTGAAGCCCCCATTAAGCAGACCCGCTGCCAACTCATCATTCTAACAATGTGGAGATTTCTTCAAGCCATACAGTGCTTGCTTCAAATGAAAGACCTTGCTGCTTCCGTCATCCACTCCTTCCGGCTGCAACATACAGATCTCTTCTTGTAGCCTTCCGTCAAGAAAGCAATTCTTCATGTTTATCTGGTGAGTCTCCCACTGGACTGCTGCCTTCAACAGACCACAACCACTGGAATGTTTTCCTACTGGTACAAATGTGCCTCCAAAATCTGTTCCTGGTACCTGGGAATACCCTTTTGCTGTAAGAAGCACCCTGTATCTGCCAATAGTACTGTCTTTGTGATACTTAATGACAAACACCCACGTTTCCTCAACTTTTGTTCATCCAGGTGGTAATTCTACCACCTCACACGGGTAAAATGCATAGATCTCACTCAGCTTTGAATTTCCCGATCCCAAAAATGTGCCTCTGGAACAAAGGAACAAATGGTACTGTAGTGTGACCCAAACTGACCAGTGAACCGTTAGTATCCTCTCTCCAATGAACTTTGACCCCTGGTGGTGGTGCCACTGCAGATGCTGTGTTTGTGACCATATTGCACATGCCTTTATATGAATTCCTGTCTGCTACTCTCAGTTTTCTGCCTCTCTAATAATCTTCCCCCTGGGTCAGAACTTTCTCTCATACTTCAGACGCTCTTGCCTTTTGTTCCGGTTTTAACATCAGTCCCATAAAAGTTCCAGGTGGTCCTGGGTCACGTGGTGCTTGACTGAACCAGGGAGAAGTTGCTGCTCTTGATGGAGTAGAGTAGACAGATGTAGGCGGTGATGGTGGAGCTGATGGTGCTGATGGCGTTGATGGTGCTGCTGGTACGGAAGGTGCTGATGGTATTGATGGTGCTGATGAATGTGTGGTGTTCTGTCTCATCACTGGCATGATGTGTAAGGGTTTCTGCTGACGAGAATGTGACACATTCTGATTTCCTGGGCTGACATAAACAACAGAGATTGGGAAAACTGTCGTGGGAACTGGATCTTGTGGTGGGTTCTGTGTGGTAAATGGAGTAGCACTCTAGGAGGATGGAATGTGGTGGATTGGCTGTGTGTGCTGAAGTGTGGCTCGTTGCTTGGCAGTGTAACAGTGTGGGGAGAACCACTGCTCATAGAACTCCATGTGAAGAGGTTCCACAATCTTGCTAGTCTGAAGATGATAACATCTTCATGCCTTCAACATCGTGCTTGGTCCCATAAAGATACCCCATCGCCCTGGTACATCAAGCTTTCCTGTCTTGTCATCTGGAGACCTCCAATAGCAAAAAATACCACTCCATACTCTTGTTGGATTCAAATAAGCTCTCTCATTGTACCACAACTGCCACGATGTGACTATCAGCTGTAGGTGCCCATGAGGAATGCGGTTATCTATCCAGAAAACGTACTTCACAGCCTCACCCCATAAGCTCGGTGGTACCCCTAATGTTATCATAATGATTTGAACGGCTTAATTCAATGTATGGTACCAATGTTCCACAACTCCACTCTGATGAGGTGTACTTGGAGCTGACACCTGATGTTGAATTCCTTGACTCATAAAAAAAAATCCTCAAATCCCCGACTTGTGAACTCTCTTCCTTCATCACTACAAAGGATGCATAGTGGTCGCCCAAACTCTCATTTTGCTCTAGGTTTCAAACTACAAATTGCAGCTGCCGCGTGACCCTTCTCTTTCAAAAAGAAGGAACAAGTCATCTCCAGGTAGTTTTCAATAAGACTCAACATGTATCTAGCACCTTCTACTGTGGAAGCTGGGTATTGATGGCCTGGAGTCCAAATTTTGGTGTGAACCAGTTACAAAAAGGCGCTATGGATCTGTGTATGTGATGAGGAAGTGGCTGCTCTGTCATACTGCCACTTCTGCAGGTAAAGCATGGATATGACCGATGCTGCTTTTGAGTCATTTCAAGATCAAGGCCATCTGCTGGACGTGCTTGAGTGAGTTCTCAGAGGGAAGATGGCCCAATATGAGCCAAAGGCTGATGCAAGATATCTAGAGTGCTGGCATCGAGTCCTGAAAAGGGGTAAGTATGGGAAAGTAAATGAGCTGTGATGGATTGTAGCGGTATGGTATGGAAAAATCATCCAGAAGTGGCCCCCCTTAGATTTTTGTATGGCCTCGACGGACACTACACCAGCCTTTCCTCTGTATGATAGTGAATCCTCCTTCTGAATCAAGCTGTGACGCAGACAGCAAGTTGATCCTCATTCATGGGAAGTACAGCACCCTAGTAAGGCACACCTTTCCAAGTTAACACTGCACACGGACTGTCCCGACTCTGACTGGAATGAACTCTCCTGATGCTGTTTTTATGGCAGAAAGAAATTTTGGAGCGTGCACCGTCTCAAGAAAACTCCTATCAAAACACATGTGATGTGTTTCACCCATTTCAAGAATCCAACCTAGCCATCATGATGCTCGTTCAGTGCTGACTGCGGTGTATCCGATGTTTGTTCGTATCCCGATATGTATGAGATGTGACCACGGTGAGATTTTCGATGGACCACTGTAGTATGGTCTGAAAACAGATCCAAGAGCTGATGCAAGGCCAATCTCTTTCCATACAAAGGCTCAAAATTCAAGATCACCCATCGACCTGGGCCCCATGGTTTCACTAATTTCTCCTCACTGTTCAACACGGTTTTTTTTCTCCTCCCTTTTTTCTCACTTTCCGGGTACATCTCGTCCTACAATTCTGGCTCCTTTTAAAAAACTTTTCCTGTGTATAGAAACAAATCTCTGGGGTCAGTTGGAGATTCTACATCTGCTTCCACAAGAAAAGAATGGTGTCCTAGCGCCTCTTTCCATGCGTACAGGTATGGGTGGTTGTCATACTTCCCCTTCTCTTTGCGATCACACTCACTCTGGATCTCACTTGCCCAATAATTTTTTCTTTTTCCAATTTTTGCTAGCATTTTCTCTCACTCTCACTCTCAATCTTGCTCTTGCTCTTGTTCTCACTATCACTCTTGCTCGTGCTCTCAATATTGGTCTGGCTCTCTCTCTCTCTCTCTCTCTCTGTCTCTCTCTCTCTCTCTCTCTCTCTCTCTCTCTCTCTCTCTCTCTCTCT
>SZWC01000989.1:0-27455 GCA_023375785.1 Penium margaritaceum
TAGTGCCAGAGTTGTGCCAGAGTTGTAGCAGAGTAGTGCTCAAGTTGTGCCATAGTTGTGCCAGAGTTGTGCCAGAGTTGTGCCAGAGTTGTGCCATAATTGTGGCAGAGTTGTGCCGGAGTTGTGCCAGAGATGTGCCAGAGGTGTGCCAAAGTTGTTTAATAGTTGTGCCAGAGTTGTGCCATCCCTGTGCTATGTTTTTGCCAGAGTTGTGCCAGACTTGTGCCAGAGTTGTACCATAGTAGTGCCAGATTTGTGCCAGAGTTGTGCCAGAGTTGTCCTCAAGTTGTGCCAATTCTGTGCCAGAGTTGTGCCATAGTTGTGCCATGGTTGTGCCAGCGTTGTCCCAGAGTTGTGCCAGAGTTGTGCCAGAGTTGTGCCAGAGTTGTGCGAGAGATGTGCCAGAAATGTGCCAGAGTTGTGCCATAGTTGTGCCAGAGTTCTGCTAGATTTGTTCCAGAGTTGTGCGATAGTTGTGCCACAGTTGTGCCACAGTTGTGCCAGAGTTGTGCCAAATGTGTGTCAGAGTTGTGCTAGATATGTGCTGAATTCGTGCCAGAGGTGTGCCAGAGGTCTGCCAGAGCTGTGCCAGAGTTCTGCCAGAGTTGTGCCAGAGTTGTGCCAGAGTTGTTCCAGAGTTGTGCCAAAGTTGTGCCATAGTTGTGCCAGAGTTGTGCCAGATTTGTTCCTGAGTTGTGCCAGACATGTGCCAGAGATGTGCCAGGGCTGTGCAAGAGTTGTGCGGGAGTGGTGCCAGAGTTGTGCGAGAGTTGTGCCTGAGGTGTGCAGATGTGTTCCAGAGTTGTGTCAGAGTTGTGCCAGAGTTGTGCCAGAGTTCTGTCGGAGTTGTGCCGGGGTTTTGCCATAATTTTGCCATAGTTGTGCCAGAGATGTGCCATAACTGTGACAGAGTTGTGCCAGAGTTGCGCCATGGTTCTGCCAAAATTGTGCTTGAGTTGTCTGAGAGTTGTGCCATTTTTGTGCCACAGCTGTGCCAGAGTTGTGCCATATGTGTGCCAGAGTTGTGCCAGTTTTGTACCAGAAATGTGCCGGAATTGTCCCACAGTTGTCCCAACATTGCCAGAGTTGTGCCAGAGTTTTGCCAGAGTTGTGCCGGAGTTGTGCCAGAGTTGTGGCAGAATTGTGCCAGAGTTGTGCCAGAGTTGTGCGAGAGGTATGCTACAGTTGTGCCAAAGTTGTGCCAGAGTTGTGCCAGAGTTCTGTCAGAGTTGTGCTATGGTTGTGCCAGAGTTGTGCCAGAGTTATGCCAGAGTTTTGCCAGAGTTGTTCCAGATTTGTTCCAGAGTTGTGCCAGAGTTGTGCCAAAGTTGTGCCAGAGTTGTGCCAGAGTTATGCCAGAGTTTTGCCAGAGTTGTTCCAGATTTGTTCCAGAGTTGTGCCAGAGTTGTGCCAAAGTTGTGCCAGAGTTGTACCAGAGTTGTGCCACAGTTGTGCCAGAGTTGTGCCAGAGTTGTGCCAGAGTTGTGGCAGGGTTGTGCCAGATTTGTGCCAGAATTGTGCCAGATATGTGCCCGAGGTGTGCCCAAGTTGTGCCCGAGTTGAGCCAGAGTTCTGCCAGGATTGTGCCAGAGTTGTTCCAGAGTTGTGCCAGAGGAGTGCCAGAGTTTTGCTCGAGTTTTACCAGAGTTGTGCCAGAGTCGTGCCAGAGTTGTGCCAGAGTTGTTCCAGGGGTGTGCCAGTGCTCTGCCAGAGTTGTGCCAGAGTTGTGCCAGAGTTGTGCCAGAGTTGTGCCAGAGTTGTGCCAGAGTTGTGCGGGAGTTGTGCCAGAGTTGTGCCAGAGTTGTGCCAGAGTTGTGCCAGAGTTGTGCCAGAGTTGTGCCAGAGTTGTGCGGGAGTTGTGCCAGAGTTGTGCCGGAATTGTGCCAGCGTTGTGGCAGAGTTGTGCCAGATTTGTGCCCGAGTTGTGCCAGAAAGGTGCCAGAGTAGTGCCAGAGTTGTGCCAGAGTTGTGCCAGAGCTGTGCCAGAATTGTGCCAGAGTTGAGCCAGAGTTGAGCCAAAGTTCTGCTAGAATTGTGCCAGATTTTTGCGAGAATTGTGCCATAGTTGGCCACAGTTCTGCCAGAGTTCTACCAAATTTGTGCCAGAGTTGAACTAGATATGTGCTCAATGTGTGCCAAATCTGTGCCAGAGTTGCGTCAGAGTTGTGCCAGAGGTGTGCCAGAGTTGTGCCAGAGGTGTGCCAGAGTTTTGCCAGAGTTTTGACAACGTTGTGCCAGATTTGTGCCAGAGTTGTGCGATAGTTGAGCCAGAATTGTTCCAGAGTTGTGCCAGAGTTGTGCCAGAGTTGTGCCAGGGTTGTGCAGGAGTTGTCAAATAGTTGTGCCAGAGTTGTGCAAGAGTTGTGCCAGAGTTGTGCCATAGTTGTGCCAGAGTTGTGCAAGAGTTGTGCCAGAGTTGTGTCAGAGTTGTGCCAGAGTTGTGCCATAGTTGTGCCAGAGTTGTGTCAACATTTTGCCAGAGTTGTGCCAGAATTGTGCCAGAGCTGTGCCATAATTGTGCCAGAGTTGTGCCAGAGTTGTGTCAGAGTTCTGCCAGAATTGTGCCAGAGTTGTGTGAGAGTTGTGCCATTGTTGTGCCACAGCTGTCCCAGAGTTGTGCCAGATTTGTGCCAGAGCTGTGCCAGTGTTGTGCCAGTGTTGTACCAGAAATGTGCCAGAATTGTCCCACAGTTGTTGCAACATTGCAAGATTTCTGCCAGAGTTGTGCCAGAGTTGTGCCGGAGTTGTGCCAGAGTTGTGCCAGAATTGTGCCAGAGTTGTTCCAGAGTTGTGCGAGAGTTGTGCCACAGTTGTGCCAGAGTTGTGCCAGAGTTGTGCCAGAGTTGTGTCAGAGTTATGCCAGAGTTGTGCCAGAGTTGTGCCAGAGTAGTGCCAGAGTTGTGCCAGAGTTGTGCCAAAGTTGTGCCACAGTTGTCCCAGAGTTGTGCCAGAGTTGTGCCAGAGTTGAGCCGGAGTTGTGCTAGAATTATGCCCTAGTTGTGCCACAGTTGTGCCAGAGTTGTTCCAGAGTTGTGCGAGAGTTGTGCCACAGTTGTGCCAGAGTTGTGCCAGCGTTGTGCCAGAGTTGTGCCACAGTTGTGCCAGAGTTGTGCCAGAGTTGTGCCAGGGTTGTGCCAGAGTAGTGTTAGAGTTGTGCCAGAGTTGTGCCACAGCTGTGCTCAAGTTGTGCCAGAGTTGTGCCAGAGTTGTGCCAGAATTGTGCCAGAGTTGTGCCAGAGTTTTACCTGAGGTGTGCCAGAGTTGTGCCACAGTTGTGCCAGAGTTGTGCCAGAGCTGTGCTATACTTGTGCCAGAGTTGTGCCAGATTTGTGCCAGAGGTGTGCCATAGTAGTGCCAGAGTTGTGCCAGAGTTGTGCCAAGGTGGTGCTCACGTTGTGCCAGAGCTGTGACGAACGTAGGGCACAACTAGGGGGCAACTAGGGCGCAACTAGGACACAACTAGGGCGCAAGTAGGGTGCAAGTAGGGTGCATGTAAGGCACAACTAGGGCGCAAGTAGGGCGCAACTAGGGCGCAACTAGGGTGGAAGTAGGGCGCAACAAGGATGGAACTAGGGATCTACTGGGGTGCACGTAGGGTGCTAGTAGGATGCAAGTAGGGCACAACTACAACGCAACTAGGGTGAAAATCGGGCGCAACTAGGGCGAAGCTAGTGCCCAACTGAGGCACAGCTAGGGCGCAACTAGGTCGCATTTAGGGCGCAACTAGGGCGCAACCAGGGCACAAGTAGAGCACTAGTAGGGCACTACGAGGGCGCAACTAGGGCTAAATTAGGGTACAAGTAGGGTGCAAGTAGGGTATAAATAGGGCGCAACTAGGACGTAGCTAGTGCCCAACTAAGGCGCAACTAGGGTGCAACTAGGGAGCAAGTAGGGTGCAACTAGAGTGCAAGTAGGGCACAACTAGCGTGCAATTTGGGTGCAACTCGGCTATGACTAGGGTGCAACTAGGGTGCAAGTAAGGCGCAACTAGGTTGCAACTAGGGCGCAACTAGGGTGCAAGTAGGACGGAACTAGGGCACAGCTCGGGCGCATCTAGGGAGCAAGTAGGATGCATCTAGGGTGCACGAAGGCGCAACTAGGGAGCAAGTTGGGTGCAAGACGGCCCCAACTAGGATGCAACTAGGACGCAACTAGGCCGTAGATGGTGCCCAACTGAGGCGCAACTAGGGCGCAAGTCGGGCGCAACTAAGACGCAAGTAGGGCGCAACTAAGGTACAATCAGGGCGTAACTAGGACGCAACTAGGACGTAGCTAGTGCCCAACTAAGGCACAACTAGGGCGCAACTAGGGAGCAAATAGGGTGCAAGTAGGGTGCAAGTAGGGCAAAACTATGTTGTAATTTCGATGCAACTAGGCTACAACTAGGGCGCAACTAGGGCACAAGTAAGGTGCAACCAAGGCGCAACTAGGGTCCAACTAGGGCGCAACTAGGGCGTACCTAGTGCCGAACTCAGGCATGACTAGGGCGCAACTAGGGCGCAACTAGGGCACAAGTTGGACGCAACTAGGACGCAACTAGGGCACAACTAGGACGCAAGTTGTTCATAGCTAGTGCCCAACTGAGGAGCAAATAGGGCATAACTAGAGCGCAAATAGGGCACAAGTATGGTGCAAGTAGGGCGCAACTAGGGCGCACATAGGGCGCAACTAGGACGCAAGGGCAGAAGTAGGGAGCAACTAGGCCGCAACTAGGGAGCAACCAGGGCGTAGCTAGTGCCCAACTGAGGCCCAACAAGGGTGCAACTAGGGCGCATGTTGGGTGCAATTAAGGTGCAAGTAGGGTGCAACTAGGGCGCAACTACGACAAAACTAGGGCGCAACTAGGGTACAACTAAGGCCCAAGTAGGATGCACGTAGGCTGCAACTAGGGCACAGCTAGGGCCCATTTATGGCGCAAGCAGGGTGCAACTAGGGCACAACTAGGGCACAACTAGGGCACAACTTGGGCGCAACTAGGGTGCAACTAGGGCGCAAGTAGGGTGCAAGTAGGGTGCAAGTAGGGCGCAACCAGGACGTAACTAGGGCGCAACTAGGCCGCAAGTAAGGCGGAACTAGGACACAACTAGGGCGCAACTAGGGCGCAACTAAGGCGCAAGTAGGGTGCAAGTAGGGCGCAGTTAGGGCGTAACTATGGTGCAACTAGGGCGTAGCTAATGCCCAACTGAGGTGCAACTAAGGCGCAGGTAGGATGCAAGTGGGGTGCAAGTAGGATGCAAGTAGGATCCAACTAGGGCACAAGTAGGGTGTAATTAGGACGCAACTAGGGTGCAACAAGGGAACAACGAGGACGCAACTAGGCGCAACTAGGGTGCAAGTAGGGCACAAGTAAGGCGTAACTAGGGCGCAACTAGGGCACAAGTAGGGTGCAAGTAGAGCGCAACTTGGGAGCAACAAGGGCGCAACTAGGGTGAAACTAGAACCCAACTACGGCGTAGGTGGTGCCCAACTGAGGCGCACCTAGGACGAAACTAGGGTGCAACTAGGACGCAAGTAGGGCGTAAGTAGGTAGTATGTAGGGTGCAACCAGAGCAAGTCTAGGGCGTAACTAGGGCGTAACAAGGGCACAACTAGGACGCAAGGAGGGTGCAATTAGGGCGCAAATAGGGCACAAGTAGGGCGCAACTATGGCACTACTAGGACACAAATAGGGTGCAACTAGGGCGCAACTAGGGCGCAACTAGGCCGTAGCTGGTGCCCCACTGAGGGGCAACTTGGGGGGCAACCAGGGCATTGCTAGGAAGCAAGTAGGGCACAACTAGGGTGCAACTAGGGCACAACTATGGCACAACAAGTGCGTAGCTAGTGTCCAACTGAGGCGGATCTAAGCGCAACTAGGGCGCAACTAGGGCATAACTAGGACGCAAGTAGGGTGCAAGTAGGGCAAACGTAGGGTGCAAATAGGGCGTAAGTAGGGCGCAACTAGGGGCGTAGCTAGTGTCCAACTGAGGCGGAACCAGGGCGCAACTAGGGCGGAACAAGGGTGCAAATAGGGCGCAACTAGGGTGTTCATATGGTGCAACAAGGGCGCAACTAGTGTGAAACTAGGACGCAACTAGGGCGCAACTAGGACACAACCAGGGCTTAGCTTGTACCCAAATAAGGTGCAACTAGGGCGCAACAAGGGTGCAACTAGGACACAACTAGAGTGCAACTAGGGTGCAACTAGGGTGTAACTAGGGCGTAACTAGGACGTGGATAGTGTCCATTTAAGGAGAAACTAGGACGCATGCAGTGTGCATGTAGGATGCAATTAGGGCACAACTAGGACGTAACTAGGGCATAGCTAGTACCCAACTAAGGCACGACTAGGGCGCAATTAGGGTGTAACTAGGGCGTAACTAGGGCGTAAGTAGGACACAACTAGGGCGCAAGTAGGGTGTAGCTAGGACGCGACTATGGCGCAAGTGTGATGCAAGTAGGGTGCAAGTAGGGCGTAACAATGGTGCAACTAGGCTGCAACTAGGGCGCAAGGAGGACGCAAGTAGGGCGCAAGAAGGACGCAACTAGGGCGCAACTAGGACGCAACTATGGCACAATAAGGACGCAAGTACGGCGCAACTAGGGTATAATTAGGCGCAACTGGGGTGCAGCTAGGGCACAACTAGGGCATAGCTTGTGCCCAACTGAGGCGCAACTAGGGCGCAACTAGGGCATAACTAGGGTGCAAGTAGGGCGCAAGTAGGGCGCAATTAGGGCACAGTTATTGCGTAGCTAGGGCGCAACTAGGGCCTAGCTAGTGTCCAACTGAGGTGTAACTATGGTGCAACCACGGCACAAGTTTGGCGCAAGTAGGGTGCAACTAGGGTGCAACTAGGGCGCAAATAGGTCGCAACTAGGGCATAAGTAGGGCGCAAGTGGGATGAAACTAGGGCGTAACAAGGGCACAACTAGGGTACACGGATGGCGCATGGAGGGTGGAACTATGGGTGTAACTAGGATGCAACTAGGGGGCAAGTAGGGCGCAAGTTGGGCGCACCTAGAGCGCAGCTAGGGCGCAACTAGGGCGTAACTAGTGCCCAACTCAGGCGCAAGTAGGACGCAACTATAGTGCAAGTAGGGTGCAAGTAGGGCGCAAGAAGGGTACAACTAGGGCGCAAGTACGACGTAAGTAGGGCGCAACTATGGTGCAACTAGGGCGCAACTAGGGCGTAGCTAGTGCCTAACTGAGGCCCAGCTGGGGCGCAACAGAGGCGCAAGTAGGGCACAACTAGGACGAAAGTAGGGCACAACTAGGGCACAACAGGGGCTTAACTAGGGCGTAACTAGGACACAACTAGGGCGCAAGTAGGGCGCAAGAAGGGTGCAAGTAAGGTGTAACTAGGGCGCAAGTAGGGCGTAAGTAGGGTACAACTAGGGCGTAACTATAACACAACTAGGGCATAAGTAGGTTACAAGTAGGACGCAACTAGGGTGTAACTAGGGCGCAACTAGGGCGTGAGCAGGGTGCAAGTAGGACGCAACTAGGGCGCAACTAGGGCGCAACTTGGGCGGAACTAGGACGCAGCTAGTGTCCTATTGAGGCATAACTAGGGTGCAACTAGGGCGCAAGTAGGGCACAAGTAGGGCGCAAGTAGGGTGTAACTATGGCGCAAGTAGGGCACAATTTGGATGTAACTAGGGCGCAACTAGGACGCAACTAGGACGTAGCTAGTACCCAACTGATGTGCAACTAGGGCACAAGTAGGGCGCAGCTAGGATGCAACTAGGGTGCATGTAGGACACAACTCGCAACTAGGGCGCAACTAGGCCGCAACTAGGGCTCAACTTGGGCACAAGTAGGGCGCAAGTAGGGTGCAAGTAAGGCGCGACCAGGGTACAACTAGGGTGAAACTAAGGCACGAGGAGGGTGCAAGTAGGGCGCAAGTAGGGCGCAACTAGGGTGCAACGAGGACGCAACTAGGGCGCATGGAGGGAACAAGTAGGGCGCAAATAGGGCGCAAGTAGGGTGCAACTAGGGCGTAAACCAGGGTGTAGCTTGTGCCCAATTGAGGTGCAACGAGTGCGCAACTACGGCGCAACTATGGCACAAGTTGGGCGCAAGTAGGGCGCAAGTATAGTGCAACTAAGTCGCAACTAGGGCGCATCTAGGGCGTAGCTAGATTCCAACAGAGGCGCAACTAGGGTGTAAATAGGGCGCAACTAGGGTGCAAATAGGGCAAAGTAGGACGTACGTGCGATGCAACCAGGACGAGACTAGGGCACAACTAGGGCGCAGCTAGGGCGCAACTAGGAAATAACTAGGGTGTAGCTAGTACCCAACAGAGGCACAACTAGGGCGCAACAAGGGCGCAACTAGGATGTAAGGAGGGCGCAACTATGACGCAACTAGGGTTTAACTAGGACGCAACTAGAGCGTAGCTATTGTCCAAATGAGGAGCAACTAGGGCGCAAGTTGGGCGCACGTAGGGTGCAACTAGGGTGCAACTAGGGCGCAACTAGGGCGCAACTAGGGCGTAGCTAATGCCCAACTGAGGCACAATTAGGACACAACTAGGGCGCATTTCGGGCGCAAGTAGGGCGGTAATAGGGGGCAACTAGGGTGCAAGTAGGGCGCAAGCAGGGCGCATGTAGGTCACAACTAGGGCGTAACTATGACGCAATTAGGGTGCAACCAGGACGTACGTAGTATCCAACAGAGGCGCAGCAACGGCGCAACTAGGGCGCAAGTAGGACGCAACTAGGGCGCAACTAGGGTGCAGGTAGGGCACAACAAGGATGCAACTAGGGCTCTACTAGGGTGCACATAGGGCGCAAGTAGGGCGCAAGTAGGGTGCAACTAGGACGCAACTAGGGTGCAACTAGGGCGCAACTAGGGCGAAGCTAGTGCCCAACTGAGGTACAACTAGGGCGCAACTAGGTCGCATTTAGGGCGCATTTAGGGCGCCACCAGGGCACGAGAAGGGCGCTAGTAGGCCACTACGAGGGCGCAACTAGGGCTAAAGTAGGATACCAGTAGGGCGCAAGTAGGGCGCAAATATGACACAACTAGGATGTAGCTAGTGCCCAACTAGGGTGCAACTAGGGCGCAACTAGGGAGCAACTAGGTCGTAGCTAGTGCCCAACTGAGGTGCAACTAGGGCGCAAGTTGGGCGCAACTAAGACACAAGTAGGGCACAACTAAGGTACATTCAGGACGGAACTAGGGCGCAACTAGGACGTAGCTAGTGCCCAACTAAGGCACAACTAGGGCGCAACTAGGTAGCAAGTATGGTGTAACTAGGGTGCAAGCAGGGCACAACTAGGGCGTAATTCAGACGCAACTAGGCTACAACTAGGGCGCAACTAGGGCGCAAGAAAGGTGCAACCATGGCGCAATTAGGGTACAACTAGGGTGCAACTAGGCCGTAGCTAGTGTCGACCTCAGGCATGACTAGGGCACAACTAGGGCGCAACTAGGGCACAAGTAGGACACACGTAGGACGCAACTAGGGCACAACTAGGATGCAACTTGTTTGTATGTAGTCCCCAACCGAGGAGCAAATAGGGTGAAACTAGAGCACAAATATAGCGCAAGTAGGGCGCAAGTAGGGTGCAACTAGGGCGCAAGTAGGGCGCAACTAGGACGCA
The DNA here is from genome assembly GCA_023375785.1 of Penium margaritaceum. Classification (NCBI taxonomy): domain Eukaryota; kingdom Viridiplantae; phylum Streptophyta; class Zygnematophyceae; order Desmidiales; family Peniaceae; genus Penium; species Penium margaritaceum. The sequence continues at coordinate 9,589 of SZWC01000989.1, forward strand.
AGTAGGGCGGAAGTAGGGAGCAACCAGGACACAACTAGGGAGCAACCAGGGCGTAGCTAGTGCCCAACTGAGGCGCAGCTAGGGCGCAAATAGGGCACAAGTTTGGCACAATTAAGGCGCAAGTAGGGTGCAACTAGGGCGCAACCAGGGCACAACTAGGGCGCAACTAGGGTGCAATTAGGGCCCAAATAGGACGTACGTATGCTGCAACTAGGATGCAGCTATGGCACATTTATGGCGCAAGCAGGGTGCAACTAGGGCACAACTAGGGCACAACTAGGGCACAACTTGGGGGAAACTAGGGAACAACTAGGGTGCAACTAATGCGCAAGTAGGGTGCAAGTACGGCGCAAGTAAGGCGCAACCAGGACGTAAGTAGGGCGCAACTATCACGCAACTAGGGCGCAACTAGGGTGCAATTAGGACATAACTAGGGTGTGACTAAGGCGCAAGTAGGGTGCAAGTAGGGCTAAACTAGAGCGTAACAATGGTGCAACTAGGGCATAGGTAATGCGCAACTGAGGCGTAGCGAAGGCACAACTAGGGTGCAAGTCGGGCGCAAATAGGACGCAAGTAGGATGCAACTAGGACACAAGTAGGATGCAAGTGGCTTCGAGTAGTTGCAAGTGGCTGTGAGTGGTTGCGAGTGGTTGCAAGTAGTTGCGAATGGTTGCGAGTGGTTGCGAGTGGTTGCGAGTGGTTGCGAGTGGTTGCGAGCGGTTGCCAACAGTTCCGAGCGGTTGCGGGCGTGTGCGAGCAGTTGCAAGTGGTTGCAAGCAGTTGCGAGGGGTTACGAGTAGTTGCTTGTGGTTGCGAGTGGTTGTGAGTGGTTGCAAGTGGTTGCGAGTTGTTGTGAGTGCTTGCAAGTGGTTGGGAATGGTTGCGAGTGGTTGCAAGTGGTTGCGAGTGGTTGCGAATGGTTGTGAGTGGTTGCCAGTGGTTGCCATTGGTTGTGAGTAGTTACGAGTGGTTGCGAGTGGTTGCGAGTGGCTGCGAGTGGTTGCAAGTTGGTGCAAGTGGTTCGGTGTGGTTCCAAGTAGTTGCGAGTGGCTGCGAGTGGTTGCGAGTGACTGCAAGTGGTTGCACGTGGTTGCGAGTGGTTGTGAGTAGTTTTGAGTGTTTGCAAGTGGTTACAAGTGGTTCCGAGTGGTTACGAGTGGTTGCGAGTGGTCAAGAGTGGTCGCGAGTGGTCGCGAGTGGTTGCAAGTGGTTGCGAGTGGCTGCGAGTGGTTGCGAGTGGTCGTGAGTGGTTGCGAGTGCGTGTGAGTGGTTGCGAGTGGTTGCGATTGGTTGCGAGTGATATGACCAAAGCACTACAGACACATGAACATTTGAACAAAGCACCCTTGAAATATTGATAATGTGACCCAAACACTCTATACGCAATGAAATCATGACCAAAGTACCATTCAAACAGTCACAATGTGACTTAAGCACCATAGACACAATGAAAATGTGACAAAAGCACCATTGAGACAGTGATAATGGGACCAAAGCACCATACACACAATAATTGTGTGACAAAAGCACCAGTTAAAAAGTGGTAATATGACCTTAGCACCATAGACACGGTGAAAGAGTGACCAAAGCACTATTGAAACAGTGATGATGTAATCAAAGCACCAAAGACACAGTCAAAATGTGTCCAAAGCACCATTGACGGAATGATGACGTGATCTAAGGACTATAGATTTAGTACAAGTATGACCAAAGCACCATTGAAATAGTGACTACATGACGAGAGCACCGTATACACTATATATGTGTGATCAAAGCACCATTGAAACACTAATACTGCGACCCAAGTACCACACGCACACTAAAAGTGTAACCAAAGCACTATTGAAACAGTGATATTGTGACCTACGAACTATAGACACAGTGAATGTGTGACCAAAGCACCATTGAAACAGTTATAATGTAACCAAAGGACCATAGACACTGTGAATGTGTGACCAAAGCACAATTGAAACGGTGATTATGTGACAAACGCACCATATACAGAGTGAAATTGTGAGGGAAGCACCATTGAAATAGTGAGAACGTGACCAAAGCACCATTGAAACATTGAAGATGTGACCTAAGCACCATAGACACAGTGAATGTGTGACCAAAGCACCATTTGAGATGTGATAACACGTCCAAAGTACTATAGACATATAAACATTTGACCAAAGCACTATTGAAACAGTGATAATGTGACAGCACCATAGACGCAGTGAAACTATGACCAAAGTACCATTGAAATAGTAATTATGTGACCTGAGCACCATAGACACGATAAACGTGTGACCAAAGCACCAGTTCAACAGTGGTAATGTGACCTAAGCACCATATACACTGTGAAAGGGTGATCAAAGTTTGATTGAAACACTGATCATGTAATCAAAGCACTAAATATACAGTCAATGTGTGACCAAAGCACCATTGACAGAGCGAAGACGTGATCTAAGCACTATATATTGTAAAAGTATGACCAAAGCACCATTGAAACAGTGATTATATGACCAGAGCACCCTAGACACATTATATGTGTGACCAAAGTACCATTGAAACAGTGACCATGTAACCAAAGTACCATAGACACTGTTAAAGTGTGACCAAAGAACCATTAAAACAATGTTTATGTGACCAACGCACCATACACAGAATAAAAACGCAAGCGAAGCACCATTGAAATGATGAGAATGTGATCATAACACCATACACAGTAGAAGTGTGACCAAAGAACCATTGAAACAATGATGATGTGACCTAATGACCATATACATAGTGAAGATGTGGCAAAAGTACCATCAAAATTGTTATAATATGACCTAAACACCATAGACACAGTGAAAGTGTGACCAAAGCAACACTGACACATTAATAATGGGCCCTCAATACCATCGACAAAGAATAAATGTGCTCAAATCACAATTGAAACAATGATAATGTGACCTGAGCACCATAGACATAGTAAAATTGTGACCAAATGTATAACGTGACCTAAGCACTATTGACAGATTGAAAGCATGACCAACGCACCATTGAAACAGTAATAATGTGACCTCAGCACCATAGACATAGTGAAAATGTGACAAAAACACTATTTAAAAAGTGATAATGTGACCTAAGCACTATATACACAGTGAGTGTGATCAAATCACCATTGAAGTAGTGATAATGTGACCAAAGAAGCTTACACAAAGTGAAAATATGACCAATGCACCATTAAAACAATGACAATGTCAACTAAACACCATAGAAACATTGAATATATGACCAAAGCACCATTGAAGCAGTGATCATGTGACCTTAGCACCATAGACACAGTGGAAGTGTGACCAAAGTACCATTGATACAGTAACCAATGCACCATACACACAATGGAGGTTTGCCAAACGCAATATTGGAACAGTGATAATGTGACATAAGCAATGTAGACGTAGTAAATGTATAAATAAACCCATTGCAATAAGGATAACATGACCAAAGTACCATATACACATAACGTGTAACAAACTCACCATAGAAACAATTATAACGTGACATAAGTACTATTGACACAATGAAATGGTGACCAAAGCATCATTGAAGCCGTGATAATATGACCTAAGCACCACAGACACAGAGAAAGTGTGACAAAGACACCATAGAAATAGTGAAAATGTGACCAAAGCATCATAGACACAACAAAAGTGTGACAAAAGCACCATTGAAAGAGTTATGATGTGACATAAGCACTGTAGACAAAGTGAATGTGTGACCAAAGCACCATTGAAACAGTGATAACATGACCAAGGCACCATAGACACAATAAACAGTTGAACAAAGCATAATTGTAACAGTGATATTGAGACATAATCACCATGTACACAGTGAAAAAGAGACCAAAGCACCATTGAAACAGTGATTAAGTGATCTACGCATTATGACACACTGAACGTGTGACCATATCACCATTGAAAGAGTGATTATGTGACCTAAGCACCATAAGCACAATGAACAACGTACCATTGAAACAGTAATATTGTGACCAACGAAACATAGACACGGTAAAGGTATGATGAAAGCACCATTGAAACAGTGACAGTGAGACCAAAGAACCATAGACAAAGCAAAAGTGCAACCAAAGAGCCATTGAAATAGTGGTAATGTGACTAAAGCACCATAGACACATAAAAGTGTGACCAAAGCACCATTAAAACAGTGATAACTTGACATAAGCACCATAGACACAGCAAACGTGTGACCAAAAACACCATATAACCAGTGACAGTGTCTCCTAAGTACCATAGACACAATGAAAGTATGACAAAACACTATTGAAACAGTGATGATATTATAAAAGCACCATAGCTACAGAGTACGTTTGAACACAACACCATCGCAACAATGATTATGTGACCTTAACACTGTATACACAGTGACAGTGTGACCAAAGCACCATTGAAACATTGATTATGTGACATAAGCACTATAGACACAGCGTAGGTGTGACCAAAGCACCATTGAAACGGTGATAATAAGAACAAATCACCATATACACAACGAAAGTGTGATCAGAGCACCATTGAAAGTGTGATAATGTGACCAAAGCACCAAAGACATAGTGATGGTATGACAAAAGTACCATTAAAACAGTGAAAAGTAGACCTAGGCACCATAGACATAGTGTTAGTGTGACCCACCCACCATGCAAGTAGTGATAACATGACGAAAGCACCACATGCACATAAAAGCTTGACCAAAGTATCATTGAAAATGTGATCACGTGACCAGAGAACCATACACATAGTCAATGTGTGACCAAACAACCATTAGAACAGTGACAATGTGATACACGCACCATAGACACGGTAAACGTGTGACCAAAGTACCATTGAAACGTTTATAATGTGGCAAAAGCACCATAGGAATATTAGACGTGTGATCAAAGTATCATCTAAAGAGTAGTAATGTGACCTAAGCAGGACAGACAGAGGAAACGTGTCACCAACGCACGATTGAAACAGTGATAATTTGACCTAAGCATCATAGACACAGGGAACATTTTACCAATGTTCCATTCAAACAATGATAATGTGGCCAAAGCACCATCTACACAATGAAAGTGTAACCAAAGCACCATTGAAATAGTTATAATGTGACCAATGCACCATAGACACAGTGAAAGAGTGACCAATGCACCATTGAAACAATGATCATGTGACCTAAGCAGCATAGACACAGTTCAAGTGTGATAAAAGCACCATTGAAATAGTGATGATGTGACAAAATCACCTTAGACATTGTGAAAATGTGACAAAAGCACCATTGAAACAGTGATCATGAGATATAAGCACCATCAACATATTACAAGTGTGACCATAGCACCACTGAAACAGTGATATTACGACCTAAGTGCCATAAACATAGCAAAAATGTGACCAAAGCACCATTGCAACAGTGACGATGTGAGCTACGCATTATTAGACATTGAAAGTGCAAACAAAGAACCATTGAAATAGCGATAATGTGACCCAAGCACCGTAGACACAGTGAAAGTATGACAAAAAAAACCCTTGGAAAAGTGATAATGTGACCAAAGTACCAAAAACACAGTGAACGTGTGACCAGCGCACTATTGAAAGAGCGATAACATTACCAAAGCACCAAGAACACAGTGAAAGTGTGATGAAAAAACCATTGGAACAGTGCTATTGTGACCAAAGCACCATGGACACGTAAAGCACTACTGAAACAGTGATAATGTAACCTAAGCACCATAGACACACTAAAAGTGTGACCAAATCACCATATAAAATGTGATAATGTACCACAAGCACCATAGACACAGTTAGAGTGTGACCAAATAACCATTGAAATAGTAAGGATGCGATGAAAGCATGATAGACATAGTATAAGTGTGACTGAAGCACCACTGAAACGGTGATAATGTGACCTACGCACTATATACACCATAAACGTGTGTCTGACGGACCATTGGAGCACTGGTCATGTAACCAAAGTACTGTGTACACAATGAAATTGTGACAAAAGCACCATTTAAAAGTGTGACACAATAACCATTGGAATAGTTGTAATGTGACCTAACCACCATAACCAAAGTGAAAGTGGGACCAACCCACCATTGAAACAGTAACAATATGACCTAAACACTATATACACAGTGAACGTGTGACCAAACCACCAATGAAACATGTAAAATGTGACATAAGCACCACACACGCAATGAAATTGTTATCAATGCACCAATGGACTAGTGATACTGTGACCAAAGCACCGTAGACACAGTGAACATCTGACCAAAGCACCATTGAAACAGTGACAATGTGACCAAAAGACTACAGACATAGTGAAAGTGTGACCAAAGCACCATTGAAATAGTGAAAGTATAACCCAAGCACTATAGACACACCGAAAATGTGACCAAAGCACCATTCAAACAGTGGGAATGTGACATAAGCACTATAGACACATTAGAAGTGTGATCAAAGCACTATTTAAACAGTGATACTGTGACCTATGCACCATAAACACAGTGAAAATGTGACCAAAGCACCATCAAAACAGTAACACTGTGACCAATGCTCCATAGACACAGTAAATGTATGACCAAGGCACCATTGAAAACAGTGACTATGCGAACAAAGCACCATAGCCACAATAGAAGTGTGGACAACATACACATTCAAATAGTCATAATATAATCTCATCATGGTACACACAGTGAAAGTGTGACCGGAGCACCGTTAAAACAATGACAATGTGACTGAAACCATAGACACAGTGTAAGTGTGACAAAAGCACCATTAAAACAATGTTAACGCGACCAAAGCACCATTGACACTGTGGAAGTGTGACCAAATCACCATTGAAACACTGATGATGAAACCTAAGTACCTTAGACACGGTGAAAGTGTGACCCAAGCACAGTTGATACAGTGGTCATATGACCATAGCACCATAGACACATACAATTGCGCTAGAAGGACCATTAAAACACTGATAATGTTACCTAACAACCACATACACAGTGAATGTGTGGCCAAAGCAACATTAAACCCATTGTAATGTAACCAAATCACCGTAGAATGCAAAAAGGTGTGACCAACGCACGGTTTAATCTCTGTTAATGTGAACTAAGCACCACACAAACAGTGAAAGTGTGACCAAAGCACTATTGAAACAGTGATAATGTGACCAAAGCACAATTGAAACAGTGAAGGTTTGACCAAAGCACCATTGAAAAAGTGATAATGTGACCAAAGCACCATAGACATAGTAAACGTTTGACCAAAGCACCATTGAAACAGTTAAAATGTCACCAAAGCACCATAGACACAGTGAAAGTGTGACCAAAGCATTGTTGGGACAGTGATAATGTGATCTATGTACCATGTACAATTAAGAGAGTGACCATAGTACCATCGAAACAGATTAAGACATAATCACCATATACATAGAGAAATATTGACCAATGTACTATTGAAACAGTGATATTGCAACCAAAGCACCATTGAAATAGTGATAATGTTACCAAAGCACCATATACACGGTGAAACGGTGAGAAAAGCACACTTGAAACAGTAATAATGTGACATATGCACCGTGGACACATCGAACATTTGACCAAAGAACCATAGACACAGTAAACGCATGACCAACGCACCGTTGAAACAATGATCGTGTGACCAAATCACCATAGACACAGTGAAAGTGGGACCAAAGCACCAGAGACACAAACAGAAAGTGTGACTGAAACACCATTGAAATGGTGATAATGTTACCTAAGCACCATATACACGTTGAGGTATGACCAATGCACCATAGAAAAAGTGATAATGTGACCTAAGCACAATATATACAGTGAAACAATGACCAAAGTACCATTAGAACAATGATAATGTGACCTAAGCACCGTAGAAACTGTGCATGTGTGACCAAGGTACCATTTAAATAGTGACAATGTGACCTAAGCACTATAGACACGGTGAAAATGTGACTAAAGAATCAATGAAAAAGTGATGTTTTGGCCTAAGAACCATAGACACAATAAATGTGTGACCAAATCATCATTCAATCATCAATAACATGACCAAAGCACCAAAGAAAGAGTAAAAGCGTGACAAAAACACCATTGTAACAACGATAATGTGACCAAAGCACCATAGACACATTAAACGTATGACCAAAGCACTATTGAAATAGTGATGATGTGACCTAAGCACCACAGACACAGTGAAGGTGTGGCCAAAGCACCATTGAAGTAGTGATGATGTGACCAAAGCACCATAGACACAATAACCGTGTGACTAGTGCACCATATAAACAATGACAATATGACCAAAGCACCATAGACACGTAAAAGTGTGACCAAAACACCATCAAACGAGTGATAATGTGTTCTAAGAATCATATAAACTGTGAATGTGTGACCAGTGCACAATTGAAACAGTGATAATGTGACCTAAGCACCACGGACAAAGTGAAATTGTGACCAATGTACCATAGAATGGTGATGATGTAACCAAAGCATCATAGACACAGTGAACGTGTAACCAAAACACCATTGGAGCATGATGACGTGACCTAAGCACTATATACACAGTAAACATGTGACCAAAGCATCATTGAAACGGTGATAATGTGACCAAAGCACTGTAGACACAGTAAAAGTGTGACAAAAGTACCAATGAAGCTGTGATAATATGACCTCAGCGCTATGCACATAGTGAATGTATGACCAAAAAACCATCAAAACAGCAATACTGTGACATAAGCACCATATACACATAACCCGTGTGACCACAACACAATTGAAACAGAAATAATGTGACATATGCACCATAGACACAGTTGAAGGGTGACCAAAGCACCATTGAAAAATTGATAATGTCACCTAAGCACCATAGACACAGTGGAAACATAACCAAAGCAACGTTGAAACAATGATAATGTGACCAAAGCAAATTAGACACAATGATAGTGTGACCAAAGCACCATTCAACAGTGATTTCGTCACCTAAGAACTATAAGCACAGTGGAAGTGAAACCAAAGCACCATTGAAACAGTGACAATGTCACTTAACCACCATTGAAGGAGAAATCATGCAACCTATAAATCATAGACTGCGTGAGTGTTTGACCAAATCACCATTGAAGCAGCGATAATGTAACCAAGGCACCACTCACACACCAAAGGTGTGGCCAAAGCACAATTGAAACAGTGGTAATGTGACCTAAGCACCATAGACACAGTGAAATTATTACCACTGAATCATTGTAATAGTGACAATATGGCCAAGGCACCATAGACACATCAAAGAATGATGAAAACATCATTGAAACAGTGATAATGTGACCTAAGCACCATGGATACAATGAAAGTGTGACCACGGCACCATTGAAACAGAGATGGTGTGACCTAAGCATCATTAAAAAGTGAAAGTGCGAACAAAGCACCATCAAAACAGTGATAATGTGACTAATGCATCTCAGGCACAGTGAACGTGTGACCAAAGCACCATTGACACCATTATGATGTGACTTTAGCAGTAACAACACTGTGAAATTGTGGCCAAAGAACCATTGAAATAGTAATAATGTGACCTAAGTACCATAGACATAGTGAAAATGTAACCAAAACACTATTGAAAGTGTGACTTAAGCAACATTGAAATGTCACAATGTGACCAAGGCACCATAGACACAGCCAAAGTGTGACCAAAGCACCATTGAAACAATGACAATGTGAGACAACCACTATAGACACAGTGAAAGTGTGACCAAAGCACCATTGAAATGGTGATTATGTGACCTAAGTACGATAGACAATGTGAAAGTGTGACCAAAGCACCATTAAAACAGTGAGAATGGGACCAAAGCACCTCATACAAAGTGGATGTATGACCAAAGCACTATTGAAACAGTAATGATGTGACCAAAACACCATAAACACAGTGATAGTGTGACAAAAGCACCATTCAAACAGTGACAATGTGACCAATGTACCAAAGACACAGTGAATGTGTGACCAAATCACCATTGAAAGAGTGATAATGTGACAAACGTACCACATATACAGTGAATTTGTGACCAAATCACAATTGAATCAGTGAGTGTGTGACCAAAACACCATAGAAATAGTGAACAAGTGACCAAAGCAACATTGAAACAATCATGACGTGACCAAAGCACCATAGACACTGCAAATTAGTGACCAGAGCACCATTGAAACAGTGACAATGTAACCAAAGCCCGATAGACAAAGTGAAAGTGTGACCAACTCACCTTTTAAACAGTGATAATGTGACATGTGAACCAAAGACATAGTTATTGTGACCAAAGTGCCATTGAAACAGTGATAAAGTGATCTAAGCACAATAGGCACAGTAAATGTATGACCAAAGGCCCCTTCAAACAGTGTGATGTGACCAAAGACATTGTGATTGTGGCCAAAGCACCATTGAAACAGTGATAAAGTGATCTAAGCACAATAGACACAGTAAACGTATGACCAAAGGCCCCTTCAAACAGTGTGTATATGGTGCTTTGGACACATTATCATTGTTTGAATGGTACTTTGGTAAAATTTTCACTGTCTCCATGGTGCTTAGGTCACATTATCACTGCTTCAATCGTGCGTTGGTCACACGTTTCCAATGTCTATCCTGCTTAGGTCACATTTCTACTTTTTAGATGGTGCTTTGATAAAAAATCTACTATTTATATGGTGCTTTGGTCACGTTATAAACGTTTCAATGGTACATTGGTCAGACGTTTTCTGTGTCCATGGTACCTAGATCACATTGTCACTGTTCTAATGGTGCTTTGGTCACACGTTGACTATGTATATGGTTCTTAGGTCACATTGTCACTGTTTCAATGATGCTTTGGTTAAAGGTTTATGTAAATGTGGTGTTTCGTCATGTTATCACAGCTTGAATCGTGGGTTGGTCACACTATCACTATGTCTTTGGTGCCTATGTCTAATTATCACTGTTTGAATGGTGTTGTCGTCATGCCATCACTATGTCTTTGGTGCTTTGGTCACATGACCAGTCTTTCAATGGTGCTCTGATCACACTTTCATTGTACCTATGGTATTGTGTTCTTGTTGTCAATGTTTCAATGGTGATTTGGCCACACTTACGTTGTGTCTATAGTGCGAATGTCACATTATCAATGTTTCAATGGTGCTTTGGTCATACTTTCACCATGTGTATGGTGCCTTGGTCACATTATTATTGTTTCAATGGTGCTTTGGTCACACTTTCAATGTGTTTGTAGTATTAAGGTCACATTGTCATTGTTGCAATGTTTGTTGTGGTCACACATTCACTGTGGCTAGTGTGATTTGATAACACTATAACTATTTGACTAGTGTTTTTTCATACTTTGATTGTGTCTATGGTACTTATGACACACTATCACTATTTTGTGGTGCTTTGGTCACACATTTTCTGTGTTTATGGTGCTTAGGTCACATTATTTCTGTTAGACTGGTGCTTTGGTCACACTTTTAAATGTCTATGCTGCTTTGGTCACATTATCACTATTTCAATGGTTCTTTGGTCACTCTTTGGCTGTGTCTATGGAGCTTTGGTCATATTGTCAGTGTTTTTAAGTATCTTGGTCACATGTTCACTGTGCATATGGTACATTGGTCTAGTTATCACTATTTCAATGGTGCTTTGATCATATCTTTACCGTGTCTATGTCACTTTGGTCAGAATATCACTGTTTCAATGGTACTTCGTTCACACTATCATTGTGCCCATGGTGCTTAGGTCACGTAATCACTGTTTCAATTGTACTATGGTCACACTTTCAATGTGTCATAGTGCGTAGATCACACAATCACTATTTCAATGGTGCTTTGGTCTCTGTTGCACTGTATACATGGTGCTTGTATATCACTGTCACTGTTTCAATCATGCTTTGTACAAACCTTTATTGTGTCTATGGTGCTTTGGTCTTATTATCATTGTTTCAATGGTGCTTTGGTCACACTTTCACTTTTTCTATAGTCCTTCCGTCACTTCAGCACTCTTTCAACGGTTCTTTGGTCCCACTTTCGTTGTGTCTTTGATGCTTTGGTCACATTATCACTGTTTCAATGGTGCTTTGGTCACACTTTATATGTGTATGTGGTTCTTAAGTCATGTTATTGTGGTTTGAATGGTGCTTTGGTCACAATTTCATTGTGTCTATGGTGCTTATGTCACATTTTAACTGTTTCTATTGTGCTTTGGTCACACGTTTATGTGTCTATGGTACTTTTGTCATGTTATCACTATTTCAATGGTGCTTTACTTACACATTTACTTTGTCTATGTTGCTTAGGTCACATAAGCACTGTTTCAGTAATTCTTTTGTCACACCTCCACTCCGTGTATGACGCTTTGGTCTCATTATCAATGTATCAATGGTACGTTGGTCACATTTCACTGTGTCTATGGTGCCTATGTCACATAATTATTGCTTCAATGGTGTTTTGGTCATACTTTCACTATTTCTATGGTACTTATGTGACATTGTCATTGCTTTGATGGTGTGTCGGTCATACCTTCATTGTGTTTAAGGTTATTTGGTCACATTATCGCTACTTCAATGGTGGTTTGATCACACTCACGGTTTCTATAATGCTTTGGTCACATTATCACTGTTTCAATAGTGTTTTGGTTACACTTTCACTATGTCTATGGTGCTTATGTCACATTACTACTGTTTCAATGGTGCTTTGGTCACAGTTTCATTGTGTCATTAATGCTAAAGTTATATCATAAACATGTCAATATTGCTTTGGTCACACTTTCACTATGCGCGAGATGCATTAGTCACATCATCACTCTTTCAATGGTGCTTTGGCCACACGTTCATTATTTATATGGTGCTTAAGTCACATTATCTATGTGTCAATGGTGTTGTGGTCACACTTTCATTGCATCTATGGAGTTTAGGTCACATTACCACTGTTTCAATGATGAATTGGTAACACTTCACTGTGTCTATGGTGCTTAGGTCACATTATGACTCTTTCAATTGTACATTGGCCACACCTTTGGTGTGTTTGTGTGGTGCTTTGGTTACATCATCACTGTTTCAATGGTGATTTGGTCAAACATTCACAGAGTCCATGGTTTCTAGGTCACATTATCACTCTTTCAATGGTGCTTACGTGACATTCTCACCGTTTCAATTGTACTTTGGTCATACTTTCACTGTGTCGATGGTTCGTTGCTCACCATATCACTATTTTAATGGTTTGTTTTTCACACTTCCACTATGTATATGGTGCTTATGTCACATTATCACTGTTTAAATGATGCTTTGGTCACACATTTATTGTGTCTGTGGTGCTTAGGTCAAACTATCACCGTCGCAATGATACTTTGGTAACACGTTCACTGTGTCCACTGTGCTTTGGTCATGTTATCGTTGTTTAATGGTACTTTGGTCACACTTTCACTATGTCTATAGTGCTTAGGTCACATTATCACTGTTTCAATGGTGCGTTGGTCACACTTTCACTGTGTCAATGGTGTTTAGGTCACATTATCACTGTTTGAATGGTGCTTTGGTCACACTTAAACTGTGTTATGGTGCTTATGTCACATTATCACTGTTTCAGTGGTGTTGTGGTGAAGAGTTCATGTGTATATGGTCCCTATGTCACATTATCACTGTTACAATGGTGCCTTGGGCATACTTTCACTCTGTGCATAGTGCTTGGGTCACATTATCACAACTTTGTTGGTACATTGGTCACATATTCATCGTGTCTATGGTACTTTTGTGACATTTTCACCGTTTCAATGATGCGTTGGTCACACGTTTACTATGTATATAGTGCGTAGGTCATGTCATCACTGTTCTAATGGTGCTTTGGTTACACTTTCACTGTGTCTGTGGTGCTTTGGTCATAGTCAGTGACGTATGCATCCTTTGGTTGGTCACTGTGCACGCTAGCCACACCGTGCCACTACTTGTTGAAGGTCTTTGTACTTGTGTTTACATGAAATCTGCCGCACACGCAAATCTTCCGCGAGGGAGACCGAGTCATGGACTTCCGCGATGGAGTTGAGGCGAGTGGGGGGTGGTCTTTGGGCAAAAGGTGAGAGCCACTGTTGATCCTCATGGTGGAGGGGCGGAATGGGCATCTTTCTGGGCTTGTGTGGGTCTGCTTATGTATGTGGGGAAGGCCCAAATTGTGCCTGGTGGTAGACCCGCGGAATTGGGAATCCAGTAACAAAGGCTTCATATTTGGGGTTCTGCAGAAGAGGCAAAACAAGGGCAGGGGGTGTGTCTGCGGATTAGGCATCTTAGGAGAGGAATTTGGGTGACTTTGGGGTCCGCGGAAGGCCTCAAAACATGGTGCAAGGTACAGTAGCGGATTTGGGCTATTTGGGATGCTACCAGAGCAAGTTTTGGGTATGCAGAGGGCGTGAGAAAGTGCCATGATGGTCCGGAGCGGAATGGGCATGATTGGGAGGGTGTTTTGTGGCTAAGGTGAGGAGGAAACGCCGCGGAATGGTACTGGGTGTGTAACCCGAGGAATTGCCTTCCAAGTGACAACAGAGGGGCGAGTTACAATGCCGTGGAAGAGGCGGAAAGCTGCCATGATGTTGACCTGCGGATTTGCCACATTTCTGGTGGTATTGGAGTCACTTGTGTGGACAAAGGGCGTGCAGACAGACGCATCCATGTGTATTCACAGATTTGATGTTTAGAGGAGAGGCGTGTGAGGGCGGAACAAGAGGCGCAAGAGGTGCGGACAAAGGAAAGGGTCACACAAAGTACGGAAGTGTTGTACAAGACGCGGGAAGACAACGGACCAAGAATGGCAGGAACCACAATGCGCAAAGACCAAGAAGTGGCGGGAGGCGGCGCGACGAGCAAGGAGGGAGCAATGGTGGAACTTGTCTTCTGGATAGGAATAAAGTAGTGCTGGTAGTAGGTATGAATGCAAAGGGGCCGCAACGCAGCGGGGAAGGGTGTAGCGGACTTTATAATGGGCTTAGTTGCATCAGTTTGGTGTTGGAATCCGGGCTTGCGGACTTGTGTTCAGTTGACATGAGTTGAGTCAATCAAGCTCATTACCTCACAACCTTGCCTCACTCTCTCCCTCCTCTCAGCACTTTGCCATAATGGAATCCGCGAGTGAATTTGAGGACTCCGAAGATGACAAAAGGTGTTCCGCGGAACCACTCACAAGACTGGCCTGACACAAGCAAGGGCCGCAGAGGAGTGTCCAAGTGACCGCGAAAATGGATGGGTGGCCCTTGGACAACTCTCAAGAGAGTGGACAAAAGGGTACTGGGCCTCCGCCGCGTCATTTTTGTGTCTATGTCTTGGTTTCATTGATTTGCCATGGTCTATGCTTTAGCGGAGTGATGGAATCCGCAAGAAGGGTGTTGCCGAAGTGACTAAGGGGTGGGACTGCGGAATAGGCCAGTTTCAGGGGTGCAAAAGTTGCCAAATCTGCAAAAAAGGGGCTGCAGAAGTGGGCCATGTGTGTATCCGTGGAATTTCCATGTCAGACACACTATGGGGAAGCCAAATCTGTGGAAGAGGGGTTGCAGACATGGGCCATGTGTGTATCCGCGGAAGTGCCATGTCAGGGACACTAGGAAGAAGCCAAATCCACCGAATAGGGGTGTTCCGAGAGGGGGTGATGGAGTTCCGCGGAATTGCCATGTCATAGGGGTGATGTGAAGGGAGGAAAGACCACTTGTGAGTGATCAATTGTGACATTGTGTCATGGTAAATGTGGGATGGGGTCTTATGGTGCGCGTAAGAAGGAGATGTGCGAAGGACAACATGGAAGGCGCGGCAGTAAAGTGACATCACGGAACAATGACGAGCGCGGCAACAAATGGGGCAACAACTTGCTAGTTGATACCTAATGTTCCCAACATTTTGTTTCCCACTTGGACCATTTGTGACTCGTGTTATGAGTTTTCAACGTTGAAAACATGCTGTGAAATTCTTTTGGTCATGGTTAGTGGCATATGCCTACTTTGGTTTGTCACTTCACATGGTTTCCACGCCGTGTCACTACGTACTAAAGGTCTTTGTGCTTTCTAGTTGATAGCCAGTGTTCCCAAACCATTGTTACCCCCTCTGACTATCTGTGACTCTAGTTGTGAGTTGTCAGCGTTGACCACATGAAGTCAAATTCTTTGGCCATGGTCAGTGACATATGCATACTTTGGTTGGTCACTTTGCATGGTAGCCACACTGTGCCTCTACATATTGAAGGACGTTGTACTTGCTAATCAATAACTAGTATTCACAAACCATTGTTTCCCCCACTGACCATTTGAGAATCGTGTTATGAGTTGTCAAAGTTGACCACACATAGTGACATTCTTTGGTCATGGTCAGTGACACATGCCTACTTTGGTTGGTCATTGTACATGGTAGCCATATTGTGCCACTGCTTATTGAAGGTACTTGTGCTTGCTAGTTGATACCTGGTGTTCCAAAAGCATTGTTTCCCCCTCTGACCATTTGTGACTCGTATTGTGGGTTGTGGACGTTGACCACCCATACTGAAATTCTTTGGTCATGGTCAGTGACATATGCCTTGTTTGGTTTTTTGGTGTGCACAATAGCCACAACGTGTGTTATACCCTTTTATGCCATCGGCCGAAATCGGGTCTGACAGCACGCAGAGATCAGCTCTCTGTCGTGGCTCACTTCACACTATGCTATAACGCCGTTTGACTTGTGATATTCCATATTGCACCTTTGCCCCACTGATCCTATGCATGTTTTCGTCGACCGGAAGACGTCACCTGGTTCCTTCTCATGATCATTCAATGGATCATTCACCGCATCACCGTGGGGAATATGTCATGCTTGTTACCTAATCTTAGCTGATTCATTGATATCCATTCATCGACAGCGAATCATTCACAGGATGATATGATGACCACCTAAGACAATCCTGGTCGTTTGGCGGATCATTCATTGCATCACCGTGGGAACACATCATGCCTATTCCCTATTCTTAGCTTTCTCACTGGCGTCCCTTATTGACGGCCAATCATTCAACGGATAACGCGACAGCCGCCTAAGATGAACACTCCTGATAACACAATCTTAACAATTAAAGCACTTGCATTCAGTCAAAAGGGCAAAACACACGATCAGCACTTCTCTGCTACTCATGCATTCAACATCCTATGTGTCACCAAGCAACATGCGCAAACCATATGCTTCCTGCACCGCCGGATCATTGGTCGAAGCTGGCCCTTGCACGAGCACTGTGCGGTTGACTCTGTCTTGATTGCTTGCCCGTGGAGCAACGCCGCGCAACTCCAATGGACCATCAATACGTCGACCTACACGGGAGTTGGTATGCGCCAGGTTGTCCTCTCGAAGGCGGAAGAGTTCTTGTAAGTACTGCTGGTAGGCTCGGAACTCCTCGGCCCGTTCCTTAGCTGCTTCTGCAGCGCGTCGCCCGATGTCACGCGCGGCCTCCTGCCAACTTTCCACGGGACGGGGCTCGTCGTTGCGGGGAAGTCTCCGCAGCCACGGTTGCAAGGACATCTCCAAGGCCCCACCAGCAGGATGATGCAATCATTGCATCACTCCCAGGACCGTTCGCGCGCCGAGTCGATGGGGCACATTGCAACAGCTGCAGATGGCATAGAAGGTCACCGAGGAGTCTCGAGCGGCCCAGGTTGAGCTGGGCGGCTGGAACTCCCGCGCAAACTCAGGACCCAGCCATGCCGGTTCGGTGATGTGCTCCTCAGGAAGCGGCCTTCTCATCCAGGGATGGCTGTTCAAACACACACACACACACACACACACATACACACACACACACACACACACACACACACACACACACACACACACACACACAC
>SZWC01000989.1:27564-55647 GCA_023375785.1 Penium margaritaceum
ACACACACACACACACACACACACACACACACCTCCCGGCACTCCTAACACGATCTAACGTTTCTACTCTAGCTTGTCGCGAGACGGGACATGGGTCCCGCTTGACGGTCTGGGTCGACTGAGGGGCAGCAATCTCTCAGTCTCGCTGGTTACCGCTGGACACGCCTTCCCATGCCAGGGTTGGATCCGGGATGGGTGGCTGACCGTTCACTCGGGCGTAAGCAGCGTCAGGTGTGAATGTCTCAGCGATCTCGGAGTCAGCAGCCGGTAAGCGGTTGGTTCTATTCTCTTTCTCATCCTTCTCGCACCGCCTCTCCAATACTTTCGTCTCGTCCACTGGCCCCTTTTGCGGTTTGCACATCAAAAGCGCCTCTGGATGAGGTGCCTCAAATTCTGCTCCTCTTTCCGTGGTTTGGGTGTGACTCCGCTACCATCAAGCCAGCTTTGGGCCCCCTTCGTTCCTTCCCCGCAGGTCCGGTCTGGTCACAGCCTTTGCCGCAGCTTTCCTTTCCGCGCCTCGTTGCCTTCCAGAATTGAACTGCTCCTTTCGTAAATTCTTTTTCCTCGGTTGATGGTCGTCGGATCATCCGTCGACCCCTCTCCCAGATCCTGACCCCGGGCCCACTTTCCATCCCTTCCTCCGGTACATGAACAAAACACCGTTAACACCGTGCCACTATATATTGGAGTGCGTTGTCCTTTCTGGTCGATACATAGGGTTCCCAGACCATTGTCTCTCCCTCTGACCATCTCTGACTCGTGTTATGAGTTGTCAATGTTGACCACGCATAGTGGACTTCTTTGGTCATAGTCAGCGACGTATGCATCCTTTGGTTGGTCACTGTGCATCCTAGCCACACCGTGCCACTGCTTGTTGAAGGTCTTTGTACTTGCGAGTTTATAACTAGTGTTCCCAACCCATTGTTCCCCCCCTCTGACCATTTGTGACTTGTATTATGAGTTTTCAACGTTGACCACACAGTGTGAAATTCTTTTGGTCATGGTTAGTGGCATATGCCTACTTTGGCTTGTCACTCTACATGGTTGCCACGCCGTGTCACTACGTACTGAAGGTCTTTGTGCTTTCCAGTTGATAGCCAGTATTCCCACGCCATTAATACCCCCTTTGACTATATTTGACTCTTGTTGTGAGTTGTCAAGGTTAACCACATGAAGTGAAACTCTTTGGTCGTGGTCAGTGACATATGCAGACTTTGGTTGGTCACTGTGCATGGTAGCCACACTGTGCCACTGCATATTGAAGGTCTTTGTACTTGCTAATCAATAACTAGTATTCACAAACCATTGTTCCCCCCTCTGACCATTTGTGACTCGTGTTATGAGTTGTCAAAGATGACCACACATAGTGACATTCTTTGGTCATGGTGAGTGACACATGCCTACTTTTGTTGGACATTGTACATGGTACCCACACCGTGCCACTAATTATTGAAGGTCCCTGTGCTTGCTAGTTGATACCTGGTGTTCCCAACCCATTGTTTCCTCCTCTGACCATTTGTGACTCGTGTTATGAGTTGTCAACGTTGACCGCACACAGCGGATTTTATTGGTCAACGGAAGTGCATATGCCTCCTTTGGTCGGTTATTGTGCATGGTAGCCACACCGTTCAACTACTTATTGAAGGTCGTTGTACTTGCTAGCTGAAAACAAATAATCCAAAACCATTGTTTCCCGCTCTGACCATTTGTGACTCGTGTTATGGGTTGTCAACGTTGACCCCCCAGACTGGAATTCTTTGGTCATGGTCATTTACATATGCCTAGTTTCGTTGTTTGGTGTGCATAGTAGCCACACCGTGCCACTACATTTTGAAGTTATTTGTCCCTTCTAGTGGCTACATAGGGTTCCCAAACCATTGTCTCTCCCTTTGACCATTTGTGACTCCTGTTATAAGTTGTCAATGTTTACCACACATAGTGGACTTCTTTGGTCATACTCAGTGACGTATGAATCCTTTGGTTGGTCACTATGCACGCTAGCCACACCGTGCCACTACTTGTTGAAGATCTTTGTACTTGTGTTTACATGAAATCTACCGCGGACGCAAATCTTCCGTGAGGGAGACCGAGTCATGGACTTCCGCGATGGAGTTGAGGCGAGTGAGGGGTGGTCTTTGGGCAAAAGGTGAGAGCCACAGTTGATCCTCATGGTGGAGGGGTGGAATGGGCATCTTTCTGGGCTTGTGTGGGGCTGTTTATGTGCGTGGGGAAGGCTGGAATTGTGCCAGGGTGTAGACCCGCGGAATCAGGTGTATAGTAAAAATGGCTTCATATTTGGGGTTCGCGGAAGGGGAAAAACAAGGGTAGGGGGTGTGTCTGCGGATTAGGCATCTTAGGAGAGGAATTCGGGTGCCTTTGGGTTCCGCGGAAGGCCTCAAAACATGGTGCAAGGTTCAGCCGCGGATTTGGGTTATTTGGGATGCTACTGGAGCAAGTTTTGGGTACGCAGAGGGCGTGAGAAAGTGCCATGATGGTTAGGAGCGGAATGGGCATTTTTTGCAGGGTGTTTTGTGGCTAAGGTGAGGAGGAAGTGCCGCGGAATGGTACTGGGTGCGTAGCCCGCAGAATTGCCTTGCAAGTAACATTAGAGGGGCAAGTTACAATGCCACGGAAGAGGTGGAAAGCTGCCATGAACTTGACATGCGGATTTGCCACATTTCTGATGGTGCTGGAGTCATTTGTGTGGACAAAGGGCGTGCAGACAGAGGCATCCATGTGTATCAGCAGATTTGATGTTTAGACGAGAGGCATGTGAGGGGGGAACAAGAGGCGCAAGAGGTGCGGACAAAGGAAAGCGTCGCACAAGGTGCGGAAGTGATGTACAAGATGCGGGAAGACAACCGGACCAAGAATGGTGGGAACCACAAGGCGCGAAGACCAAGAAGTGGCGGGAGGCGGTGTGACGAGCAAGGAGGGAGCAGTGGTGGAACTTGTCTCGTGGATGGGAATAAAGTAGTGGTGGTAGTAGGTGTGAATGCAAAGGGGCCGCGACGCGGCGGGGAAGGGTGTAGCGGACTATGTAATTGGCTTAGTTGCATCAGTTTGGTGTTGGAATCCGGGCTTGCGGACTTGTGTTCAGTTGACATGAGTTGAGTCAATCAAGCTCGTTACATCACAACCTTGCCTCACTCTCTCCCTCCTCTCAACACTTTGCCATAATGGAATCCGTGAGTGAATCTGAGGACTCCGAAGCTGACAAAAGGTGTTCCGCGGAACCACTCACAAGACTGGCCTGACACAAGCAAGGACCGCAGAGGAGTGCCCAAGTGACTGCGGAAGTGGATGGGTGGCCCTTGGACAACTCTCAAGAGAGCGGAAGAAAGGGTATTGGGTCTCCACCGCGTCAGTTCTGTATCTCTGTCTTGGTTTCGTTGATTTGCCATGTTCTATGCTTTAGCGGAGTGATGGAATCCACAATAAGGGTGTTGCCAAAGTGACTAAGGGGTGGTACTGCGGAATGGGCCTGTTTTGGGGGTGTAGAGGGTGCCAAATCCGCAAAAACGGGGCTGCAGAAGTGGGCCATGTATGTATCCGCGGAATTGCCATGTTAGAGACACTAGGGGGAAGCCAAATCCGCGGAAGAGGGATTGCAGACGTGGGCCATGTGTGTATCCACGGAATTGCCATGTCAGGGACACTAGGAAGAAGCCAAATCCGCAGAATAGGGGTGTTCCGGGAGAGGGTCATGGAGTTCCGCGGAATTTCCATGTCAGAGGGGTGATGTGAAGGGGCAAAAGACCACTTGTGAGTGATCAATTGTGACATTGTGTCATGGTAAATGTGGGATGAAGTCTTATGGTGCGCGAAAGAAGGAGATGTGCGGAGGACAACATGGAATGCACGGAAGTAAAGTGACATCGCGGAACAATGACGAGCACGGCATAAGACGAGGCAACAACTTGCTACTTGATACATAGTGTTCCCAGCCTTTTGTTTCTCCCTCGGACCATTGGTGACTTGTGTTATGAGTTTTCATCCTTGACCACACACTGTGAAATTCTTTTGGTCATGGTTAGTGGCATATGCCTACTTTGGTTTGTGACTATACATGGTTTCCACGCCGTGTCACTACGTACTAAAGGTCTTTGTGCTTTCTACTTGATAGCCAGTGTTACTAAACCATTGTTACCCCCTCTCACTATCTGTGAATCTTGTTCTGAGTTGTTAACTTTGACCACCTGAAGTAAAATTCTTTGGTCATGGTCAGTGACATGCATACGATGGTTGGTCACTGTGCATGGTAGCCACACTGTGCCCCTACGTATTGAAGGCCGTTTTACTTGCTGATTGATAACTAGTATTCACAAACCATTGTTTCCCCCTCTGACCACTTGTTACTTGTGTTATGAGTTGTCAAAGTTGACCACACATAGTGACATTCTTTGGTCATGGTCAGTGACACATGCCTACATTGGTTAATCATTGTACATGGTATCCATGCGGTGCCACTACTTATTGAAGGTCATTGTGCTTGCTAGTTGATACCTGGTGTTCCCAAACTATTGTTTCCCCCTCTAACCATTTGTGACTTGTATTATGAGTTGTCGACGTTGACCACCTATATTGAAATTCTTTGGTTATGGTCTGTGACCAATGCCTAGTTTTGTTTTTCGGTGTGCATATTAGCCACACCATGCCACTACGCATTAAGGTTCTTAGTCGATACATAGGGTTCCTTAACCATTGTCTCTCCCTTTGACCATTTATGACTCATGTTATGAGTTGTCAATGTTGACCACACATTTTACACTTCTTTGGTCATGGTCAGTAACATATGCATCATTTGGTTTGTCACTGTGCACGCTAGCCACACCGTGCCACTACTTGTTGAATGTCTTTGTACTTGCTAGTTGATTACTATTGTTCCCAGCCCATTGTTTCCCCCTCTGACCATTTGCGACTCGTGTTATGAGTTTTCAACGTTGAACACACACTGTGAAATTCTTTTGGTCATGGTTAGTGGCATATGCCTACTTTGGTTTGTCACTGTACATCGTTTCCACGCTGTGTCACTACGTAATGAAGGTCTGTGTGCTTTCTAGTTGATAGCAAGTGTTCCCAAACCATTGTTACCCATCTGACTATCTGTGACTCTTGTTGTGAGTTGTCAACGTTGACCACATGAAGTGAAATTCTTTGGTCATGGTCAGTGACATGTGCATACTTTGGTTGGTCACTGTACATGGTAGCCACACTGTGCCACTACATATTGAAGGTCTTTGTACCTGCTAATCAAAAACTAGTATTTACAAGCCATTGTTTCCCCCCTCTGACCATTTGTGACTCCTGTTATGAGCTGTCAATGTTGACCACGCATGGTGACATTCTTTGATCATGGTCAGTGACACATACCTGCTTTGGTTGGTCATTGTACATGGTAGCCACACCGTGCCACTACTCATTGAAGGTCCCTGTGCTTGCTAGTTGATAGCTGTGTCAGAATAATGCAAGGAATGGGGGCGGCAAGAGAAGAAGCAAGCAGAAGCAATGGATCATGTAGGAGCTTGGTAGCAAAGTGACAGAAGGAGAAAGGTGAGTGCATGCGCACGGAGTTAGTGGCAGAGCCTTGAGAGATGCAAGGCGCCGGGGCTCCAAGGTAGGCAGGCGGAGAGGAGAGCGAAGCAAGTGACGCGATGAGGTTGAGCAAAGGACCGAAGGTGACAAAGCGAAGAGCTGCAAGGAGAGATTGGTGGGCGAAAGACGGTAGGAGCAAGCACAGCAAGAGCACGGCGGCAAAGCCGCAGAACCGGAGGGAACAAGATGAATAGAACTATTCGGGTTAGCCCGAGGGAATGACCATCCTCGGTATAAACAGGCAGAACAAGACAAACAAGCAGATCAACGGCTTCTTTCCGCTACCCAGACGCGGGTGACAGGTGTCACTTTATTAGGGGATGACTGGACAGTAGGGTCCAAACGGTCAAGTGTCCGGAGAGCTGTTGGTCGAGGTGGCTGAGTCGTTGGACTTGAACCGTTTTTTAGACCAAGATTGATATTTTCATCTATTTTCAAGGCTTCATTCTAACACCCCCCTTGAAGCTTTACAAGAGGTAAGAACGCAAGGGGACTGGTCAGTAGTAACGCTCCCAGTATTCCACACCATTAGAGGATGTAGGAGATTACTGAGTGCAAGGCTGTTCTTCGATGGCTCGAAGTTTTGCTTCTTCCTCCATTCTCCTATGATCTCTGATGAAGGGTTGCAGCTGAAATTGTCGTTCCTTCGGAAGTTCACTATATGGAGGAGGGTCAAGAGCGGCCGGACGGGGGTATGGGGATTCTGCTCCCCTGTTTGAAGAGTAGTCCATGAGAGCGTTGATAGTCAAGAAGACAGCTTGATGACGGTGTGCCGCAATGATGGGGTCAAACTCGTCGTAACTTCTCATGTAGAGAAGATCTTGCAGTTGAGTTTGGGCAATGCCATACTCCCATCTTCCTTGTGCTGTTGTGCGGGCTTCTCTGCTTCCAATGTTTTGCACTATGTCAAGGAGGTTGTATCCGTACATGTCCAAGGTGGAAATTTCACGTCGCAGTTGACGACGCCATCATTCAAAGTTGTGACTCCCATCGGGTGCTATGCAAAGTGGAGCAATATTGTCGGCTAGGGAGGCAACTTCATTATAGAGCAGGATGGTGCATCATTGCTCTTCCGCAGAGCAGGAGGAGAGCTGCAGCAGGGAGGATGAAGCTCCAAGGAGAGGACGCTAGGTACTGGAGAGGGAGAAGTGACAACCAGAATCTTGAAGGTGATCAGATATTGCGGAAGGGTGTAACATAGAAATGGTGGTGCGACTGAGCAGATGATGAAGGCCGATGATGGCAAAGGAAGGCGATGGAGAAGTGGGCACAGGAGCAAAACCACTTGCGGTGCGGAAGTTTCAGTGTGGGCGGAGGTCGTCGCGGAAAGATCAATGCGACCGGGTGGATCCTTGTGCCGAGCAAATGATGAGAGTAGATGATGGCAAATGAATGATAAGCGGAGGAGTGGGCGCATGAGCAAAACTACATGCGCTGCTGTGATAGAGGGCTAGAATGCAGCAAGGGGAAGGCGGTTACCAACGTGCCGCGATAAATCTGCTGCCGGCGTGGGTACATGTTGCTGCAAAGCGGGCAGCCACCGCATGCAGGTCCGCGTGCAGGCCACTGATGCTGTGGATAAGCGAGCAGAAACGGGTTAAACAGGAGTGGGCGCAAGGGCGAAACCACGGGCGCTGTGGAAGTTTTGGCGTGGGTGCAGGTCGTCGCGGAATGGTCAATGCAATCAGGCAGGTCCTTGTCCTGAGCGAAAGATGGAACGATGACGGTGGGAGAGAGGAGACAGTTGCTGGTTGGGTGGGTGCAGGGGTGGAACCACGTGCGCTGACAAAGAAGGCTGATGCTAAGGCGGCGCGGACGATGCAGAAAATGATGGACAGCGTGTGGAAGGCTGATAACGCTGGGTTGAGGCAGGAGGCTGAGGGGCAAAGGCAACAGAGGAATATGAAGACAAAGATGACGCGGACATGAAGAAGGGGAAGGCTCATGACAATAAGGGCGTGGCAGAGGCCACACCATGCCACTACCTATTGAAGGTCTCTGTGCTTGCTAGTTGATACATGGTGTTCCCAAACCATTGTTTCCCCCTCTGACCATTTGTGACTCATATTATGAGTTGTCAACGTTGACCACACACAGCGGATTTCTCTGGTCAAGGGCAAAACATATGCCTACTTTTGTCAGTTATTGTGCATGGTCGCCACACCGTGCTACTACTTATTGAAGGTCGTTGTACTTGCTACTTGAAAACAAATATTCCAAAGCATTGGGACCCCCTTTGACTAGTTGTGACTCGTGTTATGGGTTGTGAACGCTGACAACCCATGCTGAAATTTTTCAGTCATGGTCAGTGACATATGCCTAATTTGATTGTTTGGTGTACATAGTAGCCATACCGTGCCACTACGTATTGAATTTCTTTGTCCTGTCTAGTCGATACATTATGGTTCCCAAACCATTGTCTCTCCCTCTGACCATTGGTGAATTGTGTTATGAGTTGTCAATGTTGACCACACATAGTGCATTTCTGTGGTCATAGTCAGTGACGTATGCATCCTTTGGTTGGTCACTGTGCATTGTAGCCACACCGTTCCACTGCTTGTTGAAGGTCTTTGTACTTGCGAGTTGATCACTAGTGTTCCCAACCCATTGCTACCCCCTCTGACCAATTTTGACTCGTATTATGAGTTTTCAAAATTGACCACACTGTGAAATTCTTTTGGTCATGGTTAGTGGCATATGCCAGCTTTGGCTTGTCACTGTACATGGTTGCCACGCCGTGTGACTACGTACTGAAGGTCTTTGTGCTTTCCAGTTGATAGCCAGTATTCCCCCACCATTCTTACCCCCTCAGACTATATGTGACTCTTGTTGTGAGTTGTCAACGTTGACCACATGAAGTGAAATTCTCTGGTCATGGTCAGTGACATATGCAGACTTTGGTTGGTCACTGTGCATGGTAGCCACACTGTACCACTACATACTGAAGGTCTTTGTACTTGCTAATCAATAACTAGTATTCACAAACAATTGTTTCCCCCTCTGATCATTTGTGACTCGTGTTATGAGTTGTCAAAGATGACCACACATAGTGACATTCTTTGGTCATGGTCAGTGACACATGCCTGCTTTGGTTGGTCATTGTACATGGTACCCACACCGTGCCACTAATTATTGAAGGTCCCTGTGCTTGCAAGTTGATACCTGGTGTTTCCAACCCATTGTTTCCTCCTCTGACCATTTGTCACTCGTATTATGAGTTGTCAACGTTGACCGCACACAGCGGATTTTATTGGTCAAGGGCAGTACATATGCCTACTTTGGTCGGTTATTGTGCATGGTAGCCACACCGTGCTACCACTTATTGAATGTCATTGTACTTGCTAGATGAAAACTAATATTCCGAAACCATTGTTTCCCGCACTGACCATTTGTGACTCGTGTTATGGGTTGTCAACGTTGACCACCCATACTGGAATTCCTTGGTCATGGTCAGTGACATATGCCTAGTTTGGTTGTTTGGTGTGCATAGTAGCCACACCGTGCCACTATGTTTTGAAGTTATTTGTCCCTTCTAGTCGTTACATAGGGTTGCCAAACCATTGTCTCTCCCTTTGACCATTTGTGACTCCTATTATGAGTAGTCAATGTTGACCACACATAGTGGACTTCTTTGGTCATAGTCAGTGACGTATGCATCCTTTGGTTGGTCACTGTGCACGCTAGCCACACCGTGCCACTACTTGTTGAAGGTCTTTGTACTTGTGTTTACATGAAATATGCCGCACACGCAAATCTTGGGAGACCAAGTCATGGACTTCCGCGATGGAGTTGAGGCAAATGAGGGGTGGTCTTTGGGTAAAAGGTGAGAGCCACAGTTGATCCTGATGGTGGAGGGGCGGAATGGGCATCTTTATGGGCTTGTGTGCGGCTGTTTATGTGTGTGTGGGGAAGGCTGGAATTGTGCCTGGGTGTAGACTCGCGGAATTGGGTGTTCAGTAACAATGGCTTCATGTTTGGGGTCCCGCAGAAGAGGGAAAACAAGGGCAGGGGATGTGTCTGCGGATTAGGCATCTTAGGAGAGGAATTCGGGTGACTTTGGGGTCCGCGGAAGGCCTCAAAACATGGTGCAAGGTTCAGCCGCAGATTCGGTCTATATGGGATGCTACTGGAGCAAGTTTTGGGTGGGCGGAGGGCGTGAGAAAGTGCCATGATGGTTAGGAGCGGAATGGGCATGTTTGGGAGGGTGTTTTGTGGCTAAGGTGAGAAGGAAGTGCCGCGGAATGGTACTGGGTGCGTAACCCGCGGAATTGCCTTGCAAGTAACGACAGAGGGGCGAGTTACAACGCCGCGGAAGAGGTGGAAATCTACCATGATGTTGACATGCGGATTTGCCACATTTCTGATGGTGTTGGAGTCACTTGTGTGGACAAAGGGCGTGCAGACAGAGGCATCCACGTGTATCCACAGATTTGATGTTTAGAGGAGAGGCGTGTGAGGGCGGAACAAGAGGCAGAAGAGGTGTAGACAAAGGAAAGGGTCACACAAGGTGCGGAACTGATATACAAGACGCGGGAAGACAACCGGACAAAGAATGGCGGGAACCACAAGGCGCGAAGACCAAGAAGTGGCGGGAGGCGGCGCGACGAGCAAGGAGGGAGTAATGGTGGAACTTGTCTCACGGAAGCGAATAAAGTAGTAGTGGTAGTAGGTATGAATGCAAAGGGGCCACGACGCACCGAGGGTGTAGCGGACTATGTAATGGGCTTAGTTGCACCAGTTTGGTGTTGGAATCTGGGCTTGCGGACTTGTGTTCAGTTGACATTAGTTGAGTCAATCAAGCTCATTACCTCAAAACCTAGCCTCACTCTCTCCCTACTCCCCGCACTTTGCCATAATGGAATCTGCGAGTGAATCTGAGGACTCCAAAGCTGACGAAAGGTGTTCCGCGGAACCACTCACAAGACTGGCCTAACACAAGCAAGGCCCGCAGAGGAGTGCCCAAGTGACCGCGGAAGTGGATGCGTGGCCCTTGGACAACTCTCAAGAGAGCGGAAGAAAGGGTATTGGGCCTCCACTGCGTCATTTCTGTGCCTCTGTCTTGGTTTTGTTGACTTGCCATGTTCTATGTTTTAGCGGAGTGATGGAATCCGCAATAAGGGTATTGCCAAAGTGACTCATGGGTGGGACTGCGGAATGGGCCTGTTTCAGGGGTGTAGAGGGTGCCAAATCCGCAAAAAAGGGGCTGCAGAAGTGAGCCACGTGTGTATCCGCGGAATTGCCATGTTAGAGACACTAGGGGAAAGCCAAATCCGGGGAAGAGGGATTGTACACGTGGACCATGTGTCTATCCGCAGAATTGCTATGTCAGGGATACTAGGAAGAAGCCAAACCCGCAGAATAGGGGTGTTCCGGGAGGGGGTGATGGGGTTCCGCGGAATTGCCATGTCGGAGGGGTAATTTGAAGGGGGGAAAGACCACTAGTGAGTGATCAATTGTGACATTGTGTCATGGTAAATGTGGGATGAAGTCTTATGGTGTGCAGAAGAATGAGATGTGCGGAGGACAACATGGAAGGCGCGGAAGTTAAGTGACAACGCGGAACAATGATGAGCGCGGCAAGAAATGAGGCAACAACTTGCTAGTTAGTACCTAGTGTTCCCAACCTTTTTTTCCCCCCTCGGACCATTTGTGACTCGTGTTATGAGTTTTCAACATTCACCACACACTGTGAAATTCTTTTGATCATGGTTAGTGACATATGCCTACTTTGGTTTATCACTATACATGGTTTCCACACCGTGTCACTACGTACTAAAGGTCTTTGTGCTTTCTATTTGATAGCCAGTGTTCCCAAACCATTGTTACCCCTTATGAGTATCTGTGACTCTTGTTGTGAGTTGTCAACGTTGACCACATGACGTAAAATTCTTTGGTTATGGTCAGTGACATGCATACGTTGGTTGGTCAATGTGCATGGTAGCCACACTGTGCCCCTATATACTGAAGGTCATTGTACTTGCTAATCCATAACTAGTATTCACAAACCGTGGTTTCTCCCACTGACCACTTGTGACTCGTGTTATGAGTTGTCAAAGTTGACCACACATAGTGACATTCTTTGGTCATGGTCAGTGACACATGCCTACATTGGTTGGTCATTGTACATGGTATCCATGCCGTGCCACTACTTATTGAAGGTCATTGTGCTTGCTAGTTGATACCTCGTCGTTGCAAACCATTGTTTCCCCCTCTAACCATTTGTGACTCGTATTATGAGTTGTCGACATTGACCACCCATATTGAAATTCTTTGGTTATGCTCTGTGACCTGTGCCTAGTTTTGTTGTTTGGTGTGCAAATTAGCCACACCATGCCACAACGTATTGAAGTTCTTAGTCGATACACAGGGTTCCCAAACCATTGTCTCTCCCTCTGACCATTTATGTCTCGTGTTATGAGTTGTCAATGTTGACCACACATATAACACTTCTTTGGTCATAGTCAGTAACATATGCATCATTTGGGTTGTCACTATGTATGCTAGCCACACTGTGCCACTTCTTGTTGAATGTCTTTGTACTTGCTAGTTGATTACTATTGTTCCCAACCCATTGTTTCCTCCTCTGACCATTTGCGACTCGTGTTATGAGTTTTCAACGTTGACCACACACTGTGAAATTCTTTTGGTCATGGTTAGTGGCATATGTCGACTTTGGTTTGTCACTGTACATGGTTTCCACGCTGTGTCACTACGTAATGAAGGTCTTTGTGCTTTCTAGTTGATAGCCAGTGTTCCCAAAACATTGTTACCCATCTGACTATCTGTGACTCTTGTTGTGAGTTGTCAACGTTGAACACATGAAGTGAAGTTCTTTGGTCATGGTCAGTGACATATGCATACTTTGGTTGGTCACTGTGCATGGTAGCCACACTGTGCCACTACATATTGAAGGTCTTTGTACTTGCTCATTGATAACTAGTATGCACAAACCATTTTTACCCCCCTCAGACCATTTGTGACACGTGTTATGAGTTGTCAAAGCTGACCACACATAGTGACATTCCTTGGTCATGGTCAGTGACACATGCTTACTGTGGTTGGTCACTGTACATGGTAGCCACATCGTGCCACAACTTATTAAAGGTCCTTGTGCTTGCTAGTTGATACCTGGTGTTCCCAAACCATTGTCCCTCCCCCCCCCCCCCTCTGACCATGTGTGACTCGTATTATGAGTTGTCAATGTTGATCACGCACATCGGATTCCTTTGGTAAAAGACAGCACATAAGCATACGTTGATTGGTCATTGTGCATGGTAGCCACACCATGCTACTGTTTGTTGAAGGCCGTTGTACTTGCTAGTTGAAAACTAATATTCCAAAACCATTGTTTCCCCATCTGACCATTTGTGAATCGTGGTATGGGTTGTGAACATTGACCACCCATAGTGAAAATGTTTGGTAATTGGCAGTGACATATGCCTGGTTTGATTGTTTGGTGTGCATAGTAGCCATACCATACCACTACGTAATGAAGTTCTTTGTCCTTTCTAGTTGATACATATGGTTCCCAAACCATTGTCTTTCCCTCTGACCATTTGTGACTTGTGTTATGAGTTGTCAATGTTGACCACACATAGTGGATTTCTTTGGTCATAGTCAGTGACGTATGCATCCTTTGGTTGGTCACTGTACGTGCTAGCCACACCTTGCCACTATTAGTTGAAGGTGTTTTTACTTGCTAGTTGATAACAAGTTTCCCAAACCCATTGTTTCCCCCTCTGACCATTTGTGGCTCGTGCTATGCGTTTCAACATTGACCACACACTGTGAACTTCTTTTAGTCATGGTTAGTGGCATATGCCTACTTTGTTTTGTCACTGTACATGGTTGCCAGGCCGTGTCACTACGTACTGAAGGTCTTTGTGCCTTGTAGTTCATAGCCAGTGTTTCCAAACCATTGCTATCCCCTCAGACTATCTGTGAATCTTGTTGTGAGTTGTCATCGTTGACCATATGAAGTGAAATTCTTTCGTCATGGTCAGTGACATATGCATACTTTGGTCGGTCACTGTGCATGGTAGCCACAATGTGCCACTACATAATGAAGGTCTTTGTACTTGCTAATTGATAACTAGTATTCACAAACCATTGGTTCCCCCTCTGACCATTCGTGACTCGTGGTATGAGTTGTCAAAGTTGACCACACATGGTGACATTGTTTGGTCATGGTCAATGACACATGCGTACTTTGGTTGGTCATTGTACATAGTGACCACATCGTGCCATTGCTTATTGAAGGTCCTTGTGCTTACTAGTTGATACCAGGTGTTCCCAAACCATTGTTTACCCCTCTGACCATGTGTGACTCGTATTATGAGTTGTCAACGTTGACCACACACTGCAGATTTCTTTGTTCAAAGGCAATACATATGCCTACATTGGTCGGTCATTGTGCATGGTAGCCACACCGAGCTACTATTTATTGAAGGCCGTTGTACTTGCTAGTTGAAAACTTATATTCCAAAACCATTGTTTCCCCCTCTGAACATTTGCGACTCGTGATATGGATTATGAACGTTGACCACCCATACTGAAATTCTTTGGTCATGGTCAGTGACATGTGCCTAGTTTGGTTGTTTGGTGTGCATAGTAGCCACACCATGCCACTACGTATTGAAGTTCTCCGTCCTTTCTAGTCGATGCATGGGGTTCCCAAACCATTGTCTCTCCATGAGACCATTTGTGACTCGTGTTATGCATTGCTGGTGTTGACCACACATAGTGGATTTCTTTGGTCATAGTCAGTGACGTATGCATCCTTTGGTTGGTCAGTGTGCACGCTAGCCACACCGTCCCACTTCTTGTTGTTTCCCTGTTGGTCAAAAGCCGTACATATGCCTACTTTGGTCGATCATTGTGCATGGTAGCTGCTCTGTGCTATTATTTACTGAAGGTTGTTGTACTTGCGCATTGAACACTTATATTCAAAAGCCATTTTTTTCCCCTCTGACCATTTGTGACTCGTGTTATGGGTTGTGAACATTGACCACCCATACTGAAATTCTTTGGTCATGGTCAGTGACATATGCCTAGTTTTGTTGTTTTGTGTGCATAGTAGCCACACCATGCCAGTACGTATTGAATTTCTTTGTCCTTTCTAGTCGATACATAGGGTTCCCAAACCATTTTCTCTCCCTCTGACCATTTGTGACTCGTGTCGTGAGTTGTCAATGTTGACCACACATAGTGGATTTGTTTGGTCATAGCCAATGACGTATGCATCTTTTGGTTTGTCACTGTACATGCTAGTCACACCGTTCCACTACTTGTTGAAGCTGTTTGTACTTGCTAGTTGATAACTAGTGTTCCCAACCCATTGTTACCCCCTCTGACCATTTTTCACTCGTTTTATGAGTTTTCGACGTTAATCACACTCTGTGAAATTATTTTCGTCATGGTTAGTGGCATATGCCTACTTTGGTTTGTCACTATACATAGTTGGCACGTCGTGTCACTACGTACTCAATGTCTTTGTGCTTTGTTGTTGATATCCTGTGTTTCCAAACCATTGTTACCCCCTCTGACTACCTGTGACTCTTGTTGTGAGTTATCAGTGTTGACCACATGAAGTGAAATTCTTCGGTCATGGTCAGTGAAATATGCATGCTTTGGTTGGTCACTGTGCATGGTAGCCATACTGTGCGACTACATATTGAAGGTCCTTGTACTTGCTAGTTAATAACTAGTATTCACAAACCATTGTGTCCCCCTCTGACCATTTGTGACTCGTGTTATGAGTTTTCAAGGTTGACCACACATAGTGACATTCTTTGGTCATGGCCAGTGACACATGCCTACTTTGGTTGGTCATTATACATGGTAGCCACACCGTGCGACTACTTATAGAAGGTCCTTGTGCTTGTTAGTTGATACCTGGTGTTCCCAAAGCATTGCCTCATCCTCTCACCATTTGTGAGTCGTATTATGAGTTGTCAACGTTGACCACACACATCGGATTTCTTTGGTCAACGGCAGTACATATGCCTACTTTGGTTGGTAATTGTGCATGGTAGCCACACCGTGCTACTACTTATTGAAGGTCGTTGTACTTGCCAGTTGAAAACTAATATTCAGAAATCATTGTTTCCCCCTCTGACCTTTTGTGACTCGTGTTATGGGTTGTGAACGTTGACCACCCATTCTGAAAATCTTTGGTCATGGTTAGTGGCATATGCCTAGTTTGGTTGTTTGGTGTGCATAGTAGCCACAGCGTGTGACTACGTATTGAAGTTCTTTGTCCTTTCTATTCTATGCATATGCTTCCCAAACCATTGTCTATACCTCTGACCATCTGTGACTTGTGTTATGAGTTGTCAATGTTGAGCACACGTAGTGGATTTCTTTGGTCATAGTCAGTGACGTATGCATCCTTTGGTTGGTCACTGTGCACGCTATTCACACCGTGCCACTACTTGTTGAAGGTATTTATGGTTGCTAATGGATAACTTGTATTCACAAACCATTGTTTCCCCCTTTTACCATTTGCGACTCGTGTTATTAGTTGTCAAAGTTGACCACACATAGTGACATTATTTGGTCATGGTCAGTGACACATGCCTACTTTGGTTTGTCATTGTACATGGTAGCCACATCGTGCCACTATGTATTGAATGTCTTTGTGCTTGCTAGTTGATGTCTGGTGTTCCCAACTCATTATTTCCCCCTCTTACCATTTGTGACTTGTATTACGAGTTTTCAACGTTGACCACACACTGCGGATTTCTTTGGTCGAAGGCAGAATATATGCCTCCTTTGGTCAGTCATTGTGCATGGTAGCCGCACCGTGCTACTACTTCTTGAAGGTCGTTGTGCTTGCTAGATGAAAACTAAAATTCCAAAACAATTGTTTCCTCATCTGACCATTTGTGACTCGTATTATGGGTTGTGAACGTTGACCACCCATGGTAGCCACACAGTGCCACTACATATTGAAGGTCTTGTACTTGCTAATCGATAACTAGTATTCACAAACCATTGTTTCCCCCTCTGACCATTTGTGCCTTGTGTTATGAGCTGTCAAAGTTGACTACACCTAGTGACGTTCTTTGGTCATGGTCAGTGACACATGCCTTCTTTGGTTGGTCATTGTACATGGAAGTTACACCGTGCCACTACTTATTGAAGGTCCCAGTATTTGTTAGTTGATACCTGGTGTTCCCAAACCATTGTTTCCTCCTTTGACCATCTGTGACTCGTGCTATGAGTTTTCAACGTTGACCACACAGAGCGGCTTTCTTTGGTCAAAGGCAGTACATATGCCTACTTTGGTCGGTCATTGTGCATGTTAGCGGCACCGTGGTGCTACTGATTGAAGGTCTTTCTACTTGCTAGTTGAAAACTAATATTCCGAAACCATTGTTCCCCCTCTGACCATTTGTGACTCATGTTCTGGGTTGTGAACTTTGAGCACGCATACTGAAATTCTTTGGTCATGGCCAGTACATATGCCTAGTTTGGTTGTTTGGTGTGCATATTAGCCACACCGTGCGACTACGTATTGAAGTTATTTGTCCTTTTTAGTCCATACATAGGGTTCCCAAACCATGGTCTCTCCCTCTGACCATTTGTGACTCGTGTTATGAGTTGTCAATGTTGACCACACCTAGTGGATTTCTTTGGTCATAGTCAGTGACATATGCATCCTTTGGTTGGTCACTGTGCACGCTAGTCACACGGTGCCACTACTTGTTGAAGGTATTTTTACTTGCTAGTTGATAACAAGTGTTCCCAACCCATTGTTTCCCCCTCTTACCATTTGTGACTCGTGTTATGAGTTTTCGACATTGACCACACACAAGGAACTTTCTCTGGTCATGGTCAGTGTCATATGCATACTTTGGTTGGTCACTGTGCATGGTAGTCACACTGTGCCAAAACATATTGAAAGTTTTTGTACTTGCTAATCGATTACTAATATTCACAAACCATTGTTTCCACCTCTGACCATTTGTGACTTGTGTTACGAGTTGTCAAATTTGACCACACATAGTGACATTCTTTGGTCATGGTCAGTGACACATGTCTACCTTGGTTGGTCATTGTACATGGTAGCCACACCGTGCCACTACGTATTAAATGTCCTTGTGCTTGCTAATTGATACCTGGTGATCCCAACCCATTGTTCCCCCCTCTGACCATGTGTGACTTGTATTATGAGCTTTCAACGTTGACCACACCCAGCAGACTTCTTTGTTCAAAGGCAGTACATATGCCTCCTTTGGTCGTAAATTGTGCATGGTAGCCACACCGTGCTGCTACTTACTCAAGACCATTGTACTTGCTAGTTGAAACTGATATTCTGAAACCATTGTTTCCCCCTCTGACCATTTGTGACTCGTGTTATGGGTTGTGAATGTTGACCACCCATACTGTAATTCTTTGGTCATGGTCAGTGACATAAGCCTAGTTTGGTTGTTGGTGTGCATATTAGCCACACCGTGCCACTACATATTGTCCTTTCTAGTTGATACATAGGGTTCCCACACCATTGTCTCTCCCTCTGACCATTTGTGACTCGTCTTATGAGTTTTCAATGTTGACCACACATAATGGACTTCTTTGGTCATAGTCATTGATGTCTGCATCATTTGGCTGGTCACTGTGCACGCTAGCCACACAGTGCCACTATGTGTTGAAGGTCTTTGTACTTGCTAGTTGATAACTAGTGTTCGCAACCCATTGTTTTCCCCCCTGACCATTTGTGACTTGTGTTATGAGTTTTCAACGTTGACCACACACTGTGAAACTCTTTTGGTCATGGTTAGTTGCATATGCCTACTTTGGTTTGTCACTGTTCATGGTTTCCATGCCGTGTCACTACATGCTGAAGGTCTTTGTGCTTTCTAGCTCATAGTCAGTGTTTCCAAATCATTGTTACCCCCTCTGACCCTCTGTGACTCTTGTTGTGAGCTGTCAATGTTGACCACATGAAGTGAAATTCCTTGGTCATGGTCAGTGAGATATGCATACCTTGGTTGGTCACTGTGCATGGTAGCCATAGTCTGCCAATACATATTGATGTTCCTTGTATTTGCTAATCGATAACTAATATTCACAAACCGCTGTTTCCCCCTCTGACCCTTTGTGACTCGTGTTATGAGTTGTCAAAGTTGACCACGCATAGTGACATTCCTTGGTAATGGTCAGTGACACATGCCTTCTTTGGTTGGTCATTGGACATGGTAGCCAAACCTTGCCACTAATTATTGAAGGTCCTTGTGCTTGCTAGTTGATACCTGGTGTTCCCAAACCATGGTTTCCCCCTCTGACCATGTGTGACTCGTACTATGAGTTTTCAACGTTGACCACACACAGCAGATGTCTTTGGTCGAAGGCGGTTTTCATGCCTACTGTGGTCGGTCATTGTGCATGTTAGCCGCACTGTGCTACGACCTATTGAAGGTTGTTGTACTTGCAAGTTGAAAACTAATGTTTTGAAACCATTGTTTACCCCTCTGACCATTTGTGACTCGTGTTCTGGGTTGTGAAAGTTGACCAACCTTACTGAAATTCTTTGGTCATGGTCAGTGACACATGCCTAGTTTGGTTGTTTGGTGTGCATAGTAGCCACACCATGACACTACGTATTGAAGTTAGTTGTCCTTTCTAGTCAAGAAATAGGGTTTCCAAACCATTGTCTCTCCCTCTGACCATTTGTGATGCCTGTTATGAGTTGTCAATGATGACCACACATGGTGGATTTCTTTGGTCATAGTCTGTGACGTATGCATCATTTGGTTGGTTACTATGCACGCAAACCACACTGTGCCACTACTTGTTGAAGGTCTCTGTACTTGCTAGTCAATAACTAGTGTTCCCAACCCATTTTTTTCCCCCTCTGACCATTTGTGACTTGTGTTCTGAGTTTTCAACGTTGACCACACACTGTGAAATTCCTTTCGTCATGGTTAGTGGCATATGACTACTTTGGTTTGTCAATGTACATGGTTGCCACGACGTGTCACTACGTACTGAATATCTGGTGCTTTGTAGTTGATAGCTAGTGTTCCCAAACCATTGTTACCCCCTCTAACTATCTGTGACTCTTGTTGTCAGTTGTTAGCGTTGACCGCATGAAGTGAAATTTTTTGGTCATGGTCAGTGACATATGCATGCTTTGGTTGGTCACTGTGCATGGTAGCCACACTGTGCCACTACATATTGAAGGTCTTTGTACTTGCTAATCAATAACTAGTATTCACAAGCCATAGTTACCCCCTCTCACCATTTGTGACTCGTGTTTTGACTATGGCACAACTCTGGCACAATGTTGGTTCTACTCTGGCACCTTTCTGGCACAACCATGGCACAACTGTGGCACAACACTGGCACACCTCTGGCACAACTCTGGCACAACTCTGGCACAGCTCTGGCACAAATCTGGCAAAACTCTGGCACAACTCTGGCACAATTCTCGCACAACACCGGCACAACTCTGGCACAACTCTGACACAACTCTGGCACAACTCTGGCACAACTCTGGCACAACTCTGGCACAACTCTGGCACAACTCTGGCACAGCTCTGGCACAACTCTGGCACAACTCTGGCACACCTCTGGCACAACTCTGGCACAGCTCTGGCACAACTCTGGCACAACTCTGGCACACCTCTGGCACAACTCTGGCACA
Organism: Penium margaritaceum; assembly: GCA_023375785.1. NCBI lineage: Eukaryota > Viridiplantae > Streptophyta > Zygnematophyceae > Desmidiales > Peniaceae > Penium > Penium margaritaceum. The sequence goes on from SZWC01000989.1 coordinate 47,810, forward strand.
GCTCTGGCACAACTCTGGCACAACTCTGGCACACCTCTGGCACAACTCTGGCACAGCTCTGGCACAACTCTGGCACAACTCTGGCACACCTCTGGCACAACTCTGGCACAGCTCTGGCACAACTCTGGCACAACTCTGGCACACCTCTGGCACAACTCTGGCACAGCTCTGGCACAACTCTGGCACAACTCTGGCACACCTCTGGCACAACTCTGGCACAGCTCTGGCACAACTCTGGCACAACTCTGGCACACCTCTGGCACAACTCTGGCACAGCTCTGGCACAACTCTGGCACAACTCTGGCACACCTCTGGCACAACTCTGGCACAGCTCTGGCACAACTCTGGCACAACTCTGGCACACCTCTGGCACAACTCTGGCACAGCTCTGGCACAACTCTGGCACAACTCTGGCACACCTCTGGCACAACTCTGGCACAGCTCTGGCACAACTCTGGCACAACTCTGGCACACCTCTGGCACAACTCTGGCACAGCTCTGGCACAACTCTGGCACAACTCTGGCACAACTCTGGCACTACTCTGGCACAACTCTGGCACAACTCTGGCACAACTCTGGCACAACTCTGGGACAGCTCGGGCACAACTCTGGCACAACTCTGGCACAACTCTGGCACAAACATGGCACAACTCTGGCACAACTGTGGCACACCTGTGGCACAACTCTCGCAAAACGCTGGCACAATACTGGCAGAACTCTGGCACAACTCTGGCACAACTCTGGCACAATTCTGGCACAGCACTGGCACAACTCGGGCACAACTCTGGCACAACACTCGCAAAACTCCGGTACAACTCTGGCAAAACTCTGGGACAACTCTCGCACAACTCTGGCACAAATCTGGCACAACTCTGGTACAACTATGGAATAAATGTAAGGGTGCACGCCGGATCAGATTTTCGAATCTTGCGTTAGATCCTTCTTCACGGATCAGATCCAACTCCTGGATCCGGACTTTCGGGTCCGGATCCCGGATCTGCGGATCCTTGGATCCTCAGATCTGACTCTTGGATCTGGGTCGTATCCAGCGCAGGTGGAAGTTTCTAGCACGTATAGAATCCAATTTTCAGCATGAAATTACAGTGTTTAATGCAGTAAAGAACAATTTATACGTATTAAATGGCATTTTGGTCATGTATGTATGCTTTTTATGTTCAGAAGGTGCCTTTGATGGCAGATTACACAAAAAGAAACATACATTTGCATCATCCAATTCACCCTCATCTGGACGCTTGGATCTCGGATCGGATCCCGGATCGGATCCAAGTAGTGAGATCCGGACTCTCGGATCCAGATCCAGATCCGGATTTGCGTAACTGACACTCGGATCCATGGATTTGGTGTGCAACCCTAAACAAACCTGGCACAACTCTGGCACAACTGTGGCACAACCATGGCACAACTCTTGCACAACTTTGGCACAACTGTGGCAAACCTCTGGCACAACTCTGGTACAACTCTGGCAGAAATATGGCAAATATCTGGAACAACTCAATCACAACAATGTAAAAACTCTGGCACTACTCTGGCACATTTCTGGCACAACTCTGGCACAACTCTGCCACAACTATGGCACAACTCTCGCAAAACTCTGGCACAACTCCGGCACAACTCTGGCACAAATATGGCACAAACTCTGGCACAACTCTGGCACAACTCTGGCACAACTCTGGCAAAACACTGGCACACCCCTGGAAAACCTCTGGCACAACTCTTGCACAACCCTGGAACAGCTATGGCACAACTCTGGCACAACAGTGGAACAAATCTGGCACAGCTCTGGCACAACTCTGGCACAACACTGGCACAACTCTGGCACACCTCTGGCACAAACCTGACACACCTCCGGCACAACTCCGGTACGACAGTGGCACAACTCTGGCACATCTTGGCAAAACTCTGGCACAAATCTGGCACAACTCTAGCACAACTCTGGCACAACTCTGGCACAACTCTGGCACAACTATGGCACAACTCTGGAACAACTATGGCACAACTCTGGCACAACTCTGACACAACTCTGGGACAACTCGAGCACAACTCTGGCACAACTCTGGGACAACTCTCCCACAACTCTGGCACAACTCTGGCACAACTATGGCACAACTCTTGCACAAATTTGGCACAACTGTGGCAAAAATCTGGCACAACTCTGGTAAAACTCTGGAAGAACTATGGCAAAGCTCTGGAACAGCTCAAGTACAACTATGGAAAAACTCTGGCACTACTCTGGCACCTTTGTGGCACAACTCTGGCACGACTCTGGCACAATTCTGGCACACCTCTGCCACAACTCTGGCACAACTATTGCACAACTCCAGCACAACTCCGGCACAACTCTGGCACAACTCTGGCACAACTCTGGCACAACTTTGCCACAACTGTGGCACAATTCCAGCACATATCTGGCAAAACACTCGCACAGTTCTGGCACAAATCCGGAACAACTCTGGCACAACTCTGCCACAACTGTGGCACAACTCTTGTACAAATCAGGCACAATTATGGCACAACTCTGGCACAACTCTGGAACAACTATGGCATAACTCTGGCACAGCTCTGGCACAACTGTGGCACAACTTTGGCACAACTCTGGCACAACTCTGGCACAACTCTGGCACAACTCAGGCACAACTCTGACACAACTCTGGCACAACTCTGGCACAACTCTGGTACAGCTCTGGCACAACTGTGGCACAACTTTGGCACAACTCTGGCACAACTCTGGCACAACTCGAGGACAACTCTGGCACAACTCTGGCACAACTCTGGCGCAACTATGGCACAACTTTGGTTTAACTCTGGCACAAATCTGGCACAACTCTGGCACAACTCTAGCACAACTCTGGCACAACTCTGGCACAACTCTGCCACAACTCTGGCACAACTCTGGCACAACTCTGGTACAGCTCTGGCACAACTGTGGCACAACTTTGGCACAACTCTGGCACAACTCTGGCACAACTCGAGGACAACTCTGGCACAACTCTGGCACAACTCTGGCGCAACTATGGCACAACTTTGGTTTAACTCTGGCACAAATCTGGCACAACTCTGGCACAACTCTAGCACAACTCTGGCACAACTCTGGCACAACTCTGCCACAACTCTGGCACAACTCTGGCACAACTCTGGTACAGCTCTGGCACAACTGTGGCACAACTTTGGCACAACTCTGGCACAACTCTGGCACAACTCGAGGACAACTCTGGCACAACTCTGGCACAACTCTGGCGCAACTATGGCACAACTTTGGTTTAACTCTGGCACAAATCTGGCACAACTCTGGCACAACTCTAGCACAACTCTGGCACAACTCTGGCACAACTCTGGCATAACTCTGGCACAACTCTGGCACAACTCTGGCACAACTCTGGCACAACTCTTGTACAACTCTGGCACAGCTCTGGCACAACGTTGCCACAACTGTGGCACAATTTCGGCACATCACTGGCACAACACTGGCACAACTTTGGCGTTAATCTGACACCAATTTGGCACAACTTTTGTAAAACTCCGGCACTACTCTAGCACAATTATAGCAGAACTCTGGAACAACTTAGGTACAACACTGGCAGCACTCTGGCATGTCTCTGGCACAACTCTGGCACATATCTGGCACAACTCAGGCATAACTCTGGCACAACTCTGGCACAACTCTGGCACAACTCTTCTACAACTATGTTACAACTCTGTCACAACTTTGGCACATCTCGGGCACAACTCTGGCACAACTCTGGAACAAATTTGGCACAACTCTGGCACAACTCTGGCATAACTCTGGAAAAACTCTGGGACAACTTTGGCAAAACTCTGGCACAACTATGGCACAACTCTGGCACTAGTCTGGCACAACTCTGGCACAACTCTGGAACAACTCTTGCACAACTCTAAGAAAACTTTGCACAACTGTGGCACAATTCCCGCACATCTCTATCACAACACTTGCACAACTCTGGCACAAATCTGGCACAACTCTGGCGCAACTCTGGCACAACTGTGGCACAACTCTCACACAACTCTGGCACAGCTCTGGCACAATTATGGCACAGCTCTGGCACAACTCTGGCACAACTCAGGCACAAATATGGCACAACTCCGGCACAACTCTGGCACACATCTGGCACAAATCTGACACAACTCTGGCACAACTCTGGCACAACTCTGGCACAACTCTGGCACAACTCTGGCACAACTCATGGACATCTCTCGAACAACTCTGGCACAACTCTGGCACAACTCTGGCACAACTCTGGAATAAATCTGGCACAACGTTGGTACATCTCTGGCACAACTCTGGCACAACTTTGGCACAACAGTGGCACAACTCTGCTACAACTCTGGCAAAACTCTGGTACAACTCTGGCACAACTCTGGCACAGCTCTGGAGCAACTCAAGCACAACTAGTGCAGAATTCTGGCAAAACTCCGGCTCTACTCTGGCACCTTTGTGGCACAACACTGGCATAACTCTGGCAAGAATCTGGCACAACCCTGGCACAACTCTGGCACAAATCTGGCAGAACTCTGACACAACTCTGGCACAAATATGGCACACGTCTGGCACAGCTCTGGCACAACTCTGGTACAACTCTGGCACAACTCTGGCACAACTCCGGCACAACTCTGGCACAACTCTGGCACAACTCTGACACAACTCAGGCACAACTCTGGCACAACTATGGCAAAACTCTGGCACAACTCTGGCACAACTCTGGGACAACTCTGGCACAACTCTGGCACAACTCGGGCACAACTCTGGCACAACTCTGGCACAACGCTGGCACAACTCTGGCACAACTCTGGCACGACTCTGGCACAACTCTGGCACAACTCTGGGACAACTCTGGCACAACTCTGGCACAACTCGGGCACAACTCTGGCACAACTCTGGCACAACGCTGGCACAACTCTGGCACAACTCTGGCACGACTCTGGCACAACTCTGGCACAACTCTGGGACAACTCTGGCACAACTCTGGCACAACTCGGGCACAACTCTGGCACAACTCTGGCACAACGCTGGCACAACTCTGGCACAACTCTGGCACGACTCTGGCACAACTCTGGCACAACTCTGGGACAACTCTGGCACAACTCTGGCACAACTCGGGCACAACTCTGGCACAACTCTGGCACAACGCTGGCACAACTCTGGCACAACTCTGGCACGACTCTGGCACAACTCTGGCACAACTCTGGGACAACTCTGGCACAACTCTGGCACAACTCGGGCACAACTCTGGCACAACTCTGGCACAACGCTGGCACAACTCTGGCACAACTCTGGCACGACTCTGGCACAACTCTGGCACAACTCTGGGACAACTCTGGCACAACTCTGGCACAACTCGGGCACAACTCTGGCACAACTCTGGCACAACGCTGGCACAACTCTGGCACAACTCTGGCACGACTCTGGCACAACTCTGGCACAACTCTGGGACAACTCTGGCACAACTCTGGCACAACTCGGGCACAACTCTGGCACAACTCTGGCACAACGCTGGCACAACTCTGGCACAACTCTGGCACGACTCTGGCACAACTCTGGCACAACTCTGGGACAACTCTGGCACAACTCTGGCACAACTCGGGCACAACTCTGGCACAACTCTGGCACAACGCTGGCACAACTCTGGCACAACTCTGGCACGACTCTGGCACAACTCTGGCACAACTCTGGGACAACTCTGGCACAACTCTGGCACAACTCGGGCACAACTCTGGCACAACTCTGGCACAACGCTGGCACAACTCTGGCACAACTCTGGCACGACTCTGGCACAACTCTGGCACAACTCTGGGACAACTCTGGCACAACTCTGGCACAACTCGGGCACAACTCTGGCACAACTCTGGCACAACGCTGGCACAACTCTGGCACAACTCTGGCACGACTCTGGCACAACTCTGGCACAACTCTGGGACAACTCTGGCACAACTCTGGCACAACTCGGGCACAACTCTGGCACAACTCTGGCACAACGCTGGCACAACTCTGGCACAACTCTGGCACGACTCTGGCACAACTCTGGCACAACTCTGGGACAACTCTGGCACAACTCTGGCACAACTCGGGCACAACTCTGGCACAACTCTGGCACAACGCTGGCACAACTCTGGCACAACTCTGGCACGACTCTGGCACAACTCTGGCACAACTCTGGGACAACTCTGGCACAACTCTGGCACAACTCGGGCACAACTCTGGCACAACTCTGGCACAACGCTGGCACAACTCTGGCACAACTCTGGCACGACTCTGGCACAACTCTGGCACAACTCTGGGACAACTCTGGCACAACTCTGGCACAACTCGGGCACAACTCTGGCACAACTCTGGCACAACGCTGGCACAACTCTGGCACAACTCTGGCACGACTCTGGCACAACTCTGGCACAACTCTGGGACAACTCTGGCACAACTCTGGCACAACTCGGGCACAACTCTGGCACAACTCTGGCACAACGCTGGCACAACTCTGGCACAACTCTGGCACGACTCTGGCACAACTCTGGCACAACTCTGGGACAACTCTGGCACAACTCTGGCACAACTCGGGCACAACTCTGGCACAACTCTGGCACAACGCTGGCACAACTCTGGCACAACTCTGGCACGACTCTGGCACAACTCTGGCACAACTCTGGGACAACTCTGGCACAACTCTGGCACAACTCGGGCACAACTCTGGCACAACTCTGGCACAACGCTGGCACAACTCTGGCACAACTCTGGCACGACTCTGGCACAACTCTGGCACAACTCTGGGACAACTCTGGCACAACTCTGGCACAACTCGGGCACAACTCTGGCACAACTCTGGCACAACGCTGGCACAACTCTGGCACAACTCTGGCACGACTCTGGCACAACTCTGGCACAACTCTGGGACAACTCTGGCACAACTCTGGCACAACTCTGGCACTACTCTGGCACCTTTCTGGCACAACTCTGGCACAACTCTGGCACAAGTCTGGCACAACTCTGGCACAACTCTGGCAAAACACTGGCACACCTCTATAACAACTCTGGCACAACTCTGGCACAAGCCTGGCACAACTATGGCACAACTCTGGCACAACAGTGGAACAAATCTGGCACAAATCTGGCACAACTCTGGCACAACTCTTGCACAACACTGGCACAACTCTGGCACACCTCTGGCACAACCCTGACACACCTCAGGCACAACTCCGGTACAACTCTGGCACAACTCTGGCACATCTTGCCATAACTCTGGCACAAATCTTGCACAACTCTAGCACAACTCTGGCACATCTCTGGCACAATTCTGGCACAACTATGGCAAAAATCTGGAACAACTATGGCACAACTCTGGCACAACTCTGACACAACTCTGGCACAACTCGAGCACAACTCTGGCACAACTCTGGGAAAACTCTCGCACAATTCTGGCACAAATCTGGCAAAACTCTAGCACAACTCTGGCACAACTTGGACTAAATCTGGCACAACTCTGGAACAACTGTGGCACAACCATGGCACAACTTTGGCACAACTGTGGCACAAATCTGGCACAACTCTGGTACAACTCTGGCAGAACTATGGCAAAGCTCTGGAGCAACTCAAGCACAACTATGGGAAAACTCTGGCACTACTCTGGCACCTTTGTGGCACAACTCTGGCACGACTCTGGCACAATTCTGGCACACCTCTGGAAGAACTCTGGCACAACTATTGCACAACTCCGGCACAACTTGGGACAGCTCTGGCACAACTCTGGCAGAACTCTGGCACAACTCTGGCACAACTCTGGCACAACTCTGGCACAACTCTGGCACAACTCTGG
>SZWC01000989.1:64825-84065 GCA_023375785.1 Penium margaritaceum
GCACAACTCTGGCACAACTCTGGTACAACTCTGGCACAACTTTGGCACAACTTCAGCACAACTCTGGCACAACTCTGGCACAACTCTGGCACAACTTGAGCACAACTCTGGCACAACTCAGGCACTACTCTGGCACAACCTTGGCACACCTCTGGCAAAACTCTGGCACAACCCTGACACAACTCCGGCACAACTCCAGTATAAGCCTGGCACAACTCTGGCACATCTCAGGCACAACTCTGACTCAACTCTGGGACAACTCTAGCACAACTCTGGGACATCTCTGGCACAACTCTGGCACAACTCTAGCACAACCCTGGAACAACTCTGGTACAACTTTGGCACAACTCTTGCACAACTCTGGCACAACTCAAGAAAACATCTGGCACAACTCTGGCACAACTCTGGCACAACTCTGGCACAACTCTAGCACAACTCTGGAACAACTCTGGTACAACTTTGGCACAACTCTGGCACAACTCTGGCAAAACTCAAGAAAATATCTGGCATAACTCCGGCACAACTGTGGCACAACTCTGGCCCAACCCTGGCACAACTCTGGCACAACTCCTGCACAGCTCTGGCACAACTCTAGCACAACTCTGGCACAACTTTGCCACAACCGTGGGACAATTCCGGCACATTTCCGGCACAGCACTGGCACAACTCTGGTATAAATCTGGCACAACTGTAGCACAGATGTGGCACAAATGTGGCACAGCTCTCACACAACTCTGGCACAGTTCTGGCAATACTCTGGCACAACTCTGGCAAAACTCTGGCACAATTCTGGCACAGTTCCGGTACAACCCTGGCACAATTCTGGCACAACTCTGGCACAACTCAGGAACAACTCTGGCACAACTCTGGCACAACTCCTTCACAACTCTGGCAAAACCCTGGCACAACTCTGGCAAAACTCGGGCACAACTCTGGAACAACCCTGACACAACTCCGGCACAACTCTTGCACAACTCTCGCAGATCTCACGCACAACTCTGGCACAACTCTGGCACAACTCTTGCAAAACGCTGGCACATCTCCGGCACAACTCTGGCACAACTCTGGCACAACTCAGACACAACTCTGGTACAAATCTGCACAACTCTGGCACAACACTGGCACATATCTGGCACAACTCTGGCACAACCCTGGCAGAACTCTGGCACAACTCTGGTACAACTCGGGCACAACTGTGACACAACTCTAGCACAAATCTGCACAACTCTGGCACAACTCGGGCACTACTCTAGCACAACCCTGACACAACTCGGGCACAACTCTGGCGCAACTCTGGCACTACTCTCGTACAACTCTGGCACAACCCTGGCAGAACTCTGGCACAACTCTGGTACAACTCGGGCACAACTGTGACACAACTCTAGCACAAATCTGCACAACTCTGGCACAACTCGGGCACTACTCTAGCACAACCCTGACACAACTCGGGCACAACTCTGGCGCAACTCTGGCACTACTCTCGTACAACTCTGGCACAACCCTGGCAGAACTCTGGCACAACTCTGGTACAACTCGGGCACAACTGTGACACAACTCTAGCACAAATCTGCACAACTCTGGCACAACTCGGGCACTACTCTAGCACAACCCTGACACAACTCGGGCACAACTCTGGCGCAACTCTGGCACTACTCTCGTACAACTCTGGCACAACCCTGGCAGAACTCTGGCACAACTCTGGTACAACTCGGGCACAACTGTGACACAACTCTAGCACAAATCTGCACAACTCTGGCACAACTCGGGCACTACTCTAGCACAACCCTGACACAACTCGGGCACAACTCTGGCGCAACTCTGGCACTACTCTCGTACAACTCTGGCACAACCCTGGCAGAACTCTGGCACAACTCTGGTACAACTCGGGCACAACTGTGACACAACTCTAGCACAAATCTGCACAACTCTGGCACAACTCTGGCACAACTCTGGCAGAACTCGTGCACAACTCTGGCACAACTCTGGCACAACTATGGCACAACTCTAGCAGATCTTTGGCACAACTCTGGCACAACTCTGGCACAACTGTGGCACAACTCTGGAAGATCTCTGGCACAGCTCTGGCACAAATTCAGCACATATCTAGCACACCTCTGGCACGAATTTGGCAAAACTCTGGCACAACTTTGGCACAACAGTGGCACAACTCTTTCACAACTCTGGCACAAATATGGCACAACACTGGCACAACTCTGGCACAACGCTGGGACAACTTTGGCACAACTTTGGCACAACACTGGCACAACTCTTGGACAACTCTGGCACAACTCTGGCACAACTTCGGGACAACTCTGTTACAACTCTGGCACAACTCTCCCACAATGTTGCCACAACTGTGGCACAATTTTGGCATGTCTCTGGCACAACACTGGCACAAACCTTGTACAAATATGGCACAACTGTGGCACAACCGTGGCACAGCTGATGCAAAAAGCTTGCACAGTTCTGGCAGAACTCTGGCACAACTCTGGCACAACAATGGCACAATTCTGGCACAGCTCTGGCACAGCTCTGGCACAACTCTTGCAAAACTCTTGCACAACTCCAGCACAACTATGGCATCACTCTGGCACAATTCTCACACAACTCTGGCACAACTGTGGCACAGCTCTCACACAACTCTGGCACAACCCTCCCACAACTCTGGCGCAACTCTGTCACAACTCTGGCACAAATATGGGACAACTCTGGTACAACTCTGGCACAACTCTGGCACAACTTTGCCACAACTCCGGAACAACTTAGGCACAACTCTGACATAAATCTGGCACAAATCTGGCACAATTCTGGCACAATTATGTCACAGCTCTGGCATAAATATCGAGCACAAATCTGGCACAAATCTGGCACAACTCTGCCACAACTATGGCACAACTGTGACACACCTCTGGCACAACTCTGGCACGACTCCCGCACAAATATAGCACAGCTATGGCACAACTCTGGCACAACTTTGGCACAACTATGGCACACCCCTGGCACAACCCTGGAACAACTATGGCACAACTCTGGCACAACTCAGGCACAACTATGGCACAACTCTGGCACAACTATGGCACAACTCTGGCAAGACTGTGGTACAACTCTGGAACAACTCTGGCACAGCTGTTGCACAATTCTGGCCCAACTGTGGCACAACTCAGGCATAACTCTGGCACAACTCTGGCACAACTTTGCCTGAACTACGGTACAATTTGAGCACATATCTGGCAGAACACTGGCATAACTCTGGCACAAACCCGGCACAAGTTTGGCACAAATGTGGCACAACTGTGGCACAACTCTTGCACAACTCTGGTACAGTTATGGCAGAACTGTGGCACAACTGCGGCACAACTCTGGCACAATTCTGGCACAGCTCTGGCACAACTCTGGCATGACTCTGGGAAACCTATGGCACAACTCAAGGACAACTTTGGCACAACTCTTGCAAAACTCTGGCACAATTTTGGCACAACCGTGGCACATGTCCGGCACATCTCTGGCACAACACTGGAAAACCTCCGGCACTACTCTATCACAATTCTAGCAGACCTCTGGCACAACTTAGGCACAACTCTGGCAGAACTCTGGCACATCTCTGGCACAACTCTGGCACAAATCTGGCACAACTCTGGCACAACTCTGGCACAACTCTGGCACAACTCTGGCACAACTCTGGCACAACTCTGGCACAACTCTGGCACAACTCTAGCACAACTCTGGCACAACTCTGGCACAGCTCTGGCACAACTCTGGCACAACTCTGGCACAGCTCTGGCACAACTCTGGCACAACTCTGGCACAGCTCTGGCACAACTTTGGCACAACTTTGGCACAACAGTGGCACAACTCTTGCACAAATCTGGCACAACTCTGGCACAACACTGGCACAACTCTGGCACAAATCTGGCACACCTTTGGCACAACTTTGGCACAACAGTGGCACAACTCTTGGACAACTCTGGCACAACTCTGGCACAACTCCGGGACAACTCTGGTACAACTCTGGCATAACTCTCACACAATGTTGCCACAACTGTGGCACAATTTCGGCACATCTCTGGCACAACACTGGCACAACTCTGGCACAAATATGGCACAACTGCGGCACAACTGTTGCGAAACTCTTGGACAATTCCGGCAGAACTCTGGCACAACTCTGGCACAACTATGGCACCATTCTGGCACAACTCTGGCACAACTCTGGCACAACCCTGGCAAAACTATGGCACAACTCCGGCACAACTATGGCACAACTCTGGCACAACTCTGACGCAACTCTGGCACAACTGTTGCACAACTCTCACACAACTCTGGCACAACCCTGGCACAACTCTTGCACAACTCTGGAACAAATATGGCACAACTCTGGCACAACTCTGTCACAACTCTGCCACAACTCTGGCACAACTTAGGCACAACTCTGACATAACTCTGACAAAACTCTGGCACAACTCTGGCACTATTATGGCACAGCTCCGGCATAAACATCGAGCACAAATCTGGCACAAATATGGCACAACTGTGACACAACTATGGCACAACTCTGGCACAACTCCCGCACAAATCTAGCATAGCTATGGCACAACTCTGGCACAACTTTGGCACAACTATGGCACACCCCTGGCACAACCCTGGCACAACTATGGCACAACTCTGGCACAACTCTGGCACAACTATGGCACAACTATGGCACAACTATGGCACAACGCTGGCAAGACTGTGGTACAACTCGGGAACAACTCTGGCACAGCTGTGGCACAATTCTGGCCCAACTCTGGCACAACTCAGGCATAACTCTGGCACAGTTTTGGCACAACTTTGCCACAACTCTGGTACAATTTGAGCACATATCTGGCAGAACACTGGCATAACTCTGGCACAAACCCGGCACAAGTTTGGCACAACTGTGGCACAACTGTGGCACAACTCTTGCACAACTCTGGCACAATTATGGCAGAACTGTGGCACAGCTGCGGCACAACTCTGGCACAATTCTGGCACAGCTCTGGCACAACTCTGGCACAACTCTGGCATATCTCTGGCACAACTGTGGCACAAATCTGGCACAACTCTGGCACAACCCTGGCACAAATCTGGCACAACTCTAGCACAACTCTGGCACAACTCTGGTAGAACTCTGGTACAGCTCTGGCACAACTTTGGCACAACTTTGGCACAACAGTGGCACAACTCTTGCACAACTCTGGCACAATTCTGGCACAACACTGGCACAACTCTGGCACAACTCTGGCACAACTCTGGCACAACTTTGGCACAACAGTGGCACAACTCTTCGACAACTCTGGCACAACTCTGGCACAACTCTGGGACAACTCTGGTACAACTCTGGCACAACTCTCGCACAACATTGCCACAACGGTGGCACAATTTCGGCACATCTCTGGCACAACACTGGCACAACTCTGGCACAAATATGGCACAACTGTGGCACAACTGTTGAAAAACTCTTGCACAATTCTGGCAGGATTCTGGCACAACTCTGGCACAACTATGGCACCATTCTGGCACAGCTCTGGCACAACTCTGGCACAACCCTGGCAAAACTCTGGCACAACTCCGACACAACTATGGCACAACTCTGGCACAACTCTGACGCAACTCTGGCACAACTGTGGCACAACTCTCACACAACTCTGGCAAAACCCTGGCACAACTCTGGCACAACTCTGGCACAACTCTGGAACAAATATGGCACAACTCTGGCACAAGTCTGGCACAACTCTGCCACAACTCTGGCACAACTTAGGCACAACTCTGACATAACTCTGGCACAACTCTGGCGCAACTCTGGCACTATTATGGCACAGCTCTGGCATAAAAATCGAGCACACATCTGGCACAAATATGGCACAACTGTGACACAACTATGGCACAACTCTGGCACAACTCTGGCACAACTCTGGCACAACTCTGGCACAACTCTGGCACAACCCTGGCACAACTCTTGCACAACTCTGGAACAAATATGGCACAACTCTGGCACAACTCTGTCACAACTCTGCCACAACTCTGGCACAACTTAGGCACAACTCTGACATAACTCTGGCACAACTCTGGCGCAACTCTGGCACTATTATGGCACAGCTCTGGCATAAAAATCGAGCACACATCTGGCACAAATATGGCACAACTGTGACACAACTATCGCACAACTCTGGCACAACTCCCGCACAAATCTAGCATAGCTATGGTACAACTCTGGCACAACTTTTGCACAACTATGGCACACCCCTGGCACAACCGTGGCACAACTATGGCACAATGCTGGCACAACTCTGGCACAACTGTGGCACAACTATGGCACAACTATGGCACAACTCTGGCAAGACTGTGGTACAACTCTGGAACAACTCTGGCACAGCTCTGGCACAATTCTGGCACAACTCTGGCACAACTCAGGCATAGCTCTGGCAGACCTCTGGCACAACTTTGCCACAACTACGGCACAATTTGAGCACATATCTGGCAGAACACTGGCATAACTCTGGCACAAACCCGGCACAATTTTGGCACAACTGTGACACAACTGTGGCACAACTCTGGCACAATTCTGGCAGACCTGTGGCACAAGTGCGGCACAAGTCTGGCACAATTCTGCTACAGCTCTGGCACAACTCTGGCACAACTCTGGCAAACCTATGGCACAACTCAAGGACAACTATGGCACAATTCTTGCACAACTCTGGATCAACTTTGGCACAACCGTGGCACATGTCCGGCACATATCTGGCACAACACTGGCAAAACTCCGGCACTATCCTAGCACAATCATAGCAGAACTCTGGCACAACTTAGGCACAACTCTGGCACAACTCTGGCACATCTCTGGCACAACTCTGGCACAAATCTGGCACAACTCTGGCACAACCCTGGCACAACTCTGGCACAAGTCTGGCACAACTCTGGTACAACTCTGGCACACCTCTGGCAGAACTATGGCACAACTCGAGCACAACTCTGGCATAACTCTGGCACAGGCATACGTCACTGGCACAACCCTGGCACAACTCTGGCACAACTCGGGCACAACTCTGGCACAACTGTTATACCCTTTTCCACCATCGGCCTGAATTGGGTCTGACAGCAAGCAGGGTTTAGTTCTCAGTCACGGTTCACACTGCGCTATCCATTTCACGTTCTACGCTGCTCTTTTCTCACTTCTTTCCTGCGTATTCTCACCCTCACTCACTCGACGAATTATTTACCATATAATGCGGGAAATATGTCACACATGTCCCTATTCCTGACACGTCACCAACAACCAGTTCAACTCTGTGACTATACTAATTCTCTTCGCCAGCATTCCACTCCCGGCAAGTAATCATCCGCCGGATGACACCAATTCTGCTAATACATTCCATCGTGATGTTACACATAGGGTAAGTTGAACCTCACTGTGGTTATTCTGACCATACTCTTTCTCATTATTTCATCACTGACGGGCAATCATTCACCGGACGAGATGATGTCCATCAAATTATCCTTCTGAAGAAAACAAGGCAATGCAAACAATTAAACTTGGTTGCTTTTAGTCCATGAACACACACACATGCAACATCCCTCCACTAGGCATGCAATCCCTCCTCTACATATCACCCAGCAGCATGGGCAAACCGTAGGCCTCCTGAATCGACGGATCGTTGGTCGCAGCTAGTTCCTGCAAGAATACAGTGCGGATCACGCCGCCTTGCTCGCTCGTCCGCGGGGCGGCGCGACGTAGCTCCAGCGGTCCGTCCACGCGTTGACCCGCATGAGAACTGGCACGCGTCAGGTCGTGCTTCCGTAGACGGAAGAGCTCTTGTCGATACCACTGGTAGGCCCGGAACGCCTCGGCCCGTTCTTCGGCAGCTTCTGCGGCGCGTCGTCTGACGTCACGGGCCACCTCCTGCCAACTCTCCACGGGGCGGGGTTCGTTGTCACGGGGAAGTCTCTGGAGCTACGGTTGCCAGAACTGCTCCAGGGCCCCACCAGCGGGATGATGCGACCATTGCATCACCCCCAGGAATGTCCGCGCACCCAGCCGATGAGGTACATTGCAGCAGCTGCAGATGGCGTAGAAGGTCACCGGCGAGTCTCGGGCGGCTCTGCTTGAGCTGGGCGGCTGGAGCTCCCGCGGGAATTCAGGACCAATCCATGACGGCTCCGTTGTATGCTCCTCAGGAAGCGGCCTTCCCATCCGGGGATGGTTGTACACTCACACACACGCACACACACACACACACACACTCACACACATGCACACACACACACACACACACACACACTCACTCACACACACTCACACGCACTCTGCCTGCTCTAACTTCTTGACTCTAGCTTGTCGCGAGACGGGACACTGGTCCCGCTCGACGGTCTGGATTGACTGAGGGGCAGCCATCTCTCAGTGGAGCACTCAATTGAGCGCCACTGGCATTGGGTCCAAGCGTCTCAGCGGTCTTCAGCGTCGGCAGTCAGTCGGTCATTTGTTTGACAGACAGCAGCCGAATCTCCTCCTGTTCTTCATCTCGTATCCTTCCTTCGCGTGATCCTTCCCAGACCTTCCCCCCCGCTGGCTGGCCCCTTTCCCGGCTCGCACATCAAAACGCCCTTGGCTAAGGCGTCTCGGGTTCCACTCCTCTATTCGAGGTTCGGACGCGGCCCCGCTACCATCAAGCTAGCCTTGGGCCGCTTTCCTTTCCACTCAGCACGTCTGGTCGGGTTCCGGTGTCCCCCAATATCTTCCTTCGCGCCCCGTCACTCCTCGGAGTCGAACTGCTCCTTTCGTATTTTCTTTTCCTCGGTCGATGGTCATCGGATCATCCATCGACCGCTTTCTCAGATCCTGACCCCAGGCCTTCCTTGCTTCCCCCCCTTTCCGGTGGATGAACGAAACATCGTTAACAACAACTCTGGCACAGCTCTGGCATAACCGTGGCACAACTCCGGCACAACTCCGGCACAACTCGGGCACAGCTCTGGCACAACTCTGGCACAACTCTCGCACAACTCTGGCACAACCATGGAAAAACTCTGGCACAACTCAGGCACAACTCTGGAACAACCCTGACACAACTCAGGCACAACTCCGGCACAACTCTCCCACAACTCTGGCACATCTCAGGCATAACTCTGGCACAACTCTGGCACAACTCTAGCACAACTCTGGCACATCTCTGGCACAACTTTGGCACAACTTTGGTACAACTCTGGCACAACTCTGGCACAGCTTTGGCATGACTGTGGCACAACTCTGGTACATCTCTGGCACAACACTGGCACAACTCTGGCACAACTCTTGCACAACTCTGGCACAACTCTGGCACTACTCTGGCACAACTCTGGCACAACTGTGGCACAACTGTGGCACAACTCTGGCCCAACTCTGGCACAACTCTGGCACAATTCTGGCACATCTCTGGCACAACTCTGACACACCTCTGGCACAACTCTAGCACAACTCTGGCACATCTCTGGCACAACTTTGGCACAACTTTGGTACAACTCTGGCACAACTCTGGCACAGCTTTGGCATGACTGTGGCACAACTCTGGTACATCTCTGGCACAACACTGGCACAACTCTGGCACAACTCTTGCACAACTCTGGCACAACTCTGGCACTACTCTGGCACAACTCTGGCACAACTGTGGCACAACTGTGGCACAACTCTGGCCCAACTCTGGCACAACTCTGGCACAATTCTGGCACATCTCTGGCACAACTCTGACACAACTCTGGCACAACTCTGGCACAAATCTGGCACAACTCTAGTACAACTCTGGAACAACTCTGGTACAACTTTGGCACAACTCTGGCACAACTCTGGCACAAATCAAGAAAACATTTGGCACAACTCTGGTACAACTCTGGCACAACTCTGGCACAACTCTGGAACAACTCTGGTACAACTTTGGCACAACTCTGGCACAACTCTGGCACAACTCAAGAAAGAATCTGGCCCAACTCCGGCACAACTGTGGCACAACTCTGGCCCAACCCTGGCACAACTCTGGCATAACTCCGGCACAACTCTGGCACAACTCTGGCACAACTCTGGCACAACTTTGCCACAACCATGGGACAGTTCCGGCACATATCTGGCACAGCACTGGCACAACTCTGGTACAAATCTGGCACAACTCTAGCACAGATGTGGCACAAATGTGGCACAGACCTCACACAACTATCGCACAATTCTGGCAGAACTCTGGCACAACTCTGGGACAACTCTAGCACAATTCTGGCACAGTTCTGGCACAACCCTGGCACAACTCCGGCACAACTCCGGCACAACTCGGGAACAACTCTGGCACAACTCTGGCAGAACTCTCGCAGAACTCTGGCACAACCCTGGCACAACTCTGGTACAACTCAGCACAACTCTTGAACAACCCTGACACAACTCCGGCACAACTCCGGCACAACTCTTGCACAACTCTGGCACATCTTACACACAACTCTGGCACAACTCTGGCACAACTCTTGCACAACTCTGGCACCTCTCTGGCACAACTCTGGCACAACTCTGGCTCAACTCAGACACAACTCTAGCACAAATCTGCACAACTCTGGCACAACTCTGGCACAACTCTAGCACAACTCTGGCACAAACCTGGCACAACTCTGGAACAACACTGGCACATCTCTGGAACAAATCTTGCACAAATCTGGCACAACTCTGGTACAACTCTGGCAAAACTCTGGCACAACTCTCGCACAACTCTGGCACAACTCTGGCACCACTTTGGCACAACTTAAGCACAACTATGGCACAACTCTAGCATAACTCAGGCACTACTCTAGCACAACCCTGGCACAACTCTGGCACAACTCTGGCACAACCCTGACACACCTCTGGCACAACTCTGACACAACCCTGGCACAACTCTGGCACATCTCAGGCACAACTCTGGCACAACTCTAGCACAACTCTGGCACATCTCTGGCACAACTCTGGCACAACTCTAGCACAACTCTGAAACAACTCTAGTAAAACTTTGGCACTACTCTGGCACAACTCTGGCACAACTCAAGAAAAAAACTGGCACAACTCTGGCACAACTCTGGCACTACTCTGGCACAACTCTGGCACAACTCTGGCACAACTCTGGCACAACTCTGGCACAACTCTGGCACAACTCTGGCACAACTCTGGCACTACTCTGGCACAACTCTGGCACAACTCTGGCACAACTATGGTACAACTTTGGCACAACTCTGGCACAACCCTGGTATAACTCTGGCACAACTCTAGCAAAACTCTGGCCCAACCCTGGCACAACTCTGGCCCAACTCCGGCAAAACTCTGGCACAACTCTGGCACAACCCAGGCACAACTCCGGCACAAGTCCGGCATAACTTGGGCACAACTCTGGCGCAACTCTGGCACAACTCTTGCACAACTCTGGCACAGCCCTGGGACAACTCTGGTAAAACGTGGGCACAACTCTGGAACAACCCTGACACAACTCTGGCACAACTCCGTCATTCCTCTCGCACAGCTCTGGCACATCTCAGGCACAACTCTGGGACAACTCTGGCACAACTCTAGGACAACTCTGGCACATCTCTGGCACAACTCTGACACACCTCTGGCACAACTTTGGCACAACTCTGGCACAAATCTGCACAACTCTGGCACAACTCTGGCACAAATCAGGCAGAACTCGTGCACAACTCTGGCACAACTCTGGCACAACGTTGGCACAACTCTGGCACAACTTTAGCACAACTCTGGCAGAACTCTGGCACAACTCTGGCACAACTCTGGGACAACTCTGGCACAACTCTAGCACAACTCTGGCAGAACTCTGGCACAACTCTGGCACAACTCTGGGACAACTCTGGCACAACTCTAGCACAACTCTGGCAGAACTCTGGCACAACTCTGGCACAACTCTGGGACAACTCTGGCACAACTCTAGCACAACTCTGGCAGAACTCTGGCACAACTCTGGCACAACTCTGGGACAACTCTGGCACAACTCTAGCACAACTCTGGCAGAACTCTGGCACAACTCTGGCACAACTCTGGGACAACTCTGGCACAACTCTAGCACAACTCTGGCAGAACTCTGGCACAACTCTGGCACAACTCTGGGACAACTCTGGCACAACTCTAGCACAACTCTGGCAGAACTCTGGCACAACTCTGGCACAACTCTGGGACAACTCTGGCACAACTCTAGCACAACTCTGGCAGAACTCTGGCACAACTCTGGCACAACTCTGGGACAACTCTGGCACAACTCTAGCACAACTCTGGCAGAACTCTGGCACAACTCTGGCACAACTCTGGGACAACTCTGGCACAACTCTAGCACAACTCTGGCAGAACTCTGGCACAACTCTGGCACAACTCTGGGACAACTCTGGCACAACTCTAGCACAACTCTGGCAGAACTCTGGCACAACTCTGGCACAACTCTGGGACAACTCTGGCACAACTCTAGCACAACTCTGGCAGAACTCTGGCACAACTCTGGCACAACTCTGGGACAACTCTGGCACAACTCTAGCACAACTCTGGCAGAACTCTGGCACAACTCTGGCACAACTCTGGCACAACTCTAGCACAACTCTGGCACATCTCTGGCACAACTCTGACACACCTCTGGCACAACTTTGGCACAACTCTGGCACAAATCTGCACAACTCTGGCACAACTCTGGCACAAATCAGGCAGAACTCGTGCACAACTCTGGCACAACTCTGGCACAACTATGGCACAACTCTAGCAGAACTTTGGCACAACTCTGGCACAACTCTGGCACAAATGTGGCACAACTCTGGCAGAACTCTGGAACAGCTCCAGCACAAATTGAGCACATATATAGCACACCTCTGGCACAAATTTGGAACAACTCTGGCACAACTGTGGCACAATTTTGGCACAACTATTGCACTACTCTGGCACAAATCTGGCAGAATTCTGGCACAACTCTGGCACAACGCAGGCACAATTCTGGCACGGCTCTGGCACAACTCTGGCACAACACGGGCACAACTCTGGCACAACTCTGGCACAACTCCAAGACAACTCTGGCACAACTATGGCACAACTCTGGCAGAACTCTGGCACAACTTTGGCACAACTCTGGCACACCTCTGGCACAACTCTGGCACAACTCTGCCACAACTCTGGCACAACTCTGGCACAATTCTGCCACAACTCTGGCACAAATCTGGCACAACTCTGGCACAACTCTGGCGCAACTCTGGCACAACTCTGGCACAACTCGGGCACAACTCTGGCACAACGATGGCACAACCCTGGCACAACTGCGGAATAAATCTGGCACAACTCTGGCACAACTCTGGCGCAACTCTGGCACAACTCTGGCACAACTCGGGCACAACTCTGGCACAACGATGGCACAACCCTGGCACAACTGCGGAATAAATCTGGCACAACTCTGGCACAACTCTGGCGCAACTCTGGCACAACTCTGGCACAACTCGGGCACAACTCTGGCACAACGATGGCACAACCCTGGCACAACTGCGGAATAAATCTGGCACAACTCTGGCACAACTCTGGCGCAACTCTGGCACAACTCTGGCACAACTCGGGCACAACTCTGGCACAACTCTGGCACAACTCTGGCACAACTCTGGCACTACTCTGGCACAACTCTGGCACAACTCTAGCACAACTCTGGCAGAACTCTGGCACAACTCGAGCACAACTATGCCACAACTCTGGCACAACTCTGGCACAACTCTGGCACAAATCTGGCACAACTCTTGCACAACTCTGGTACAACTCTGGCACAACTCTGGCACAACTCTTGAACAACTCTCGCAAACCTCTGGCCCAACCCTGGAAAAACTCTGGCACAACTCCAGCACAACTATGGCACAACTATGGCACAACCCCGGCACAACTCCGGCACAACTCCGGCACAACTTGGGCACAACTCTGGCGCAACTCTGGCACAACTCTCGCACAACTCTGGCACAACCCTAGCACAACTCTGGCACAACTCGAGCACCACTCTGGCACAACTCTGGCGCAACTCTGGCAGAACTCTGGGAAAACTCTGTCACAATTCTGGCAGAACTTTGGCATAACTCTGGCACAACTCTGGGACAACTCTGGCACAACTCTGGGACAACTCTGGCACAACTCTGGGACAACTCTGGCACAACTCTGGGACAACTCTGGCACAACTCTGGGACAACTCTGGCACAACTCTGGGACAACTCTGGCACAACTCTGGGACAACTCTGGCACAACTCTGGGACAACTCTGGCACAACTCTGGGACAACTCTGGCACAACTCTGGGACAACTCTGGCACAACTCTGGGACAACTCTGGCACAACTCTGGGACAACTCTGGCACAACTCTGGGACAACTCTGGCACAACTCTGGGACAACTCTGGCACAACTCTGGGACAACTCTGGCACAACTCTGGGACAACTCTGGCACAACTCTGGGACAACTCTGGCACAACTCTGGGACAACTCTGGCACAACTCTGGGACAACTCTGGCACAACTCTGGGACAACTCTGGCACAACTCTGGGACAACTCTGGCACAACTCTGGGACAACTCTGGCACAACTCTGGGACAACTCTGGCACAACTCTGGGACAACTCTGGCACAACTCTGGGACAACTCTGGCACAACTCTGGGACAACTCTGGCACAACTCTGGGACAACTCTGGCACAACTCTGGGACAACTCTGGCACAACTCTGGGACAACTCTGGCACAACTCTGGGACAACTCTGGCACAACTCTGGGACAACTCTGGCACAACTCTGGGACAACTCTGGCACAACTCTGGGACAACTCTGGCACAACTCTGGGACAACTCTGGCACAACTCTGGGACAACTCTGGCACAACTCTGGGACAACTCTGGCACAACTCTGGGACAACTCTGGCACAACTCTGGGACAACTCTGGCACAACTCTGGGACAACTCTGGCACAACTCTGGGACAACTCTGGCACAACTCTGGGACAACTCTGGCACAACTCTGGGACAACTCTGGCACAACTCTGGGACAACTCTGGCACAACTCTGGGACAACTCTGGCACAACTCTGGCACAAATCTGGCACAACTCTGGCACAACTCTTGCACGACTCTGGCACAACTCTGGCACAACTTTGGCACAACTCTGGCACAACTCTGGCACAACTCTGGCACAACTCTAACACAACTGTGGCACAACTCTCGCACAACTCTGGCACAACTTGGGGAAAATTCTGGCACGGCTCTGGCACACCTCTGGCACAAGTCAGGCACAACTCTCGCACAACTCCGGCACAACTCTGGTTCAACGCTGGCACAACTCTGACACAACTCTGGCACAACTCTGGCACATCTTTGGCACAACTCTGGCACAACTCATAGACAACTCTTGCACAACTCTGGCACAACTCTGGCACAACTCTGGCACAACGATGGCACAACCCTGGCACAACTGCGGAATAAATCTGGCACAACGTTGGCACAACTGTGGCACAGCTTTAGCACAACTCTTGCACAACTCTTGTACAGCTCTGGCAGAACTCTTGCACAGCTCTCAAACGACTCAAGCACAACTATGGCAAAACTCTGGCACAACTCTGGCACTACTCAGGAACCTTTCTGGCACAACTCTGGCACAACTCTGGCACAACTCTGGCACAACCCTGGCATAACTCTGGCACAACTCTGGCACGACTCCAGCACAACTCTTGCACAACTCTGGCACAATTATGGCAGAACTCTGGCACAACTCTGGCACAACTTTGGCAAAACTCTGGCACAACTCGGGCACAACTCTGGCACAACTCTGGCAGAACTCTGACACAACTCAGGCACAACTCCCGCACAACTCTGGCACAACTCTGGCACAACTCTGGCATAAGTCTTGCACAACTATGGCATAACTCGGGCACAACTCTGGCACAACTCTGGCACAACTCTGCCAAACCTCTGGAACAAATCTGGTACAACTTTGGCATAACTCTGGCACAACTCTGGCACAACTCTGGCAAAACTCTAGCACAAACCTGGCACAACTCTGGCACATATCTGGAACAACTCAAGCACAACCGTGGCACAACTCTGGCACAACTCTGGCACTGCTCTGGCACCTTTTTGGCATAACTCTTTCACAACTCTGGCACAACTCTGGCACAACTCTGGCACAACTCTGGCACAACTCTGACATAGCCCTGGCACAACTCAAGCACAACTGCTGCACAACTCTGGCACAACTCTGGCACAACTCTGACATAGCCCTGGCACAACTCAAGCACAACTGCTGCACAACTCTGGCACAACTCTGGCACAACTCTATCACATATCTGGCACAACTCTGGTGCACCTCTGGCACAACTCTGCCGCAACACTGGCACAACTCTGGCACAACTCTGGCACAAATCTGGAACAACTCTAGTTCAACTCTGGCATAACTCTTGCACAACTCTTGCACAACTCAAGCATAACTCTGGATTAACTCTGGCACAACTCTGGCACATCTCTGGCACACCTCTGGCACAACTCTGGCACAACTTTGGCACATCTCTGGCATAACTCTGGCACAACTCTGGCACAACACTGGCACAACTCTGGCAACGCTGGCACAACTCTGGCACAACTCTGGCACAACCCTGACACAATTCCGGCACAACTCTGGCACAACTCTATCACAACTCTGGCACAACTCTGGTACAACTCTGGCACAACTCTGGCACAACACTGGCACAACTCTGGCAACGCTGGTGCACCACTGGCACAACTCTGGCACAACCCTGACACAATTCCGGCACAACTCTGGCACAACTCTATTACAACTCTGGCACAACTCTGGTACAACTCTGGCACAACTCTAGCACAACTCTGGATCAACTGTGGCACAACTGTGGCACAACTCTGGCACAACTCTGGCACAACTCTGGCACAACTCTGGCACAACTCTGTCACAACTCTGGCACAACTATTGCAAAATTCTGGCACAAATCTGGCACAACTCCGGCACAACTCTCGCACAACTCTGGCACAACTCTGGCACAACGTTGCCACAACTGTAGGACAAGTCCGGAACATCTCTGGCACAACACTGGCTTAATCCTGGCACAAATCTGGCACAAATGTGGCACAACTGTGGCACAACTGTGGCACAACCGTGGCACAACTCTCACACAACTCTGGCACAGTTATGGCAGAACTCTGGCACAACTCTGGCACAAATCTGGCACTATTCTGGCACAGCTATGGCACAACTCTAGCACATCTCTGGCCCATGTTGACTTCTCAAAGTTTAAGTTGATGCCAAGTTGCCAAGTCGAAAGTCGAAAGTCGCCCCATCTGACCCCAAGTCGACTTTGACCTGAAAGTCGACTTGGGCTCTGACTATTAAAAGGCCAAAAGCACTCAAATGTGATCACATTCACGTTAATTTTTACAGGAGGGATCTCTTGAGCTGCCCAAAAACACCATTTCTGGCCCTTGATCTACCTAATCATTATCAGACACATGCTACCCAAGTGGTCCTACATATCACGTTTTAACATTGTTGTCTCATGAGTCATAGTCAAAGTTATCTACATGTATACAGGTTCTAGAGGAGGTATCCTGAACATGTTACGATGTGGATCATGTCCGACAACATGAACATGTTACGAGGGAACTCTCTCAACCGTCAAATGTGGAGAGGAGGACACACATCATTTAACAGTGGAATTGCAGCATTGGCAAAGTAGAAAACAAAACTGGAAACCTGGTTTGAAATATGGAACTGATCACAACACAAAAAAGCATGTGGAGTTGGAATGTAATCCTAACGGCCTTTCCGAAGTCGCCTAGAGCGATCAGAGGCCTTCCCAGCTGCTGTACTAACTGCAGCCATTGAACCTTCTGCAGTGGGGGCTCGTGAGTTGGGCGTGGATCCCACTGCAGAACCTCCCTCCCCTGTACCTGCCACAGGAGCTACTGCTGAAATGCCTAGAGCTTTGATGTCCTTGCGTTTGCGAACACCCTGCCTCAGAATCCTTGTCACCTCTGCCGCACCAACATCATCTTCTTCATCGTTCTCCTCATTGCTGTCATCATCACCCTGCTCCTCCATCTGTTTAATCTCCTCATCCTCGTCCTCATCCTCCTCGTCATCGGTGTTGTTTGCTCCCGCATCGCCTGCCACCTCCCTCACCTCTATCACCCCAGAATCATCACCATCTGTTGCACCTGCAATGGTCGGGTCCCATACAAATTCATAGTCCTCCTTCTCCTCAACATTCCCATTTACTTCACTTCCACTGTCCCCTGTCTCTTCACAAACTGCTTGCTTGATCTCCTTTGTCAGCTTCCTTGTTTTCTTCTTCCCGTACATACGTGTCAGTCGCACGTTTCTGCACACCAGCATCTCCAGCGTTGAAACCTTCAGACTGTTAGTTGATAACTAGTGTTACCAACCCATTGCTTCCCCCTATGACCATTTGTGACTCCTGTTATGAGTTCTCAACGTTGACCACACACTGTGAAATGCTTTTGGTCATGGTTAGTAGCATATGCGTACTTTGGTTTGATAGAGTACACAATTGCCATGCTGTGGCACTATGTATTGAAGGTCATTGTGCTTTCTAGTTGATAAATAGTGTTCCCAACCCATTGTTACCCCCTCTGACTATCTGTGACTCTTGTTATGAGCTGTCAACGTTGACCACATGAAGTGAAATTCTTTGGTCATGGTCAGTGACATATGCATTCTTTGGTTGGTCACTGTGAATGGTAGCCACACTGTGCCACTACATATTGAAGGTCTTTTTACTTGCTAGTCAATAACTAGTATTCACAAACAATTGTTTCTCCCTCTGACCATTTGTGACTTGTGTTATTAGTTGTCAAAGTTGACCACACATAGTGACATTCTTTGGCCATTGTGTCAACCGGCCTGAGGCAAACGGACTAGAAAACAGGGCCGACACAATAGCACCTGCCGTCCGCTCCTAGCATTTCAGCTAGGAGAAGATATCACCCTCAGGATCACGGTTCCACACTGAGCAGTTCCTAGGCAATCACTTGCTAGCAACTGTGTCCACTTAACACTTGGTCACTTTCGCGCGAGGTGCTAGTCAAAGACTAACTCCTGGGGCTTAGACCAACCAGTGTCTTCTTTATACTGTTCCTTTGTTGGACAACTCTGTGAGGAGCATCTAAGGCCAGATTGTGTAATTAGAATGAGGAATGAGCCTGGTACATATAGTCCTAGGCCTGGCTTCTAAGGTGTGTGGG
>SZWC01000989.1:87709-114907 GCA_023375785.1 Penium margaritaceum
TGTCAACCGGCCTGAGGCAAACGGACTAGAAAACAGGGCCGACACAATAGCACCTGCCGTCCGCTCCTAGCATTTCAGCTAGGAGAAGATATCACCCTCAGGATCACGGTTCCACACTGAGCAGTTCCTAGGCAATCACTTGCTAGCAACTGTGTCCACTTAACACTTGGTCACTTTCGCGCGAGGTGCTAGTCAAAGACTAACTCCTGGGGCTTAGACCAACCAGTGTCTTCTTTATACTGTTCCTTAGTTGGACAACTCTGTGAGGAGCATCTAAGGCCAGATTGTGTAATTAGAATGAGGAATGAGCCTGGTACATATAGTCCTAGGCCTGGCTTCTAAGGTGTGTGGGCAGTGACACTTTTGGGGTGGTCACTCCAAACCACCTCACCAGTCCGCCAATTGGCGCATCCACTGACCGCCAAGTGGCGCACTCTCCTCATGCATGGAGAAATGTCTAAGAAACTTCCCCTGTGCTAGAAGGTCAAAAAACCTCCTGCGCACATCAAGGCTCGATCGCAGGACCTGTTGTCCCTAAGTCCAACATGCTATCCGTTGCGCTACACTTCTGGTGTCTCGCTTGGACTTGCACCACGAACAAGGTTTGGGGGACTTACTCCAAGGGAGCAGTGCATGCACAACCTGTCCGTCAACCCATAGCAGTGGCCATGGGGCATAGAAGAACAACACATTGTCAGTGACGTATGCCTACTTTTGGTTGGTCATTGTACATGGTAGTCACACCGTGCCACTACTTATTGAATTTCCTTGTGCTTGCTGGTTGATACCTGGTGTTTCCAAACCATTGTTTCCCCCTCTGACCATCTATGACTTGCATTATGAGTTGTCAACATTGACCACACACGGCGAATTTCTTTGGTTAAAGGCAGTACATATGCCTACTTTGGCCGGTCATTGTGCAAGGTAGCCACCCCGTGCTACTACTTGTTAAAGGTTGTTGTACTTTCTAGTTTGAAACTGATAGTCCCACACCATCGTTCCCTCTCCCCCTGACCATTTGTGACTCGTGTTATGGTTTGTGAACATTGACCACCCATATTGAAGTTCTTTGCCCTTTCTCGTCAATACATATGGTTCCCAAACCATTGTCTCTCCCTCTGACCATTTGTGACTCGTGTTATGAGTTGTGCATGTTGACCACACATAGTGGACTTCTTTGGTCATAGTCAGCAACGTAGGCATCCTTTCGTAAGTCACTATGCACGCTAGCCACACCGTGCCACTACTTGTTTTAGGTATTTGTACTTGCTAGTTGATAACTAGTGTTCCCACCCATTGTTTCCCCCTCTGACCATTTGTGACTTGTGTTCTGAGTTTTTAATGCTGACCACACACTGTGAAATTCATTTGTTTATGGTCAGTGGCATATGCTTACTTTGGTTTGTCACTGTACATGGTTGCCTTGATGTGTCACTACGTATTGAATGTCTTTGTGCTTTCTAGTTGATAGCTAGTGTTCCCAAACCATTGTTACCCCCTCTGACTATGTGTGACTCTTGTTGTGAGTTGTCAATGTTGACCACATGAAGTGTACTTATTTGGTCATGGTCAGTGACATATGCATACTTTGGTTGGTCACTGTGAATAGTAGCCATACTGTTCCACTGCATATTGAAGGTCCTTGTAACTGCTAGTCGATAACTAGTATTCACAAACCATTGTTCCCCCCCTCTGACCATTTGTGACTCGTGTTATGAGTTGTCAAAGTTGACCACACATAGTGACATTCTTTGGTCATGGTCAGTGACATATGCCTAATTTGGTTGGTCATTGTACATGGTAACCACACCGTGCCACAACATATTAAATGTCCTTGTGCTTGCTAGTTTATACCTGGTGTTCCCAAACCATTGTTTCCCCCTGTCACCATTTGTGAATTCGATTATGAGTTTTCAACGTTGACCACACACAGTGGATTTCTTTGGTCAAAGGCAGTACATATACCTACTTTGGTCAATCATTGTGCATGGTAGCCACACCGTTCTACTACTTATGGAAGGTCGTTGTACTTGATAGTTGGAAACGGATATTCTCAAAGCATTGTTTCCCCCTCTGGCCCTTAGTGACTCGTGTTATAGGTTGTGAAACGTTGACCACCCATATCGAAATTCTTTGGACATGGTCAGTGACATATGCCTACTTTGGTTGTTTTGTGTGCATAGTAGCCACACCGTGCCACTACGTATTGAAGTTCTTTGTCCTTCCTAGTTGAGACATATGGTTCCCAAACCATTGTCTCTCCCTCTGACAATTTGTGACTCGTGTTATGAGTTGTCAACGTTGACCACACATAGTGGACGTCTTTGGTCATAGTCAGTGATGTATGCATCCTTTGGTTGGTCACTGTGCATGCTACCCACACCGTGCCACGACTTGTTGAAGGTCCTTATACTTTCTAGTTGATAACTAGTGTTCCCAACCCATTGTTTCCCCATGTGACCATTTGTCACTTGTGTTCTGAGTGTTCAACGTTGACCACACACTGTGAAATTCCTTTGGTCATGGTTAGTGGCATATGCTTACTTTGGTTTGCCACTGTACATGGTTGCCACGTTGTGTCACTACGTATTGAAGGTCTATGTGCTATCAAGTTGATAGCGAGTGTTCCCAAACCATTGCTACCCCGTCGGACTACCTGTTACTCTTGTTGTGGGTTGTACACCCTGCCACTACATGTTAAAGGCCTTTGAACTTGCTAGTTGATAACTAGTGTTCCCAAACCTGTGTTTCCCCCTTTGACTCTATGTGACTCGTGTTATCAGTTGTCAAAGGTGACCACATGAATCGACATTCTTTGCTCACGGTCAGTGACATATGCACACTTTGGTCGGTCACTGTGCATGGTAGCCACACTGTGCTACTAGACATCGAAGGTCTTTGTACTTGCTAGTCGATAACTAGTATTCACAAACCATTGTTTCCCCCTCTGACCATTTGTGACTCCTGTTATGAGTTGTTAAAGTTGACCACACCTAGTGAACTTATTTGGTCAAAGGCAGTACATATTACTACTTTGGTCGGTCATTGTACATGGTAGCCACCCCGTGCTACTACTTATTGAAGGTCTTTGTACTTGCTAGTTGCAAACTGATATTCAAAGACCATTGTTTCCCCCTCTGACCAGTTGTGACTCGTGTTCTCGGTTGTGAACGCTGACCACCCATATTGCAAATCTTTGGTCATGGTCGGTGACATATGCCTAGTTTGGTTGTTTGGTGTGCATAGAATTTGGTCATGGTCGGTGACATATGCCTAGTTTGGTTGTTTGGTGTGCATAGTGACAAATCTTTGGTCAATACGTAGTGGCATACCGTGCCACTACGTATTGAAATTCGTTGTACTTTTTTGTCGATACAAAGGGTTCCCAAACATGTGGCCATGTGTGACTCGTGTTATGAGTTGTCAACGTTGACCACACATAGTGGACTTATTTGGTCATAGTCAGTGATATATGCATACTTTGGTTGGTCATTGTGCACCCTAGCCACACTGTGCCAATACTTGTTGGATGTCTTTGTACTTGCTAGTTGATAACTAGTGTTCCCAATCCATTGTTTCTCCCTCTGACCATTTGTGACTCGTGTTATGGGTTTTCAACGTTGACCACACACTGTGAAATTCTTTTGGTCATGGTTAATGGATAACGAGTCACAAATGTTCAGAGGGGGAAACAATGCATTGGGAACACTGCATATCAACTAGCAAGAACAAAGACCTTCAACAAGTAGTGGCACAGTGTGGTTAGCGTGCACATTCACCAACCAAAGGATGCATGAGTCACTGACTATGACCAAAGAGGTCCACTATGTGTGGTCAACATTCACACCTCATAACATGAGTAACAAATGGTCAGAGGAAGAAACAAGGGTTTAGAAACCCTATGTGTTAACTAGAAAGGACAAAGAACTTCAACACGTAGTGGCACGCTGTGGATAGTATGCACACTGAACAACCAAACTATGCATATGTCACTGACCATGACCAAAGAATTTCATTATGGGTGGTTAACATTCACAACCCATAACACGAGTCACAATTGGTCGGAGTGCGTAACAATGGTCTGGGAATTTTAGTTTTCAACTAGCAAGTACAACGACCTTCAATGCGTAGAAGCACGGTGTGGCTACCATGCACTATGACCAACCAAAGTAGGCATATGTACTGCCTTTGACCAAAGGTCACATTTTTGCTGTTTCAATGGTGCTCTGGTCATACTTTTACTGTGTCTATGGCGGTTTCATCCCATTATCACCATGTCAAAGATACTTTGGTCACACTTTCACTATATGTGTGGTGCTTTGGTAACAATTTTTTTGTTCCAGTGGTGCTTTGGTTGCACTTTCACTCTATATATAGTGCTTGTGTCACATTATCACAGTTAGAACGGTGATTTGGCTACACTTTCACTATTTCTATGGTACTTTGGTCCCATTTTTAGTGTTTCAATGGTGTTTTGGTCACACTATCATTGTTGTTTTTGTGCTTTGGTCATATTTTCACTGTGTCTGTGGTGCTTTTTGTCGAAGTTGTACGAGTCTTTTGTGTGTATGTCACAATACTGCCATTTTAATTGTGCGTTCGGCACACCTTCACTGTGTCTATGCTTCTTTGGTCATATTGTCAATGTTTCAATTGTACTTTGGTCACACTTTCATCATGTCTATGGTACTTTGGTCACATTATCACAGTTGTGTAATGGTGCTTTGGTCACACTCTCAGTGTGTTTATTGTGCGTAGATCCCATGATCACTGTTTCAATTGTGCTTTTGTCACAGTTTCGCAGTGTCTTTGGTGCTTTGGTTACACTATCACTGTTACAATGGTGGTTTGGTCACCTCTTCAATACGTCTATGGTATACAGTCACATTATTGTTGTTCCACTACTGCTCTGGTCACACTTTTCACGTGTTTGTGGTGTGTTGGTCACATTATCGCCTTTTCAATAGTTATTTGGTTACCTTTTAATAGTATCCATGCAGATTTGGTCACACCGTGCCTGTTTCAGTGGTCTTTTTGTTACATTTTCACTGTGTATATGCTGCCTTGGTCACATTTTCACTGTTTCAATGGTGCTTTTCTCACACTTTCACTATGTCTGTAATGCTTAGGTCACATTATCACTGTCACAATTGTACTTTGGTCACACTTTCTTTTTGTCTATAGTATTAAATTCATATTATCACTGTTTCATTTGTGATTTGGTCACACTCTCACGGTCACCGTGGGGTTTGGTTATGTCATAAATGTTTCAATGGGGCTTTGGTCGCACTTTCACTATGCCTATGGTGCTTAGGTCGCATTATCAATGATTCAATGGTGCGTTGGTCACGTTTCCATTATATCAGTGGTAAATAGGTCACAATATCCCCGTTTCAATGCTGCTTTGGTCACACTTTCACTATGTTTATGGGGCTTTGGTCACATTTTCACTGTTTCAATGGTGATGTGGTCACACTTTCACTATGCCTATGGTGATTAGATGACATTATCACTATTTCAATGGTGCTTTGGTCACACCTTTACTATGTCTATGGTGTGTTGGTCACATTATCACTGTTTCAATGGTGCTTTGACCACAGTTTCACTTTATCTATGGTACGCAAGTCACATTATCACCGTCTCAATGGTAGTTTGCTCACAGTTTCACTGTGCTTATAGTGCTTAAGTCACACTTGCATTGTTTCAATGGTGCCTGGTAACACTTACACAGTGTCTATGGTGCATACGTCACATTATTTGTGTTTCAATGGTGCTTTGGTCACACCTTCGCTCTATCTATGGTGCTTACGTCACATAATCATCGTTCGAATAGTGCCTTGGCCACATTCATACGTCTCTATGGTGCTTAGGTCACATTATCACTGTATCAATCTTGCATTGGTCATAATTTCATTGTGTTTATGGTGATTTTGGTCACATTATCACTCTTTGAATGGTACTTTTGACACACTTTCATCGTGTATATGGTGCGCATGCCACATTATCAGTGTTTCAATGGAACCTTGGTCACGGTTTCACTGTGTCTATGGTGCTTTGGTCATATTGTCACTGCTTCAATGGTGCCTTGGTCACACTTTCACTGTGTCTATGGTGCTTTGGTCCCATAATCATTGTTTCAATGGCGCTTTGGTCAAAATTTCACTATGTCTATGGTGCTTTGGTCAAATTATCACTGTTTCAATGGTGCGTTGGTCACGTTTTCATTGTGTACATGGAGATATAGTAGCATTATCACTGTTCAATGGTACGTTTGTCACACTTTCACTATGTATATGGTACGTCCATCACCTTTTCACTGTTTCAACGGTGCTTTCGTCACACATCTTATAGTGTTGATACTCCTTTGGTCACATTATCACTTGGTCAATGGTGCTTTGGTCACACTTTCACTGTGTTTCTAGTCTCATTATCACTACCTCAACAGTGTGTTGGTCACACTTTTGCTGTCTCTATAGTGCTTTGGTCACATTATCACAGTTCAAATGGTGCTTTGGTCATAGTTGAACCGTGTCTGTGGTTCTTATGACCCGTTTTCACTATTTCAATAGTGCTTTGGTCTCATCTTCACTCTGTCTATGGTGCTTTAGTCACATTATCACTCTTTCAATGGTGCTCTGGTCACACGTTCACTTTGTCTGTGGTGTGTTGGTCATATTATCACTGTTTCGATGGTGCTTTGGCTATATGTTCACTGTTTCTATGCTGCTTTGGTCACATTTTCACTATTTCAATGGTGATTTCGTCACTCGTTTACTGTGTGTATAGCCGTAAAGTCACACAATCACTGCTTTAGTGCTGTTTTGGTCGTACTTGCACTGTGTCTTAAGTGCTTACATCATTTCACCAATATTTCAATGGTACTCTGGTCACACTTTCACTGTGTCTATGGTGTGTAGGTCTCGTTATCGCTGCCTCAATGGTGATTTGGTAACACTTTCACTTTCTACGCTGCTTTGGTCATGTTTCCACTGTTCCAACAGTGCTTTGGTTACACGTTCACTATGTCTACGGTGCTTAGGTCGCGTTATCATTTTTATAACGGTACCCTGGTCACACTTTCACTGTGTCTATAGTGCTTAAGACATATTACCACAGGTTCAATGGTGCTTTGGTCATATTATAACTATTATAATGATGCTTCCGTCACACTTTCAGTGTGTCCATAGGACTTATGTCAAAATATCATTGTTTCAATGGTAATTTGGTCACTCTTTCACAGTTTATATAGTGTCTAGGTCAATTCATCACTATTTCAATGGTGATTTGGTCACACTTTCACTCTGCCTACGGGGTTCATGTGAGATTATCACTGTTTCAATAGTGCTTTTATCACACCTTCATTGTGTCTATGGTGTGTTGGCCTTGTAGTTACTGTTTTAATGGTGCTTTGGTCACATGTTCACTATGTTTATGGTGCTTTGGTCACATAATCACTGTCTCAATGGGACCTTTGCTCACAATTTATCCGTGTCTATTGTGTTTATGTCACATTATCACCATTTCAATGATGGTTTGGTTACACCTATATTGCGTTTATGGTACTTAGGTCACATAATCAGTATTTCAATGGTGCTTTGGTCACAGTTTCACTTTATCTATGGTGCTTATGTCACATAATTACTCTCCAACAATGTTTTGGTCACATCTTACGTGCCTATGGTGCTTAGGTCACATACTCGCCGTATCAATTGTGCTCAGGTCACACTTTTACTGTGTCTATGGTGCTTTGATCATATTGTCATTGTTTCAATGGTAGGTTGGTCACACTTTCGTCATGTCTATGGTGCATATGTCACATTATCAGTGTTTCAACAGTGCTTTGACTGTGTCTGTGGTCACATTTTACCATGAATATGGTGCTTTGGTCACATTTTCACAGTTTCAATGATGCTTTGTCACACTTTCTATGTGTCTATAGTGCTTAGGTCACATTATCGTTGTTTTAATGTTACTATGTTCACACTTTCACTGTTTCTACAGTGCTTTTGTCATATTACCGATATTTCAATGGTGTTTTTGCCACACTTTCAATGTGTCTATGATACTCATGTCACATTGTCACGGTTTCAATAGTACATTGATGAAAGCACCATTGAAACGGCAATAAAGTGACATACAAACCATTGCAAAAGTGATAAGGTGACATGCAAACCATAGACACGGTGAAAGTGTGACCAACGCACCATTGAAATGGTGATAATGTGACACAAGCACCATAGACAGGGTGAAAGTGTGACCAAAGCACCATTGAAAAAGTGATAATGGGACCAACGCAGCATATACACGACGAAGGTGTGACCAAAGCACCATCAAAACACTGATGATGTGACCTAGCTACCATGGACACAGTGGAAGTGAGGCCAAAGAACAATTGAACGGTTATACAACGACCAAATTACCATCCACGTAAAAGGGTGACCAAGGCACCATTGAAACACTGATAATGTGACATAAGCACCATATACATCGTGAAAGTGTGACGAAAGCACAATTGACACAATGATTATTTGACCTACGCACCATAGATACTGTGAAAGTGTGACCAAAGCACCATTGAAACCACTATAACATGACCAAAGCACCATAGTTAGAGTGAAAGTGTGACCAAAACACCATTGTAGGTATGATGATGTGACCTGAGCACTATAGAAAGAGTGAAAGTGTGACGAAAGCACCAGTGAAACAGTGATTATGTGAACAAAGCACCATATACACAGGGAAAGTGCGACCAAAGCACCAATGAAACGTTGATTATGCAGTATAAGCACCATAGACACAATGAAGGTGCGACCAAATGACCTTCAAAACTGTTCTTCTCTAACCAAAGCATACTAAACACAATGAAAGTGTGACCAACGCACCATTGAAACAATGATGATGTGACACAAGCGCTACATGCAAAGTGAAAATGTGACCAAAGCACCATTGAAGCTGTCAAGCTGTGACCAGAGCACGATAGACATAGTGAAATTGTGACCAGAGCACCATTGAAACAGTGATAATGTGACTCAAGGACAATTGACAAAGTGAAAGTGTGACCTAAGCACCATTGAAACTGTCATACTCTGACCAAAGGACCATAAACAGAGCGAAGGTGTGACCAACGTACTATTGAAACAGTGATAACATTACACAAGCAATATAGACACAGTGAAATTGTGACCAAAGCACCTTTGAAACTGTCACAAGGTGACAAACACACCATATTTACAGTGAAATTGTGACCAAAGTACCATTCAAACTGTGATAATGTGACACAAGCACTATGGACACAATGAAAGTATAACCAAAGAACCATCGAAACAGGGATAATGTGACAAAAAACTATAGACACTATGGAAGTTTGACAAAAGCACACATCAAACAGTGATAATGTGACCAAAGTACCATAGGCACAATGAACGTGTGTCCAAAGCACCATTCAAACCATGATATAATAACCAAAGCAATGCACACACATTGAAAATGCGACCAACGCACCATTGAAAGAGTTACAATCAGACCAAAGCACAATTGACACAGTGGAAGTATGACCAAAGCATAATTGAAGCAGTAATAATGTTACCAAAATACCATGAACATCGCAAAATGGTGACAAAGGGTCCGTTCAATCAGTTATGATGTGACCAAAGCTCCATAGATACTGTGAAAGTGCGACCAGAGCACCTTTGAACGACTGATAATGTGACCAAAGTACCATGGACACAACGAAAGTGTGACCAAATCATCATTCGAACAGTGACTATGTTACCAAGGAACCGTAGACACAGTGAACATGTAACCAAACCACCGTTGAGACAACGATAATGTGACCAAAGCACCATAGACACAGTGAAAGTGTGACCAAATCACCATTGAAACAGTTATGAGATAACCTAATCACAGTAGATATAGTGAAAGCATGACCAAAGCACCATTGCAACAGTGATAATGTGACATACGTACCAAAGACACAGTGAAAGTGTGACCAAAGCACCATTGAAACAATGATAATGTGACATACAAACCAAAGAGACAGTGAAAGTGTGACCAAAGCACCATTGAAACAGTAATAATAGGACAAAAGCACCATAGACACAACGGAGGTGTGAGAAAAGCAGCATTGAAACCTTGATGATGTGACATATGCAGCATAGACACAGTGAAAGTGTGGTCAAATAACCATTGAAACAGTGATAAAGTGACCATGTTACCATAAACACATAAAAGGGTGACCAAAGCAACATTGAAAAGGTGATAACGTGACCCAAGCACCATAGACATAGTGAAAGTGTGACCAAAGCACCATTGAAACAGTGATAATGTGACATAAGCACCATAGACATTGTGAAAGTCTGACCACTGCACCATTGAAACCATGACTATGTGAACAACGCACCATACACAGAGTGAAAGTGTGAAAAAAACACCCTTGTAAGTGTGATAATGTGACATGAGCACTATAGACACGGTGAAAGTGACCAAAGCACCATTTAAACAGTGATTGTGTGATCAAAGCACAATAGATACAATTAAAGTGTGACCAACTCACCACCAAAACAGTGATAATGTGACATAAGCACCATAGATACAATGAAAGTGGGACCAAAGCACCATTAAAACTGTCATACTCTGACCAAAGAATCATAAAAACAATAAAATTGTGACCAAAGCACCATTGAAAGAGTGATAATGTGAGACAAGCACTATACATGTAGTGAATGTGTGACCAGAGCACTGTTGAAACTGTCATCTTGTGACAAAAACACCAAAGATATAGCGACATTGTGACCAAAGCACCATTTAAACAGTGATAATGTGACACAAGCACTATACACACAGCAAAAGTGTGACCCAAGCACTATCAAAATAGTGAAAATATAACCAAAACACCATAGCCACATTCAAATTTTGATAAAAGCACCCATCAAACAGTTAAAATGTAATATATGTACCATAGACACAATGAAAGTGTGACCAAAGCACCATTGAAGCCGTGATCATATAACCAAGGCAATGCAAACACACTGAAAGTTTGACCCAAGCACCATTGAATCAGTGATCATGTGACCAAAGCACCATTGACATGGTGGTAGTGTGACCAAAGAACCTTTAAATCAGTAATAACGTGACCAAAACACCATGGACAAAGTGAACGTGTGAAAAAATCACCATTCAAACAGTGATAATGTGACCAAAGCACCATATACACAGTGAACGTGTGACCAAAGCACCTTTGAAATAGTGACAATGTGACCAAAGCACCATAGACATAGTGAAAGTGTGACCCAAGCACCATTGAAACATTGATAATGTGACCAAAGCATCATAGATATAGTGATAGTATGACCAAAGCACAATTGAAACAGTGATGATGTAACCTACTCACTTTAGATATAGTGAAAGTGTGATCGAATCACCATTGCAACAGTGATAATATGACATACAAACCATAGACACACTAAAAGTGTGACCAAAGCACCATTGAAACAATGATAACATGACCAAGGCACCAAAGACACAATGAACGTGTGACCAAAGCACTATTGAAACAATGATAATGGGACCAAAGCACCATAGACACAATGAAGGTGTGACCAAAGCACCATTGAAATACTGATGATGCGACATAAGCACCATATGCACATTGAAGATGTGGCCAACGAACCGTCGAAATAGTGATAATGTGACCAGATTACCATAGACCCATAAAGAGGTGACTGAAGCACCATTGAAATAGTGATCATGTGACCTACGCACCATAGACACATTAAAAGAGTGACCAAAGCACCATTGAAATAGTGATTATATGACCCAAGCACCATAGACACAATGAAAGTGTGACCAAATCACCATTGAACCCATGGTAAGGTGACCACAGTACCATAGACAGAGCGAAAGTGTGACAGAAACACCATTGTTGCTGTGATAATGTGGCCTGAGCACTATATACAGAGTGAAAGTGTGACCAAAGTACCATTGAAATAGTGATAATGTAACATGAGCACTTTATACACAGTGAAAGTGTGACCAAAGTACCATTGAAACGCTAGCATGCGAGTTGCATGGGCTTAGTGGAGCTTGGTTCAGTTCAGCCAACCAATCCACAGGTGCTCAAAAGGGTCAAGTAGACCTACACGTGGTCATGAACACCTGGTTGTAAACCGAGAGGACTGATGTCTATGTATTGGATTGCATGTATTGACACTGTTGCGGGAAGGTACCGTCTCGTCAACAATCCCTTGGAAGACATCATGTCAGACCGACATGGAAAGTGTTGTGTGGACCTGGACAGTTGACATGGAGACACCCGGTTTATTGATTGCAGGAACGCATTTTGCAAAGGGGGAGGAGGCATCACCACAACATCTTGCTGAACACGTTCCACAACAACAATTATGACGAACGTAGAAGGACTGTACGCGGCTTGTCATGGTAAGAGCCAATGATCACGGGATCAACACTGGATGTTGTATGCAAATAACCATAATCACAAAAATCACAAGTCTGTGATTAACTGTGCATGAACGTAACGCAACGGTGTTGTAGATGACAAGAATTCACACGTGTAATCGTGTTTGCGCTCCTTGTTGCATGGATTGCATCATGAATTACGTGATGATCAAACCTGTGTAAGCAAAGACGAACCAGGCCGGTTTGAAGCAAAGCGGGAAGCATAGCGTACGGACGATTTTTATGGTTGAGAAAGGAAGGAAAATAATCATTGAGTACTTCGGGTACTCGAAGCTTGGGTTTTGACAAACCAAAGCCCAGAATATTGTGCGCGGGCTATATTTTAGTTCATATATAGCCCGCAAAATACCTCATGGCCGGAATTGATGTAATGGGAGTGTTGCAATTGGAAATCCACCGCGTTACTCCTCCTCCACTAATAAGGGACAATATGGTCACGTGACCTAAGCACCATGGACACTATGAATGTGTAACCAAAGCACCATTGAAACAGTGATAATGTGCCATACGCACCATAGAAATAGTGAAAGTATGACCAGAGTACAATTGAAACAGTGATAATATGACAAAAGCACCATAAACACAGTGAAAGCGAGAAACAGGCACCATTGAAAAGGTGATGATGTGACCTATGCACATTAGGAACACTGAATGTGTGACCAAAGCACCATTGAATCAGACATAATGTGACAAAAGCACCATAAACACAGTTAACGTGTGACCAAAGCACCATGAAAACAGTGATCATGTGACCTAAGACATGTAGACACAGTGAAAGTGAGACAAAAGTACCATTGAAACAGTGATAATGTGACCAAAGCACCATAGACGTAGTGAAAGTGTGACCAAAACACCATTGAAACACTGATAACGTGACCTAAGCACTATAGATACTCTGAAATTGTGACCAAAATACCATTCACACAGTAAAATACCATTGAAACCGTCATAATGTGACCGATGGACCACAAATACAATGTAAGTGTGACCAAAACACTATAAAAACTGT
The DNA here is from genome assembly GCA_023375785.1 of Penium margaritaceum. Classification (NCBI taxonomy): domain Eukaryota; kingdom Viridiplantae; phylum Streptophyta; class Zygnematophyceae; order Desmidiales; family Peniaceae; genus Penium; species Penium margaritaceum. The sequence continues at coordinate 101,193 of SZWC01000989.1, forward strand.
GATAATATGACCAAAACAGCATAGACACATTGAAAGTATGACCGAAGCACCACTGAAATAGTGAAAATGTGACATAAGCATCATAGGCATAGTACAACTGTAACTATAGCACCATTGAAACAGTGATAACACAAGCAAAGCAACGAAGACGTACTAGATGAATGAGCAAAGCACCATTGAAATAGAGATCCTGGGACCTCAGCACCATAGACACACTGAAAGAGTGATGGAAGCACCATTGAAATACTGATAACGTGACATAAGCACCATAGACACGAGGATAGTGTGACAAAAGCACCATTGAAAAAGTCATAATGTGACCAAAGTACCATAGACACACTGAAAGTGTGACCAAAGTACCATTAGAACAGTGATAATGTGACCAACGCATCATAGACACAGTGAAAGGGTGACCAAAATACCATGGAAACGATGATAACATGACATAAGTACTACATACACATTGAAAGTATTACCAAAATACCATAGACTCCATAATTGTGTGACATAAGCACCATAAACACAGTGAAAGTGTGACCGAAGCGCAATTGAAACAGTCATAATGTGTCCAAAGACCACAGACACATTGAAAGTGTGACCAAAGCACATTTGAAACTGTTTTAGTGTGACCTAAGAACCATAGACACATTGAAAGGTGACCAATGCACAATTGAGACAATGACAATGTGACCCAAGCACCATAGGCATGGACAAAGTGTGACCAAAGCACCATTGACGGAGTGAAAGCGTGTATGAAGCACCCTGGAAATAGCAAAAATGTGACACAAGACCTATAGACACAGTGAAATTGTGACCAAAGTACCATTTAAACAGTGACAACGTGACAAAAGTACCATACACACATTGGAAGTGTGACCAAAACACCATGGAAATGGTGATAATGAGACATAAGCAATAAAGACACAGTGAATGTGTGACCAATCACCATTCAAACAGTGATAATGTGACCTAAGCACCATAGATACATTGTGTATATGGTGCTTTGGTCACAGTATCACTGTTTCAATGGTGCTTTGGTCACACATTCACTATATCTATAGTTCTTAGGTCACAACATCACCATTTCAATGGTGCTTTGGTCACATTTTCACAGTGTCTATCGTATAAAGGTCACATTATCACTGTTTCAATGGTGCGTTGGTCATATCATCACTCTTTCAATGGTGCTTTGGTGACACTTTCACTCTCTCTATGGTGCTCTAGTTAACATGATCACTGTTTCAATGGTACTTTGTCACACTTTCACTGTGTCTATGTTTCTTTTGTCACGTTATCACTATCTCAATGGTGCTTTGCTAACACTTTCACTGTGTTTATGGTGCCTTGGTCACATTATCACTGTTTCAATGTTACTTTGGTCACACTTTCACTGTGTGTATGGTGTTTACGTCACATTAACACCGTTTCAATGGTGCTTTGGTCACACGTTTACAGTGTACATGGTGCTTATAGCACATTACCAATGTTTTAGTAGTGCTTTGCTCACACTTGCGTTGTGTCTATGGTGCTCATGTCACATTTTCACATTTTCAATTCTGCTCTGGTCAATCTTTCACTATGTCTATGGTGCTTTGGTCACTATATTACTATTTCAATGGTCTTTTGGTCACACATCACTGTGTCTATGGTGCTTTGGTCACATTATCACTGTTTTGATGGTGCTTTGGTCACACGTTCACTATGTTTATGGTGCGTAGGTCACATTTTCACTAAATTGGCTTACTGGATCGGCCACATTGATGCATCCTGGCCGATATTCCCATGTGAACGAGAATCGACTCAAGTATTCACTCCAATGCGTTTGCCGTCTTGACAGGTTCGGTTGTGTTTGGAAAAGCACTAATGGATTATGGTCGGTCACGACCGTCACACCCCCTTCAGCACCCTTGACGTAGCAGCGCTACATCTTGAAAGCGTGTACTACCACAAGGAGCTCTTGATCCCTAGTCGTGTACCGCGTTTCCGCGGGAATGAGCTTCCGGCTCTCATACACAACTGGGTGACCGTTCTGCATGAGGATGGCTCCGAGTCCTACTACCACCGCATCACATCGAACCTCCCACGGTTGCGATAGATCTAGAAGAGCTAGGACGGGCGCCGTGGATAGGAGCTCTTTGTAAGGGTGCACACCGGGCCAGATTCGCGGATCTGAGGATGGACCCGGATCCGCGGTTCCGAATCTTTCCTTGGACCCGGATTCGCGAATCCGGGTCCAGATTCACGAATCCTTGTGGATTTGCGAATCCTCTCACGGTTCCGTGTGCTCAGCATAACTCATGAAAATACAAACCCAAGCGAGCCAGATCGACCCCTTAGTGTAGCACAAAGAAAAATCGGCGGCCGCTGGCAGGGCACCGACAGATGCCTCGCGTCAGTTCAAATGCACTGATTTGTGCATTTGAACTGACAAGGCTCGGAACCGAGCCTTGTCAGGCTCGGTTCCGAGCCTGACAAGGCTTGGTGTCCACAGATTGCTTCGGCACTCTGGGAGAAGCGAGCCTCTCAAAGCTCGGTGCCGAGGCTGGCTTCGAGCTTCAGGAGGCTTGCCGCAATCCGTGTGGCGGCCTGCCTCAGCGTTNAACCGACCTGGAATCTTTGGTGTTTCATATTATTGTCTCCCTCCCCCCTCCCCCCCCCCCAATGACCTGGACCCGGGATTCGCGAATCTTGAACGAATCTGATTTTGCAGATTCGGATTCGCGAATCCGGATCTTGGACCCGGATTCGCGATTCCGATCCCCGAACCCAGGATTTGGTGTGCACCCTTAGCTCTTTGACCTTGAGAAAAGTGTTCTCGCAATCAGATGTCCATTCGCAACGTACGTCTTTTCACGTGAGCCTGGTTAGCGGTGCTACCAGGGTCAAATACCCTTGCATAAACTGTCAAAAGTAGTGTGCAAGGCCGAGGAAAGACCGTATCTGCCCAACATTATCGGGATGTGGCCAGTCCACAATGGCTTGGACCTTTTGTGGGCCGACACGGATGCCGTCCTTGCCAAAAATGTGTCCAAGGTCTTCGAGTTCATCTTGTGCAAACTTGCACTTGCTCCCTTTTGCATAGAACTTCTGTTCCCGAAGGATTGTGAGAACTTTGCGCAGATGTTCTATGTGCTCTCTCATTGATTTAGAAAAAGCCAGGATGTCGTCAAGGTAAACCAAGACAAACTGTCCGAGTTGCTTGGCAAACGTTTGGTTCATTTCTCCTTGGAAGGTTACCGGGGCATTCGTAAGCCCGAAGCATAATACTCAGAACTGATAGTGTCCCATGTACGTTCGAAATGTGGTTTTAGGCACATCATCTCCCGTGATGCGGATTTGATGGTACCCTTTAGACAAATCCAAGGACAAAAACACTTTTGCGCCTTGGAGTTGGTCAAAAAGGTCCTCAATCCGCGGTAAGGGGAATCGGTTTTTCACCGTGAGCTTGTTCAATGCCTGGTAATCCACGCACATGCATAAACCACCGTCCTTTTTTTTCACAAAAAGGATCGAGATACTGGGCTAGATCCACCCCTTTGCAAGGTACTATTTGATTTGGTGTTTGGCCTCTTGCCTTTCTGCTTGACTAAGGCAATACATGGCTCTAAATGGAGGAGTCACCTCCAGAGCAGCGGAATCGTGTGGCCCATGTGTCATTCGGGTGGAAGCCCAGCCAGTGGGTCTTGGAATACATCCAAGAACTCCGCCAATAGAGATCTGATCTCTTGTGGCGTGTCTTGTGTCACGTTGTCCTCCACTTTCTGTAGCTGAGCCAAGAAGTATCGACAACCTTGTCAAATACGTCTCTTGTCCTACATTACAGACAAGCTGACATGGCCTTTGAGTCGCATCGGTGATATTTCCGTACTCAGAATCAACGTAAAGCGGCACTGTCCTTTTTCGGAGGATCAAACGCTTTGATTCAAAAACACATTAGAGCCTTATTGTCACGGAGCCAGGGATTGCCTAGCACCACATCAAACGGGTCAAGAAGGTTGAGTACCTTCAATGTGATACTCTGTGTATACCCTTGAATACAAATCTTCGCTTTACAAGTACCGATCATGGGTAGCGTACGGTTGTCACCAACAACAACAGCGCCATTCGATGGCTCATACTTCAGGCCAACCTATCGGGTAAAGCCAAGGCTAACAAAAGAGTCTTCCCCTCCAGTATCAGCCAATACGTTCACAGGAGCACCAGCTAGGTGTCCTTTGAACTGCATCGTCATGTTGCCTCCACTCTTCCGAGTGAACATACTCGACAACGGTAAGTCAAGTTTGTGATAAACACAGAATCTGTACAACGGGCGTCGCAACTCCCATGATTCACCCACTCAAGTCCACATCTTGTGGGCACGTGTGAGTTCGACTAGCACCTTCCAGGGTTTCAATTTTGCTAGGTCAAAATCCTCGACTAAAGGTACTGCGAACGTGATCGAACTCATTGCTTTGTCGGTGTCTTCTTCAATCACTGTGTCACACAACTCTTGCAATGTGGTCGGTGTCGCCATCACTACACAAGTACGATCATGCATCTCGTCCGGAGATGCAAGGTTTAGTGGGCAATGTCGGTCAGCAAGTGTAGACTGTGGTTCAACAAGAGGAGAGAAGCCAACAGAGAAATTTGAACTCGAATTGCTTAACATCCTCGTATGAGAAATTTTAGATGAGGATGTTAAACAAATTACAAAACTCAAATTGTTTCACATCCTCATCTGAAAACATGAACCCACACTCGTGATCCAGTTTTACCCTTGAGTGGTCCACATTGACGTCACTCAGGGATGGGGAAAACTCGCCCCACGGCCCTGTCCGTTACCACGGCCGGGCCCATTGCCGCGACCGCAACCCTGTCCACGGCCCTGTCCACGGCCTCTTACTGCACCATCCCTACGAGGTGCTACTGTTGTAGCTAACGCCGTGGAATCTTGTCCACCCCCAGCAGCCTGAAGGCATTGAGCCGTAAAGTGGCCCGGCTGCATACAGTTGTGGCAGAGCCCTTTGCGGAAGGATGTGTTATGACACTCACGCGCTGCCTGCAGCTCGTCATTCTTGCGGCTGCGCTTGTTATTGGGGCCCTTGTATCCACCAGCCTTCTCGGCTGGAGGGTTTGTAGGCTACCTGCCCTTGGCCCCGCCTCGTCGTCCAGCTGACCCACTAGCCCCTGCAGCGTCCATGCGCATGTTGCGGCCTTGCTGTGCATGCGCGTTTGGCCGTGCATCAAAGTAGTGGTTCGGGTTCGCCGAATACACTTTGCTCATGTAGTCGCGCAACGCCCTCCAGCTAGTCCAAGCCTGGCCACTGGCTGTCGTGGTGGTCTTGTCCTTCAGCTTCTCGCTAGCAAGACCATCATGCAAGTACTCTAGCAGCATGCACTCCGGGTACTTGAAGGTCCGAGTCCCCTCGCCCTGAGTGAAGCTTTTGGCTTCTTCCACGAGTACAGCGAACTCGCTCAACTAGGATTCGAGTGAGCTGCCTAGCTACCCAAAGTCCTTGATCTTGTGGAAGGCGCGCTGCGCCTCCTCACGTTGGGTGCACTTCTTGCGCATGATCACACAGAAGGCCTCCCACGGCATGGGCTGCCACTCGAGGTGTGGCTGCTGCGCACTCCACTCCTTGACCACATACTTGAAGAGTTTGTCTTCAAGCCGCGTTGTGGCAAGGTCACCCCCCTGGCCAAGTGGAGCCTTGTGGACACGTAGAACGTCCTCCATGCAATTCAGCCGGTCGGTCAGCTTCACGCCCTTCCGAAAAATCTCCACACTATGGAGGAAGAACGTGTTCATGACCGGCCCCGAAGTCGTCGAGGTAGGCATCTCGTCGCTGCCACCTGTAGTGGCATCCGCAGCAACGGCACGCTGCGCTTGCTGCTGCATCCGCACCTGGGTCACGCTCTGCAATGCTTTGTTCGTTGCAACGGCGGCTTGCCTCATGGACGGCCAAGCGCTGCAGCTGACGATCACGGTCAAGGTCTGTGATGCTCTGCCCGACGTGGGCTAGCAGGATTGCGAACGCGAACTTGAGCTCTGATTTCGTCAGAGCTCAGCAATACCCTCCAGGGTCTCGCATTGTCCGTGCACCTTTACCCACTACAAGAGGGTACGGTTCGCGTGCACACCTCCAAGGAGTCCTGTATTCTGGGAGAGGCTGTCGTTGGCGACGACGCTTGAGTGTGCGCTGCCTTGCCCCATTGCGGCCGCATCGTAGGAAGGAGAGTCCACCCCCATTCCTCCGAGTGGTGCTATATCTCCACCATCGGTGGTGATATTGAGTCGGCCTGCGGCCTCAGCAGCAAACTCCACGAGCCTAGGACTATCATTGCGAATTGCCATCGCGACAAGGTTGTTCGGCTCGTTCATGCGGGAACTTCCCGTGTGGCTGCTTTCAACGCCCCTGCTGCTCTTGGCAGTCTCGCTGCTATCGGCAACTTCAGGCGATGCGGCGGGCGTCTTTCCCTTCTCGAGCAATCGGCTTGAGTTTGTCGCACGACGATGGCGATGGTCGCGATCCTCGTCGCCTTCGCCATCTTCAAAGTCGTGCTCTTCGTCGGGGTATCCCCCCAGGAGATCCTCCTCCATCCCATCATCCATCGTGTGGAGGTCGTCCACCTGCGCGTCGACTAACTCGTCGAGCACCTTTTTGGCTTCTGCACGCTGCTCGGTATTGCCGAGAATGGCGTCAGTTGCCTTTAAAGTGGAGGGTTGTCCTTGGCGGTACGGTTGCCTTTGGGTTGGCAACCATGCTTGCGGTGGCCGCTCTCAAAATTTGTAGTCCGCCGAGAGCTCGTGGTGAGGCCGTCACCAGCTTCCCCTTGTTTGTCTTGGACGGTCCGGCACTTGCCATCTCGTTGTTTGTGCAACTTGCACGTGAAGGTCGTTGTGAGGATCACCCCACAAATTAAAGGAGGAATCGCCTCCTACGATCTCTTTGCTCTCACAATTTGTGAGGAAACTATAACTTCAATCTCTATTTTCCTAGGCCGCCACGTTGGCACAAGTTTGTGCTTTTTGGAACTAGACTTCCTTAGCCTTGACTCACGGCGATTCGCAATGACTCGTACCTAGGAAAACAGAAACTTACAAGACAATAGAACGAGGAGGACTGTGAGTGCCGCTCAAAAAACAAGAATAAAGAATGAGAACAGGAATTCTAACAATTCCTAGCGAGTCTTCTACTCTCTCTTCCAACTTCTTGTCTTCCTCTTGTCTTCTTGTCTTCCTTGGTCTTCTCTTCACGCTTCTTGACGCCTCTCGCGTTCTTAGGCGGCGTCTCCCTTGAGCCACCGGCGTTGGCGAGCCGTAAAAAATCTTCAACGTGTCAACCTCCTTCTTTTACGGGTGCTCTCAGGTCGTGAGAGTCCCTCAGCTTGGAAAGGGGCGCTGTCCCAATTTTTGGATGAAGGAGGTTTGAAGGAGCCTTGAAAATGAGGAGGATTTTGTGGTTTTAGAGGTGGAAACTCCCCAACCCGCCCCACAAAAATCCTCCTAGACTCCTAGAAGTGTGGAGGGGCTAGAAGGAAGTGGCTCCACCAAGTAGAATTTTTTTCCAGCTCTGCAACGCACTTTACGGCGCTTCCATCCGTGAAGTATGGATGCCGTAGTCCCTTCTGGCATTTCTGCTGCTGCTTGTAGCTACCGGCGGCGTTTTAGATGTGACGTGGCCGCCGTTCCCGTCGAATCCTTAGTTGTGAGGGTCGTCTGGCTCTGAGAACCACTGTAACGGGTTGTGTCTCTAGCTCCTGCTTTGAAGTCGTCGTCAGAGTTTGCAGAATCGCGTTCTCAGTCCGCGTCAGGGGTTTTTCCCCTTTGCAAGACTCAGGGGCAATCGTCACCAACGACCCAGAGCAAGGAGACTCGTATATTTCAAGTCTCCAGAGGCCCATTTCCGTTTCTAACCAAACCCCTGGTTTTGGTACCCAAACCGGGGGTTTTTACCTTGAACTCGTGTGTTCGCACCAATTATTTTGTTTCTTTTATGTGGAAGTTTGTTGTAAACGAACTTCAATTTACGTTTTGTTGTTCAAGCGTGAAATCGTCACATGCGAGGCACGCTGGCGATTTTGCGCCAGCTATTTTGACCTCACCCTCGCTCCCCCTATCCCTCGTCCTCTTTTGCTTGTTTTTAAGGAGGGCGAGGGGGGGAGGGGGGAGGGCACGAGGCCACAAGGCCCCGCCCTCGAGGCCCTCGTGGCCCCTCAGCCGCCGATCGGGCTGAGGCCGCAATCGGCGGCTGGCGGCTGGCCGGCCGGTAGCCGGCCGGTCGCTTGGCTGGCCGCCGGACATCCAGCCGGCCGGCAGCGAGCCGGCCGATGGCCAGAGAATTGCTGGCCGCCGGCCAGCCCTTGCTGACGCGAGGGGTGGTGCGCAACCACCCCTCGCCTCAGCGAGGAGGGAGGGCCGAACCAGCCCTCCCGCTACACCTAAGCACCATAGAAATAGTGAAAGTGTGACCAAAACACTTTTTAAAATGTGACTTAAGCACCATTGAAATGTCACAATGTGACCAATGCACCATAGACACAGCCAAAGTGTGACCAAAAGCACCATTGAAACAATGACAATGTGACACAACAACTATAGACACAGTGAAAGTGTGACCAAAGCACCATTGAAACAGTCATTATGTGACTTAAGTACGATAGCCACTGTGAAAGTGTGACCAATGCACCATAGACACAGCCAAAGTGTGACCAAAAGCACCATTGAAACAATGACAATGTGACACAACAACTATAGACACAGTGAAAGTGTGACCAAAGCACCATTGAAACAGTCATTATGTGACTTAAGTACGATAGCCACTGTGAAAGTGTGACCAAGGCACCATCAAGACAGTGAAAATGGGACCAAAGCACCTCATATAAAGTGGAAGTATTACCAAATCACAATTCAAACAGAGACAATGTGACCAATGCACCAAAGACACAGTGAATGTGTGACCAAATCACCATTGAAACAGTGATAATGTGACCAACTCACCATACATACAGTGAATGAGTGACCAAAGGACCATTCAAACAATCAGGATGTGACCAAAGCACCATAGACACTACAAACACGTAACCAAAGCACCATTGAAACAGTGATAACATAACCAAAGCACGGTATACAAAGTGAAATTGTGACCAAAGTACCTTTGAAACTGTGATAATGTGACATGATAACAAAAGACATAATGAGTGTGACCAAAGCACCATTCAAACAGTGATAATGTGACCTAGCACAATAGACACAGTAAAGTGTGACCAAAGGCCCCTTCAAACAGTGTGATATGACCAAAGTACCATAGACACATTGAAGGTGTGACCAAAGCACCATTGAAACACTGATAAACTGACCTAAGCACCACAAAAACTGTGAAAGTGTGGCCAAATCCCTATTGAAACAGTGATTTGGTCACAATTTCATAGTGTCTATGGTGCTTATGTCACATTCTCACTCTTTCAATGGATCTTTGGTCATATTGTTATCATTTCTATGGTGCATAGGTCACAATATCACTCATTCAATGGTGCGTTGGTCACACTTCCACTGTGTATATGGTGCTTTGGTTACATTATGACTGTTTCAATGGTGCTTTTGCCACACATTTACTGTCCGTATGGTGCTTCTGTTACATTATCACTGTTTAAATGGTAATTTGGTCACAATCTCACCGTGTCTTTGGTGCTTTGGTCACACTATCAGTGTTTCAATGGTGCTTTGGTCACGCTTTTGCTATATGTATGGTGCTTAAGTCACATTATAATTGTTTCAATGGTACTTTTGTGACACTTTCAATTTGTCTATGGTGCTTTGGTCACAATATCACTATTTCAATAGTGCTTTAGTCACACTTTCAGTGTGTCTGTATCGCTTAGGTCTCATTATCATTGTTTCAATTGTGATGTGGTCACACATTCATTGTGTCTTTAGTGCTTTGGTCACATTGTCACTCTTTCATCTGTGCTCTAGTCACACTTTCACTCTGTCAATGGCGCTTGGGTCAAATGATCACCGTTTCAATGGTGCTTTGGTCACCCTCTCACTTTGTTTATTGTGCTTATGTCACACTATCGCTTTTTACATGGTGATTTGGTCAAACTTTCACTGTGCCTATCGTGTGTTGGTCACATTATCATGATTTCAATGGTGTTTTGGTCACACTTTCACTGAGTCGATATTGCATAGGTCGCATTCTCACTCTTTCAATGGAAGTTTGGTCATACTTTCATCGTGTCTATGGTGCTTTGGTCACATTCTCACTATTTCAATGATGGTTTCGTCACACCTTCATTGTGTCTACAGTGCTTTGGTTTTATTATAACAGTTTCAATGGTGACTTGGTCACACTTTCACTATGTCCATGATGGTTTGGTCACATTATCGCTATTTCAACGGTGATTTCATAAAACGTTCACAGTGTCTGTAGTGCTTTGGTCGCATTCTCACTATTTAAGTGGTATGTTGGTCACACATTCGCTGAGGTTATGGTGTTGTGGTCACGCTATCATTTTCTAAATGGTGTTTTGGTCATACTTTCACTTTGTCTGTGGTGCATTGGTAACATTATCACTGTTTGAATGTTACTTTGGTCACACTTTCACTGTGTCTATGTTCTCTTGGTCAGGTTATCACCGTTTCAATGGTGCTTTGGTCACTTTCACTGTGACTATGGTACTGTGGTCACATTATCACTGTTTCAATGTTGCTTTGGTCACACTTTCACTGTGTCTATTGTGCTTAGGTCACATTATGACTATTTCAATGGGTTTTTTGGTCGTACTTTCATTGTGTCTATGGTGCTTAGGTCACATTATCATCATTTGAATAGTGTTTTGGTCACACTTTCACTGTGTCTATGGTGCTTATGTCTCATTTTCACTCTTACGATGGTGCACTGGTCACAATTTCACTGTCATTATGGTGCTTACGTCACATGACCACTGTTTCTCTGGTGCTTTAGTCACATTATCACTGTTTCAATGGTGCTATGGTCACACATCCAATGTGTCTATGTTGCTTAGGTCACATTACCACGGTTTTTATTGTACTTTGGTCACACTTTCATTGTATACATAGTGTTTTAATCACATTATCACTATTTTAAGGGTGCCTTGGTCACACCTTCACTACGTATATGGCGCTTTTGTCACTGTATCACTGTTTCAATAGTGGGTTGGTCACACTTGCAACATTGTATGGCACATAGGTTACATTATCACGGTTTCAATGGTGCTTTGGTCACACGTTCACTGTATCTATGGTGCCCAGGTCACATGATCATTGTTTCAATGGTACTTTAATCACAGTTTTGCTGGGTATATGGTACTTAGGTCACATTCTCATTGTGTCAATGGTACTTTGGTCGCATTTTGAATGTGTCTGTGATGCTTTAGTCACATTAACACTGTTTGAATGGTGTTTTTGTCCCGTTTTGACTATGTCGATGGTGCTGAGGACACATTATCACTGTTTCAATGATGCCTTGGTCATACGTTGACTACGTCTCTGGTGCTTATATCACGTTATCACAGTTTTAATGACGCTTTGGTCCCACTTTCAATGTGTATCTGGTGCTTTGGTCATGTTATAATTGTTTCAATGACGCATTGGTCACACTTTAACCGTATCTTTGGTGTTAATGTCACAATATCACCGTTTCAATGGTGTTTTGGTCACGTTTTCACTGTGTCTATGGTGCATGTGTAATGTTATCATTGATTTGATGGTACTTTGGTCACACTTTCATTGTTTCTATGGAGCATAGGTCACATTATCACTGTTTCAATGATTCGTTGATCACACTTTTATCGTGTCTATGGTGCTTAGGTCACATTATCATTAGTGCGGTGGTGAGTTGGTCACCCTTTAACTGTGTCTATAGTACTTAGGTCACATTATCAACGTTTCAGTGGTACTTTGGTCACGCTTCCATGTGTATATGGTGCTTAGGAGTTGTGAATGTTGACCACACATAGTGGACTGCTTTGGTCATATTAAGTGATGTATGCATCCTTTGCTTGGTCACTGTGCACGCTAGCCACACCAAGCCACTACTTGTTGAAGGTTTTGTACTTGCTAGTTCATACCTAGTGTTCCTAACCCATTGTTTCCCCCTCAAACCATTTGTGAAATGCTTTTGGACATGGTCAGTGGCATATACTTACTTTGGTTTTTCATAGTACATCGTTGCCACGCAGTGTCACTACGCCTTAAAGGTTTTTGTGCTTTCTATTTGATAGATGGTGTTCCCAAACCATTGAATGTTTGAATGGTGTTTAAATGGTGTTTTAGTTGCACGTTTGCTGTGTCTGTGGTGCTTGGGTCACATTATCACTGTTTTGATGGTGCTTTGGTCACACTTTCACTGTGCCTATGGTTCTTGGGTCAAATTATCACCGTTCCAATGGTCCTTTGGTCACACCTGCACACTGTATATAGTGATTTGGTCATATCATCACTGTTTCAATTGAGCTTTGGTCACACTTTCACCGTGTCTGTGGTGTGTTGGTCACAATGTTATTGTCTCAATGGTGCTTTGGTCACACTTTTACTGTGTCTATGATGCGTTGGTTGCATTATCACTGTTTGAATGGTGACTTGGACACACCTTCACTGTGTCTATGGGCGTTTTGGTCACATTATCACCATTTCAACGGTGCTTTGGTGACACTTCCGCATTGTCTACCGTACTTTGGTCACATTATCACTGTTTCAATGGTGCTTTTGTCGCACTTTCACTGTGTCTGTGGTGCTTAAGTCATCATATCAATGTTTTCATTGTGCGTTGGTCACACTTTCACTGTGACTTTAGTGCTTGTGTCACATTAACATTGCATGAGTTCTGTCTTAGTCACACATTCACCGTGTCTATGGTGTTTTGGTCACAGTGCTTTGGTCACACTTTCATTGTATCTATGGTGCTTATGTCACATCATCACTGTTTCAATGGTGCTTTGGTCACGCTTTGACTATGTCTATAGTGTTTTGGTCTCATTGTCACTGTTTCAATGGTGCTTTGGTCAAACTTACAGTATGTCTATGGTCCTTTGGATACATTATCACTGTTACAATGGTGCTTTTGTCACATGTTCACTGTGTCTATGATGCTTAGGTCAGATTATAACTGTTTCAATGGTGATTCGTTCACACTCTCTCTGGTTCTATGGTGCTTATGTCACATTTTCAGTGTTTTAATGGTGATTTTGATCACACTTTTACGTGTCTATGGTGTTTTGGTCACATTATCACTGTTTCAATGGGTTTTTGGTTACATTGTCACTGAATGTATGGTGCTTTGGTCGCATCATCAGTGTTTCAATGGTACGTTGGTCACACTTCCAATGTGTCTATGGTTCTTAGGTTGCATTATTACTGTTTCAATGGTGATTTGGTCACACTTTTATGTGTCTATGGATTTTTGGTCACATTATCACTGTTTGATGGTTATTTGGCCACACTTTTTGCATGTGTCATGGTAAGTGCCACATGCCTAATCTGGTCGGTCATTGTGCATGGTAGCCACACCGTGCCACTAGTTGTTGAAGGTCGTTGCACGTGCTAGTCGATAAATAGCAAAAGGTTTCTCCATTGGACATCAGGTCAGTTTTTGTTCATTTGCTACTCGTAGGTGCTTTGACTGGAATAATCCCTCCCACCCCCCTATAGGGAAGTTCCGTGGATTACCTGGAGGGCAGATTTGCAACCGCATTATGCCACCCCCCTGCCCCCC